>CM077034.1:210456995-210786623 GCA_039090855.1 Macrothele yani | reverse complement strand
ATTGAAATCTGACAGAATAACATTCCCTGTAATTTAATATTTTCTTTATTTACGATATTTTTTAAGGTTCAAAAACAACAAAGCTAAACAATATCTCTGCGGTTATGTGCAAATCCAAGAAACTTATCGGGAGGGGGGGGGGGGGTTAAAATTCGAAACATGAAATAAAAATCATTTCTGTTCCCAATTGGGACATGTTCAGCGTTTACAAGCTACAACTCAACAAATTATCTGAAGGCATATGCTCACTCCAGGAAACCTCGGGAGGGGGGGAGGGCGTAATACCAAAGTGTATAATATAAAGCATTTCTCGTCCCATCGGGAGATTTTCAGCATTTAACCCCAGAAATAGTTTTAAGTTTTATATTTTAGGTTTTTTAACCCCCCCCCCCCGAGAAGTTTAATGGGTCAATACATGCCCTCAGAGAGTTTGTTGCGCTGTAGGCTGTAAATGCTGGGAGACGTCTCCCGATCGGACCGGAAATCGGACCCGATCGGTCAGAGCTGTTTTTGGCAAGTGAATTACAAGTAATAAACACTTAAGCGATTTTCAACGGGGTATCAGTAGTTGGCGCTCGTGAGATGGGCCATAGTAATTCGGAGGTAGAAACGAAGTTCGGAATTTCACGGACGACTACGGTAAGCGTGTACGACTTCAAGAATTCCGGCAATACCACCAACCTACGATACCAGTGTGTCCGTAAAAAGACATTGGGGTAACGTGACCATCGCCGGCTGTCAAGAATCGTTTCACGCGATAGGCGTGCAACACTCTTGCAGGTATCATCGGAATTCAATGCTTGAGCGTCAACAAGCAGCAGCGTTCGCACTGCGCAACGAACCTTGCACGATATGGGCTTTGGGAGCCGACGCCCAACTCGAGTCCCCTTTAGTTGTGCGCGAACCAGAGCCAGGCACCTCGCTCGAGCACGGCAACACCGCCACTGGACACTTGATGACGGGAAACAAGTAGCCTGGTCTGACGAGTCACGTTTCCAACTGTATCGGACACATGGAAGGACCGTTTGTGGCGCAAACCCCATGAAGCCGTGTATACAGCCTGTCAACCGGGAACTGTACTGGCTGGTGGGGAGAGGGGGGGCGTAATGGTATGGGATGTGTTTATCTGGATTTCAAAGATGGCATGTTCGCCAAACATCTGTGACCGGCCAACGCTATGTGTGCATTCTTTCTGATGAGACACACCCGTTCATGTCCTGCATTCATGCTTATGAGTTTGGCTTGTTCCAACAGGACAATTCACCTGCACACAAGTGTCGCGGACGCCACAATATGGTTACAGCAGCATTCATCTGAGTTTGGGGTGCTGCCATTCCCACAGAAGTCTCCAGATCTGAACGTGATAGAACACGTTTGGGATGCCATGCAAAGTGCTATCGAACACAGGAATCTGAGACACTCGAATTGTGGAACGTCTTCTGCAGGAAATATATTGTGCATTGGCTACAGCATATTTCCAGAAGCTAGTGGAGTCCATGCCGAGTCGAATTTCTGCAGGCCTGGTGTGCTCCCGTAGGGGACCTACCATGTATGAAACTGATGTACCAGTTTTTCTGGCACTTCAGTGTACATACATACATACTATTAAGCTGTCCTTCGAAATTCAAAGGTTAGCTCCTCAAAAAAAGACGGTCAGCCAACTAAACGTTGAATTGTTGGAACTATAATTCACTTACTTTTGGTGTTTCAAATGTCTCTATTTACAGGGATCTTTGCGCGCAGCTGGAGTTACATTGGCATCCATCAGACGCCGTACACAAGACCTTTTTTATTTCATACTTCATTATCTTTTTCTCAAGTAGGCGTTCCTGAATCTGATGCTCCCATGATTTCCTTGGCCTTCCCCTCACCTACCTTTCTTTCCTGCCACTTGTGCTGAAAAAAAACATTTTAGTCAGCACCTCATCGCTCTTTTTTTGAATATGATCAAACCACTCAAGAATATTTTTCTTGGTAATAACATTTTCCCTGATATTACAACATGATCAAACCACCTAAGAATATTTTTCTTGGTAATAACATTTTCCCTGATATTACACATCCGCAAAGCAGCATTTCTCCTATTATCAGAGCGTATCTTGCGACAAACTACCCAAAAGCAACGAAACTTCCGAGCACACAAACGAGATCAGCCGTGTCTTTTCTGCCGTTCTACATGTTTCACTGAATTACATCAGAGTACGAACAATTACACTTTCATACACAGCGGCTTCGAACTTTCTTGTGTACAAATCATTCCTGTAAAATTCTCCTAATGCAGATGTGATTTTCAAAGAACAATTCACTGCCTGTAATTTCGCCATCTAATTGTTTCTCTCTGTCAACATACTTCTCAAATACGCCGCCCGAAAGTGAAAAAAGAACACAAAGAAGGATTTGGCGGACGATAATTAAATTTACATATGTTAATTGGGTCCAGTTTACGTAGGTGTGATGTTAACTTCGGCACCCACCGTTCAGCGCTTACACCACAGCACGGCATAATATGCAAATTATCGTGGGTGGTATTTAAGGAGTACGGCGAACTGAATATAATCAGTCGTCGGCGTACGGACTCGTACGAAGACCCTGAAGAAGCTGCAATTCCTGGACATGGAAGACGTGTAAGATTTCAGCAGTTATCGGACTTTGAGCGATGTCGTCTAGTCAGACTCGGCGAGGCCGGGTGGTCGTATCGTCGTATTGCGGAGCGAATTGGACGGGAAGTATCGGTGGTGGTATGATGGTGGCGTAGATGGTCCGAGGAACACTCCCACACGAGAAGACGTGGAACCCGGAGTCACAGACGGACTGATGATCGGATCGATCGATGCATAAGAAGAGCGGCGCGTCAAGCAGAACATCAACTGCGACGAAATTCCGAGCTGCCGTTACACCTGAGGTGACTGTGCGAACAATCCGCGCAACCGTCTACCGGATGCAGGACTACATGCACGTGCGCTTCTGGCGTGTATACCTCTGACTCCAGCCCACCGTCAGGAACGGCTGCAGTGGTGTCGCCAACGTCTGAACTGAAGAACGCAATGACGATCTGTCGTGTTCAGCGATGAAAGCAGAGATTCTGCTTGGGAACTTCCGATGTCCGTATGCTTGTTCGCAGATGCACAGGGGAGCGTCTCCACCCTTCTTGCATCCGCCAGCGACACACAGGGCCTACGGCTGGTCTCCTGGTGTGGGGAGCGATTAACTATCAAATTTATCAAAAAATACAAGTAGTGTTTGTACCGGGTAATGTTAAACAGCACATCCTACATCAACAACATCATTCAGCCCGTTGATTGTGCGCATTTGTCGTTCGGTCCATCGGGGTGTTTTCCAGCAAGATAACGCACGCCTCACACACGGCACGTTGCAACGCAACATGCACTTCAGGGTGTGAGACATACTTCCATGGCCTGCACGATAACCGGATTTGTCCCCCATTGAGCACGTGTGTGATTTTATGGGACAACGACTTATTCCGGTCTCCACGGCCAGCCACGACCATCCCCGATTTACGCGTCCTGAAGGTTGAGGATGCTTTGGAGATTCACTACCCCAAACTTACATCCAACATCATGTACGACAGACTCCATGCCAGAATTTGCGCACAGTGTGACGCAGTTCATGTGGTTCAACCTCGTACTAACCATGTTACGTGAAAATGTTATTTTTCAGTTTACCAGCAAATACAGCTGTATTTTGCCATAATGTTTTGACTCACGTTATCTTCTGTATTCCGTTATTATGCTGTATAAATTTCATTGGTATCAGACGTCTCCTTCTTGGTGTTCTTTTTTCACTTTTCGCCAGTGTATATTACACAAACCCGTTTATCTGATCAAGCTCTGTGACATTAAGATTTAACTTGCGTTCAAGTGCTAAGAAGTTTTTTGCTGGGAAACTAGTTTTTAATGAAGTGACCAAGTGGTAACAAATTATCTCTATTCAGTGCGGTTTTTTTTTGTCTTTTAATAAGAACATAATGTGGCCACAAAGTTGAAGAACTGCAAAATCTTGACTACTAGGGATGATCGTAAAGAAATACGCACCATATTTTTTTCGTCTTTACAGGTTCCAAGTAGCAGGTTGCAGTTTGGTAGACAACGAATTTGAATATAAGGTTACAGATCGGTTTGCTAGATCAGGTGTTGCTGTGATGGAGGACAGTGTGAACAACGGCCCAAAGATGTTGCGTTCGTTAGCGCCATCTACGGACAAGAGAAGGAGCTGCACTGTGTGGTCAGTTTCTTGAAAGCTAAACGGAAAAACTCTGACGCAAATTCTCAAAGAAATAGTGGACGTGTATGATGGTGACTGCCTTAGGAATGCAGCGTTATCTCCATATGGCGCAGTTTCTTTGCAGAGAGCCGTGGCAACCTTACTGATTCCACACGTTCCCGTCTACTGTAACCGAGTCTTTATCTTCCAATGTGAGAAGCATTGAACAGGCAATTCAAAATGACGGGCGGATTTATCTGCGCACATTGGCACAGAAGTTAAACATTTCGTACGTACGATATTGTGCATAACAAGAAACAATTCCACAAGGTTAGCGTGCTATGAGTGCCCAAGAACTTCGACAGATAACCAGAAATGACAGAGAAAATTGCACAATTTTTCAGGGAGCTGTTCTAGCACCGATTGAACAGTCTGAACCTGGCTCCATCGGACTTTTTCATCTGTTTGGTCTTCTCCCGAATGTTTCCATCTGCTTGGTCATTTCTCATCTGTTTGGTCTTCTTGAAAAATATTCCTGTGCCGGCATTGACTCGATTCGACTACCGAAGTCAAATCGGTTGTCCTCAGATGGCCTACCACGCTGGTATACACATATTTCGAGCGTCTCGGTACTTTTTGTTGAAAAATTGCTAAGAAATGTAGCTACACTGTGTATATGCTTTGCTTTGCCCATGTATTAAATTGAAGAAAAAAAGAAGTAGTGTGCGGTAGTTTTCGATACTACCCTCGTAGATTAAAAGATAAATTCTACACTAGGGTGCTCCATGTTTATACGAATAAAATAGTAAGTAACAGTTTCACTTCCAGTTTGAATTAAACTGGTTTCCTCCAAGAAATACACGGTCGAGTCACATAATTGTGACCACCAGCTAATATCTAGAATAAACGCCGTGTACAGCTCGGACAGCAGTTAGACGGGCTGAGAGTGATTCAATAAGGTGCTGGAAGGTGTTCAGTCATGCTGAAGGCAGTGCATCTCATAGCTGCTTTGGAAGATGCATGGTCGAGGATCCATGGGGCGAACAACTTACGATCCCGAGAGTAGACCTGGATTTAAATGTGGTGAATTAATGGACCAGGGAAAGTACTTTGAAGTCTTCATCGTTCTCTTCCAACCGCACTCTCGAACAGTTTATAGCTGTGTGACACGTCGCGCTGTCGTCCTGGAAGATGCCATCCTCCCCAGGTAAGACCAAAAGCATGTATGGGTGCACGTGGTCTGCAAGGATGAATTCATAACGAATTCCATTCAAAGTGTCTCCCGCATATATGAGAGTACCCAGGATATGCCACGAAAACACTTGTTGAGTGTTTGTTCTCTGATGTTTCTCACCTTACACACAAACGTCCATCTGTTCGATGAAACAGAAAACGTGACTCATCGAAAAAGGCAATCCTTTGCCAATCAGCGGAGGTCAAATTTTGATACTTCCGTGCAAATGCAAGCCTCTTCTGTCAGATGCACCTTCTTTAGCATAGGGTTAGTGACCATCAGTCTACATCGGAGCCCCATTCGCAGCAGGGTTCGCTGAACTGTCGTTTTAGACACACTCGCTCTAGTCTCCTGGGTCATTCGGCCAGTGAGTTGCTTCATTGCAGCTTGGTGATTCACCATCACGCACCTTCGAAGCCGACGTTCACTTCTCAGATCAATGGCATCTGGTGCTCTGTAGGTTACACGTCACTTATTCGCAATTGTGCCATTTCTCCAATCACGATGCACTTTGAGCACAGCAGCACGCGAAAAGTTCACAAACTCGGCTGTTTCAGAAATACTACCACCCTTGTCCCGAAATCCGATAATCATCCGTTTTTGAAAATATGGTAAATCGCTCCTTTTATCTATGATATCAACGAGTGATACGTTTCAAAATGCCTACAGCACACCTTACCTACTCTAAAAGCCAGCTCACGACACATGCCTTCTTTCATTGGCTACGCTTTATTGGCGTCAAAAGTAGGAAGTTGTAACAATAATGTGACTCGACTGTGTATTTAACACTGCAATAAGTCGTCTAAGTTTCAAATACAAAACATAGTTTTTCAGAATATGAGTTTTAAAGAAAAATTAACCTATCCAATTTCAGAATTTCATATAACCCTTCCCTTTTAATTAAATTTAAAAATCTTTGTTAGATCTATGATGTATTATTTTGAGTTCTATGATTTTCACCTAAAGAACATGAACGATATCATAGAGCTTACACAAAATAAATACACTGGTTTTCATAAATTAAGAAAAATCAGAAAAAATCAGTATAATTAAAAAAATCTACTTGGTGAAATCTCATTAAAATCGGTGAAAAGGTGTATTAAGTTGCAAATTATAGGTTAGAGAAAAACAGATCAAATTATAGGTTAGAGAAAAACAGATCAAATTATAGGTTAGAGAAAACGAATGAACTGTTCAGGAACATGTCAAAAAATATGGTACAGGAACTCAATGGGGAAGTTGCTTCAATATCGTTGCGTCGTCTTGCTGGTAAATGGGATGATTTTGGCAAAACCTACGTAAACACATCTTTTTTTTTTTTTAAGAATTGCTAGATAAAAAGCGTTGTTTATTTTGGTTGACACAAACTCCAAGGAAACAATTCCACGAGCACTGAAGTCACTCCAAACCATACAACTACCCCTCCGAAATTTCTCTATGGCAAGAACTTCGGCTGTTTCTGCAAACCGTGCCAGTAGGAATTACATTTTCCCGGACCATCTAGTTTGAACTTTTTCTCATCACCGAACACTACCTAGAAATATATATATATATATATATATATATAATTATTAGACACTGTGATCCACAAAAACAAACAAGGTTAATTCAATGAACTCAATTGAAAACCTTTCTTACCTTTCTCCAATCTCTGTCTATGTTTTTACGCGCTAATTCCAGCCATCTCTGTTTGTGAATGGGTTTTAAATAAGGTCCTTTCTGAACGTTTGCTCGAACAATGTGAGGGTTCGACTTTTTATACCGACAAACGGTTTCCGTTGAGATTTTGCGGTTGCACCTCCGCAGTATCTCCGTCGCCGATAGCGAAGAATTCGATGCTGCTCTGACAAGGTTGCATTTATCCCTTGCAGATAGGATTGAAGGACGTCCTGGACGCTTAACTATCCCATATGCTGCCCGTTTACACAGAAAATCGTCAACAATATTATGAGCACTTACAATAGCTCGTGCAATTTCCCTAAGACCTTTTCGGCACCGATCATAAGCTTCGATTTAAAATGTTTCAAAGGAAAGTTACTTTGGAAGGTACTCAGTGCCGTTCTATAACTCTTACCTCACATCTGGACTTATATACACTGAAGGGCAATTGAATTGGATATACGTGTCGAGTAACGTATAGCACCACCTTTTTCCCTGATGACGGCGGTGATTCTTCTCGGATTGGACTCGACAAGACACTGGAAGCGTGGGGAAGCCATGCGGATAAACGAGCCCTGAACAAGCTTCCACAGTTGACGAGGATTTGATGGAGTGAGGTCAGATCCTCGAACATCTCTCTCGATGGTATCCCAGATGTGATCGATGGGATTGAGGTCAGGTGACCTAGCTGGCCAAGGAAGCGAGGTCACGTCGGCGGAGTGTTCATCCAACCATTCGGGTACAATTCAGAAGCGATGGCTCGGTGCATTGTCTTGTTGCAGGATGAGGTCCTCAGTGGGATGTTGAAGACGCACAAACGGGAGCAAATAGTCGTCCAGGATATCCCGGTAACGTTGACCTGTGAGAGACGATGTAACACGTACCAGGGGTTCCATTTCAGTACACGTAAACAGTCCCCAGACGAGAATGCCACCCCCACCATCATGAAGAGTACTCTACTGGCAAGAAAGATCCATCGCTTCATGTGGTTTGCGCCGTATTCGTATTCTGCCATCCGCATGTACCAAAGTGAATCTCGACTCATCAGTCCAGGCAACATTTTTCCACATGTCTAGGATCCAGTGGCGATGTTCCCGTGCCCATGATAATCTTTTCACCCTGTGATGTGCGGTCAGCAGAAGTACCCTCGTGGGACGATGGATCTGTACCCCCAGTGCGAGGAGATGGTTATGGATGGTGTGGCTGCTTACACGTTTTTGTGCACCAGCGTTAAATTGCCGAGTGATTTCTTGCACTGTGGCCCGTCTATCCTCTGTTACAATGAGAGTTAGCCGACGATGACCCCGCTCATCCACACGCTGTTGTCCACGGCAGTTGACACTTGCAGTAATGGTTTTACCGGATTCGATTTATTCACGGTGCACCTGTGACACAGTGACTCGTGAACAACCCAGTGCCTGCAGGACTTCTGAATTGGAGTGACCCATTCGTCGGGACCCGACAATTTGCCCACGATCAAATGCGCTTAGAACCTTCGTCTTACCCATAATGTGTCCGACTCCTACTGATTCCCGCCGCATCACTCCTTATAATGTCGGATCGCAGCATACGTCATGTCGTTTCCGTTTACAGGGCCTCCGGCTTGCGCCATATTTGCATAACGCCAGCTGTCTCTAATTCAATTGTTATTCAGTGTGCATGTGGTGACTGTAGCGAGACGTTAAATGGTAGTCAACTCGTATGATGTCCGAAGGGTCGATTTGCATAGCCTTATAAGTCTACCAATGAGTATTCTTACAAATGCAAATATCTTTCACGGACGTTTATCATACGACCTCACATGTCGAAAAAACATGGTGGATCTACTGTATATCTCTGTAGATCATTACACAGTTTCAATTTTTGGAGCAGTAAAGCTCCCTAACAATATCATCATTCCCTCTTTAACAAAAAAGAAAAGAAAAGAAATTAAACGCTTTAATATATACTATTTTTTATTAAAAAAATACTGCAAGAAACATTGTCTAAATTTACTTCTCCTAATTACTCGCATGGTGTCCAACAGGTTGATTTGCATACTCTGGTGTGCCTACCAATGATCATTCTTACAAATGCAAATATTTTTGTGTGTAATAAATTACATCACGTTTAAGCTATAAAACTTGAAACATATTCGAAAGGCACGGAGTTTCAAGTGCTAGCTCACTTAATAAGATGTAGTGCATTAATCATCATCATCATCATCATCATCATTGTCAACCATTATCAATCCACTGCTGGACAAAGGTCTCCCCAAGTTTCCTCCACAACGGTCTGTCTTGTGTCAGTCTCCTCCATGTCACTCCCGCATACTTTCGAATTTCATCCACCCATCTTCCACGTGGTCTTCTTTTGGGTCTTTTCCTGTCCCTTGGAATCCAATCTAAAATTTCAGCTGTCCATCGATGGTCTGTTCTTCTGGCAGTATGTCCAGCCCATTGCCATTTCAGGGATTTAACTCTGATCATGATGTCTTCCACTCTTGTCATTTTTCGGATCCACGTGTTCCTCTTCTTATCTCTCTTGGTTACACCAAGCATGCACCTCTCCATGCTACTTTGAGTTGTCTGCAGCCTTTGTATGTCTCTTTTAGTAAAGGTCCACGTCTCTGCACCATACGTAAGCACTAGAAGGATGCATTGATCAAACACTTTTCTTTTAAGACATAATAGCATATTGCTCTTGAAAATTATGCTGTTTCTTCCAAAAGCTCATCAGGCAAGTTTTGTACGCCGATTAATTTCTTCATCAAAGTGACCCTCACTTGATATCTGCTGTCCAAGATAAACGTACGTGTCTGTTATCTCTAGATTTTCACCATGAATCGATAAATCTTTATTTTTTGTAAAAGCATTGAACATAACTTTTGTCTTCTGAAAGTTCGTTTTTAATCCCACTTCTTTACTCTTGTCAACACGTTCCTGGATCATACTCTGCAGCTCTGATGAGGTAGTGGTAAAAATGACTACGTCATCAGCAAAAACGAAGGTGGGTTAGATAATCTCCATTAATCTTTATCCCTTTGTTTTCCCAGTTCAGTGATTGAAAGACATTTTCCAATGTGGCATTAAAGAGCTTCGGAGATATGGTGTCACCTTGTCTCACTCCTTTTCCAATTTTTATGTGTGTTGTATTTTCAAACAGCCGAATCTTTGTACTTGCATTTTTTCATAGATGTTACTAATAATATTAATGTATGCATCTTCAATACCGCAGGATTTCAGAGCCATTGCAACTGCTGATGGTTTCACCGAAACAAAGGCTTTTTTATAATCGATAAAAGCCATGCACAATGGAAGTTCATATTCCCTCGCTCTTTCAATTAGTTCTCTCAGTACGTGGATATGATCTATTGTGCTGTAGCCACTCCTGAATCCAGCTTGTTCTCTCGGTTGAGCCATGTCCAGTGTCACCTTCAAGCGGTGTGAAAGAACTTTAGTGAAGATTTTATAAACCACTGATAGGAGGCTCATAGGTCTGTAGTTCCTGAGATCCTCAATGTCACCTTTTTTATGTAGCAAGATCATTGTAGCGTTGTTCCAATTCTCAGAAATTTTCCCTTCATTAAGGCATCGAGTGAAAATTTGGGCGAGTACTGTTTCGATTTCTCCACTTGCTTCTTGTATGATGTCTACAGTAATTCCATCTTCTCCAGGAGCTTTCCCCGCTTCATGTTCTTGATTGCATGTGCAACTTCTGCTGGAAGGACTGGAAGAACTCTGGTACTGGTACCTTTCATGATGTCTGGAGTACATGTATCATCCCTTTCATATAATTTGGAGTAGGAATCTTTCACTCTTGTCAAAATTTCGCCTCTATTTCTTGTTACAGAACCATCTTCTTTTCTCAGTGCCATTATCTGTTTTTTTCGCTTACTGAGATGTCCCTTTGCTATCTTTAGGCTTTGGTTGTTTTCAGTTGCTTTACTTACTAGTTCACAGTTGAATTTCCTTACGTCTTCAGTGATACTTTTTCGTACTGTCTTGCATAGCTCTATATATTCCACTTTGGAAGTCACATCTTCTTTAGTTGTCCTCATCTCTCTTCTTTTTTACATCAACATTTTGGTTTTTCCTGATAATTTGTTCACATACAATTTGTTCTTAGACCCAGCTAATTTTGTTGCTGTTTCCATAAGAGCTTTGGTTACTTTTCTGTTAACTTCAGAAATATCCACTTCTTCCGATGTTAGGCCTTCTAAAGCAGAGAATCTGTTCTTCAGTTCCAATTTGAAGGTATTATGGTGTTTTTTAAGGTTGGTTATGTCAATACATTTTTTTTGTCTTATGAGCTTGCTACGTTCGAGTCTAGTGTTGAGGTGCATCTTACATCTCCCCAATCTATGGTCACTGCCTGTGTTGAACTTGTTTAGCACACTGCAGTCTTCTATGACGAATTTTTGTTACACATAATAAAATGAATTTCACTTGTCGTCCCATTTGGATGTCTCCATGTCTATTTCCTGTGTGGCTTTTTCTTGAAAAAGGAGTTCAAGATGAAAAACCCTTCTGCCTCTGCAAACTCTACGAGAGTATTTCCACGCTGGTTTCTGTTGCCGTGACCGAATTTACCTACTGAAGTTTCATTCTGTTGCCGTTGCCCTATTTTTGCATTGAAATCTCCCATAATTATCTTCAAGTGCTGCTTACCTTTATTATTTAGATCACAAATTTCCTCATAAAATTCTTCAATTTCTTCTTCAGGATGACTTGTGGTGGGTGCATAAGTTTGAATAACCTGAGCCTGCATTAATATGTATCTTTAATCCGTTAATAGGCGTAAAATTACAAAAGTTTCGGAAGCTTCTTCAGGCTTCTGACTGTGAGCACTTAACAGAAACAGACAAAGAATAAATGCAAATGTAAAATTTAAAATCATTATAGCATAGCATTTGACTCGTATTACGCCTCGTGCTTATCGATTGTCCAGCGAGCACTTAAAGTTCAACACCTTGTGCCAGATAGGTTAAATTTCACTAGTTATGTCTGTGTTGCATACGTCAATGCCTGATATAATATCGATAGGTTCTCTGACTGCTGTTGACCTAGGACTGCTGTAGGCGCAAGTCTTCTCATATCCTTCCAGATCAGTTGAGCATTCTTAAAATTCACGTCTCGTGCTAACGCGGTACTTAATTTTCTGTTTTTTATATCCCGTTTATGCTCTGCCTCTCTGAGGTGGAAAGACATCTTTGTCATTCCGATATACCACCTTGTAGATTCGTCCGGGTATATTAATTCGATGCCGTATACTCCGGCTTGGTTAGAGAGTGTTTGTCGGTCACTATTACCGGTGAGAATGGTCCCAATCGTCCTCGGAGATTTTAGACCTACAGCCAGCATCAGCTTACGCGGAATATTCTTGAGTTCGTAAGAAAATCTCAGGATATATGGTATGGATGCGACGAAACGTAGTCTTTTCGGAGATGACTTTTGTGCCCGCCCTGTTCCTTTCAAAGATGCTTTATGTATTATCCTTTCAATGCGCTCAATGTTTTAACCAGCTGCAGTGGCAAATTCTCTTAGGTTGCGGATTTCTGCAAGCAGATCCTCTTTATCTAAAGAGAGATGGTAAGCTCTCTTCGCTTGGGCTCTAAACAAGGCGTACTTGTGGGAGCTGGGCGCTGCAGATGAAGAGGGAATCGGGTTATGAACGTAACAAAGTTTGTAATACACTTGTGTTCTAAGTTCGTCCGATATAATCTCGATTTATTCTCTGACTGCTGTTGAATTCACGTCTACCAGATACCCGGGCACTATCCGGGAGATGCAGAGTCGGGTTCCCCTTCAGCACACGCGGATTCAAGTCCCTTTCCAGAACGACGAAAATTTCAAGTTTTCGGATATTATCTGACTTACCATCGTTCTCACATTTACACCAAAAATCGAATTGTCATCTTTAAATATTTGTACTATGTGGTTTAAACCTGTATTTCTTTCATGATTTCTTTCACCCCCAGGCACCTATCTCCCCAGAATATTTGCGCGGGTGAAACATCATAAACAAGGAACGCCCATCCGTCCCATCTGCAAGCCTTAAGAAAGCAATGTCCAAATTTTAGCTAATAATTCAGCCACCCTTGGATAGATTCTTATCCTCATCCAAAGATTTCATCGCAAGAATCAAAGACATTCGCCTAGGGAAGGATGACATTATGGTAAGTTTCGATGTCACAGCGATGTTCCCCTCATATCCTAGTGCAAGAAGCATCCTATAACCTTAAAAACGTCATTAAAATTCCAATCTTTTCGACCGCGATACCATCTTAGCCATCATAAAAAGTTTAAAAGTTCTAACTGATTCGAATTTTTTTCACTTTTAGTTCAAAGATGTTCCAACAAATAAAAGGAGCACCAATGGGTTCCGCCTAATCCGCCTTGCTTGCAGAAGCCATTTTGCGACCTATGGAAGATTTCATTTTAAATTACGGAGGACTGGTTCCAAAGATATGGCTAATATACGCAGACCATATCTTTTTTGTTTGGAGTCACTACATTGTATCCTTAAATGTTTTCTTAGATCGCATGAACTCCGCCGACCGAGAGATAAAATTCACTGCTGAATATGAAGAGGATGGATGCCTCCCGTTTTTAGACATCGTGGTGCGAATGACGCCATCTGGAAATCTCAAAACACAAGTGTATTACAAACCATGTTACGTTCATAACGCGATTTTCCCTTCATCTGCAGCGCCCAGCTCGCACAAGTACGCCTTGTTTAGAGCCCAAGCGAAGAGAGCTTACGATCTCTTGAGATAGATAGGATATGCTTGCAGAAGTCTGCAACCTAAGAGAGTTTGCTACTGCAGCTGGTTACAACATTGAGCACATCGATAGGATAATACATAAATCATTTTTGAAAGCGTCAGGCCGGGCACAAAGGGCACAAGGTCACCGCCGGAAAGACCAAGTTTTGTCGGATACATACCATATCTCCCAGGAATTTCTTACCAACTCAAGAATATTCTGCGTAAGCTGAAGCTGGTTGTAAGTCTAACATCCCAGAGGACGATTGGGACCATTTTCACCGCTGATCGTGACCGGCAACCGCTGTTCACCCAAGCCGGAGTATACGGCATCCCATTAATATACCAGGACGCATCCACAAGGTGGTATATCGGAATAACAAAGAGGTATTTCCTCCTCAGAGAGGCAGGGGAAAAACGGGATATAAAAAACCGAAAACTAACTACCGCGTTAGCACGAAATGTGAATTTTGATTATGCTGAACCGATCTGGAAGAATATAAGAAGACTTGCGCCACACAACGGTCCTAGGTCAGCAGCAGTCAGAGCATCTATTGAGATTATATCAGGCAGTGACGTATGTAACACAGACGTAACTACTGAAATTTCACCTATCTGGCACAAGATATTAAACATTAAGAGCTCGCTGGGCACTCGATGAGCACGAGGCGTAATACGAGTGTCATGCTATGCTATAATGATTTTACATTTTACATTTGCATTTATTCTTTGTCTGTTTCTGTTTAGTGTTTATATTCAGAAGCCTTGAGAAGCTGTCCGTTGGTAGTGAAATCTTGCAATTGTAATTTTTCTCCCATTAACCGATTAAAAATAGATATTAATGTATTATGTCGTATTATTGTAAGTGGCGTACAACCCACAATCCAGTGATCTGTCTAACTATTAGTATATCTTAAGAACACTAATGTCTAGTTCAGAGAGTCCTTTAATAAAACATTGCAGCGTAGCCGCTGTAAAATGGGATACCCCAAGTAATTCCCTACACACGGGAAACGCAGATCATAGATACGTCAAGAGGTAATGTATATAAAAAGTATTTTCAGTTTTCATCTTCAAAAAAGATTAAGGGAGTATTGTAGTTGTCAGCTTACGTAGTGATATGGTGCTAAGAAAACGTTTCATAATTACTCTTAAGGCAAACGGTGTTTCAGGAAATCGTTTTCCCTTTCAAAAACTACAGTAATGTTTAAATTTCTACTGACGTTGAGAAACGTTTCTAGCTCGATTTCCGTAATAATGTAAGTTTCAAAAAATGAAACACTGTGTGTTTCTAACGCGAGACCGTGTGAAAAATTGCACTGGCAATTAAAATTGTGCTTTTATTATTTTAGATCTTAGTTTCTTTGACACATTTCGAACTTTCCTGATATTCATGCAAGCCTTGTCAGTAAGGCTTTTGGAAGGCACAACAAAAGAAGCAGAAGCGAACAACCCAGAAATCGAGCGTACGCGATAAGTAGTTCCCTAGAAAGGATTTGGGAGATCTACGTTCAAAGCGTGGACATTGTTTGAAGAGCCGATTTGACGGATTCATGATCAGAGTTAGGAACCTAAACCTGATTGTTGTTACTAAACTGAAGTGTCTTTTCCGTAATGCTAAATTTGTTGCTTTCAAAACGGTATTTGGTATAATTCTAGAAAATCGTCTTCACTTTGTTTTTCGTTCGTTTTTTTCGTACAAAGTAAATTTTCTATTTGTAGCGCATTAAATTAAAGTATTTTGTTCTTTAAAGAAATATGAAATTACTTCTCCATGCAGTGGCTCTTGAATGCAAGATGAGTAACGATGTTTATCAATTTATTTCCATTTCTATTGTTATTATTTTTTCAACCGTACAAAATAGAGTAATTCGGCAGCGGATACGCTGATATAATTGAAAGAAAAGTCATGAAAAATATATCTGTCAAATTTGTTTTCCTTTCTGTGTATTTGAAGACGTCAAAAACGCTACCTTGTATTTAAAAACTTAGGACATGAATTATACAATATTTTCACAAAAACATACTAAGTTATAGAAATGTGCCCTTTGTAATTGCAAGATACAGAATGAAGTAATAGCCAAAACAGATTTTAACTGTAAAACGTAATTATTATAAAATTTAAATTTGATTTTTCAGCAGATATCAAGTGAGGGTCACATTGATGAAGAAATTAATCGGCGTACAAAATTTGCCTGGAGAGCTTTTGGAAGAAACAGCATAATTTTCAAGAGCAATATGCCAGTATGTCTTAAAAGAAAAGTGTTTGATCAATGCATCCTTCCAGTGCTTACGTATGGTGCAGAGACGTGGACCTTAACTAAAAGAGACATACAAAGGCTGCAGACAACTCAAAGATGCATGGAGAGGTGCATACTTGGTGTAACCAGGAGAGATAAGAAGAGGAACTCGTGGATCCGAAAAATGACAAGAGTGGAAGACATCATGATCAGAGTTAAATCCCTGAAATGGCAATGGGCTGGACATACTGCCAGAAGGACAAATCATCGATGGACAGCCGAAATTTTAGATTGGATTCCAAGGGACAGGAAAAGACCCAGAAGAAGACCACATGGGAGATGGGTGGATGAAATTCGAAAGTATGCAGGGGTGACATGGAGGAGACTGGCACAAGACAGACCGTTGTGCAGGAAACTTGGGGAGACCTTCGTCCAGCAGTGGATTGATAATGGTTGACAATGAATGTGATGATGACTAGCAGTGGAAAACAGATAATTCTACTATGAGGAAACAGAGTTTCAATAAAAAGCAGCATAAACGTCATTACTCTGGTTATTCTCAACTGTGAAAGTTAAACTCATATTGAATTTTTTTATAAAACATAATTTGGGTACTAACACTGTGTATACTTTTAAAAAAGTTATTGCGAAATGTCGATAATACGCAATAAACTTTATGTAAAACTCTTTAGATCTAGAACGCGTGTTTATTTTTTGCGTGTATACCGAGTGAACACTGAATTATGACCCCCATTATCAAAAGCGACTGCGGTCCGTGGCCACGTGATTATTTAGAGGGCGCGATTTTTCGACCCATCTAATATATGTAATGTGTTAGTCGTGCGGTACGTAGTAGATTTTTGAGTGTGATGAGTTTACAAAAGTGTGAGAGGACAGATTGTACATCGATTACCCAAATTGTACAACACGTGGGTTATTCCCAAGCCGCCTTTTTTTAAAGGGAATGAGGACTGCCCTGTAAATGTTCAAATACCTAACTGGAAGCGAAACTGCACAGGACAGCTGCAGGTGGATGTGAAAGGTGAGAGCTAGGTCCGACGACTCGTACGGTCTTGTATTCAAACTTTCATGGTATTAAAGGCGACGCAAACGAGGAAAACACCTCAATGAACACTCTAAATAGCATCGCATAAAAATTTCACTAATGTATCAACCGAATTTGGCGAGTCTCTAACCAAGAAAAGTTTATATTATGAGAGAACTTCCACCTAAACTTAATTTGCATAATAATATTAATCAGCATTCAATAAAAGTCAGTCGATGAAGATTTTTGTCGTTTAAAAAAAAAAAAAAAAAACCTTTGATATCTCAAATGTAATCTACTGTGAACTAGTAAATCATTCACAGTATTGTTTAATTAAAACACTACTTATAAACATTTTTTTGATAATCAAGCAATTCTGTTTGAGACAATCTTTACCATTTCTGAACAGTGAGTTTTCTCTTACAAAACTGAACGACAAAGCAAGCAATCTAATGGTTCTTAATGATACTTTGCACTTTATTTAAAAAAATCTCTTGGACTAAATTATCAGGATTCAAGTCAATTTCTTGATCTTCAGATTAATGCTTAACTTTGATTCAAATATATCGCATCTTCTATAGAAATTACTGAAAGTAAGAAGCCAAAATCTTTGCGTAGGAGTATTTCAGAATTATGTAACAATGCACACTGAAGTTGCATATTATTCCGGGCACCAACCTGACAGCCAACTCGGACGCTTTTGGTCTTCAGATTAATCTGAGTTTGATGTAACGCCTATTCAATAGCTCGATGATTTCATTCTACAGGTATATTCAGGCAAGCGATTGTGATGCAGTCCATAAATTCGGTGAGAACTCTATTTCGAAGGGCTCTCTCGATATCATCTTGCAAATGTTCAACTGGGATAAGATATGAAAACTGTGCGTTGCATCTTAGAACAATCGACAACTGTCATGCTCCAGCAACCACTGTACATCGAGTTATTTTTCATAAAAGTCAGTTTCATATAATTGATAAATTAATTTTTTCAACGTAACGATAGTTTTTTTACCTTAAGGGAACTTCACTCATTTTCAAGGCGTGTACATACTTAGAGTCGCTTTCCAAAGTTTTGTACTGTCCTTGCCGTCTTGAAAAGAGATTGTTGAATAAATATATATTTACCTAGGTTCATGGCA
Source organism: Macrothele yani (assembly GCA_039090855.1). NCBI lineage: Eukaryota > Metazoa > Arthropoda > Arachnida > Araneae > Macrothelidae > Macrothele > Macrothele yani. The sequence goes on along the minus strand of CM077034.1, from coordinate 210,768,340 downwards.
CATTCTGTTACATTTTTAACTTTGTGTCTTTCCTTTCCGTTGTCCGAAGCTACATTTGTTTTAAAGAGTAAAATATATTTTATTATACTTATCGTTATTTTTAGAAGCGAATTCCTCCCAGTCTTGTGTATTCAACCCATGTATGAGTACACCACATAGCTTTGCTTTTTTTCTTTCAAATAATTAATAAATTTTGTACGCGTATAATTATTTTTTTCCCAACAAACGCTGTTTTAATGGTTTTCCATGATATGTGTTTCAAGGGGCTTCAATTTTTTTCTTCTTATTCATCCACTCTATTCCATGAATTGTTATTCATGGGAATGGAGTGGGTGTATTTCATGGCTGTAATCTAGTATTGCACGGCTTAATCTGTTATCTTCGTCGACGTAAAATTCCATTAGGAAATTAATTCGCCTCTCCACATATGGATTTTTTTCTTAACACCCACTAAAATAACACGATGGCGATAGCGTCGTCTTCAACTAACTGGTACCATGAGAGACACAGCAAGTGTTGCTTCTGCGCAAGCGCTGTCCGTTGCTTTCACCTGCTGTTAGGGGTTGCATTGATTGCCAGCAACGGGCCACTAGTGGCACTTGCTTGGAGGCCCACAATTCACGGCTATGCTGTAGGGCCATCAATGACTCGCCAACTGATAGCGCTGCCACCAACGGACCACTACCGGGCCGTAAGCGGCAGATTTCAGCCAGCAGTGACCCATCACTGCCAGCTGGTGGCCAGCAGTTTCCCAGCACTTGTGTTTTTGCTGGGCAGATACTAACATTTCATCGAAATCGAACGATTGTTACGCGAGTTATCGTGCGAAGGGACATACGCACACCACGCGTGACGTAATGAGGCAGATGGGAATCGCGACCATCTGCTCGCAAGAGTGTGACGTCATAAAACTTTAATAGAATCCACACACAACGCGCGACGTAATGATCAAGATGGCGTGACCGCGCGCTAACATTCTCAAACGCCATATTGTGACGTCATAAGATTTCCAAGCATTGGTAACATTAATGGAACGTTATAATTCGGGGTGGTTATTTAACACACTAAACGAGTTATCCTAAAGTCGATATGAAGCTAAATCGATTTCTAGTACCAGAAAACGGTAGGTTAACGACTTTCATCAAAATTCTTAGAGCCGTTTTCAAAAAAAAGGTACCTACATATATACAAGAATTGCTACTTTAAGGTGGACGTCAAGTAATTTTTTTTCCAATGGAAAAACTTCTGTGCACGTTTTCTTCTTAATTATTGCGTTCCCAAGGATAAAAATTTGAACAACGATTAAAATAGCTTCATTTCATAACTTGGAATACTTAATATTTTCTAAACCATAACCGTAATTATGCAATCCAATATTTATTTGTCCACTGACCATATTCACGCAAAGTACAGGTCGCGCCATCATTTTTCTGGTTTCAACACCATCAAAGGAAACGTTATTGTTTTTTAATATAATTATGCTTATGTTTTAGAAAATGTTAAGTATTCCAAATTATAGTATAAATTTATTTTAATCGATGTTCAAATTTCCATCCTTGGGAACACACTAATTGTGAAGGAAATGTGTACAAAAGGTTTTCCATTGGAAATATAGGAAGCAAATTACTTGACATCCACCCTTAATAGTGTGGGGGTAAGCACGATGGAATGGATCCCGATCCTATGTCCTGAACTTTGACTCCATTTGTCCCATTTTCAATAGGGTTCCTCTCTAGGTTGTCCCCTACCACATACTAAACTTTCATCGAAATCGAACCATTTTTACGCACGTTATGATGCATAAGTACAATGGAATTCATCCCGCTCCTATGTAATAACCTTTGACTCCACTTCACCCATTTTCAATAGGGTTTGTCGCCATGTGGTCCCCTGCGACATATTAAAATTTTATTGAAATCGAACCATTTTTACGTGAGTTATCGTGCCGACAGACGGAATGACAGACAGACGCACGGACGGAAAAACCTGGAGCATGTGCACTTCTGCAGCCTACGGTTAAAAAGCGTAAAAAATCAGATTATTCATGAGAGAGTTAAAATGCATGAAAACAATGTTTAATCTCAGAACATATGCATGCACTACAGAATAGCAACTAAATCAGGTAAAGAATATATTTGGTACCAGAAGTGAATGAAATATATTTGACTGATAGCTTATTTATGGAATATCGAAGTAAATGATGATCCTAAAATGTTTACTGCTCTGTAAAATAAATAAGAGAACATGAAGATTTAGAATACCAAAAATGTGCAAAGACTAGAAATGGGGTTGCAGAAGAGAATCTATTTTTGGAATGAACAGGAAATACGAGTAATTTAGAGATGTGTGTTTGCTTTGTTGATAATTCTAATGTATTTCCATGTAATATGATAATATTTCTTCAAAGATCAAAATGTGCACACATATGTTTACAGGGTCATAGCTTGAGAGGAGCCAGAAGTGCAAATCTTCACTGTAAGGTACTCATGTTCGGTCACTTTCAAATGTTTCCTTGTTCATTCGTCTCTTCTATACTTTTTTTTTAATCTTTTAAATATCTGTGCACACTTTGTGTTTCAACTTTCACTTTTCTCATCTACTGTGTTTAGTATTACTATCATTTCATGTTTCACATACCAAGTGGTTTTGTTGTGAATCAGGAGATATATTTTTTGCGTTGTCATGCAATTCCAAGAAACGGTGAGAGCAGTGTCTCACATGCAAAAGTTACTGTTTTAATGTCCTCAGCTAATCCAGAGAATCTGTATTTGTACTGTGAAGTTCAGTTTTAAATAAAGGAGTTCCAGTTCTATTAAGTGATCTTGTAGCACACAATCAAAAGCACCTAGTCTATTAGTTTAAAGTGAGTATTATTTACTAGTTATGGTCAAATCTGCAATTTAGTATACTGGTAAAGTCCTAAAACAGGAAAAAAGAAATATATGAACTTTTGGTGAATGTAGCTAATTCCTATCGTTGTTGTTTATAGTGCAAAGTTTTTGGATATAAACACTGCAATAATTATAGGTGGGTAATTAATAATTCAAAAACGATTATCTTAATAATGTAGTTATATGGAAAATCCTTTTAAACGTGGTTCAGTTATGAATACCCCTCCGATTACATAAGTTACACTATTCCAGAAAAATTTGCTACAACTTTCGTAAACAGTTCTGTATAACCTACGTAAACCTAGCCACATCTTTAATTTTGCTACAAATTTAGAACATTACATAATATGCTAAAATCAAGCAAATCACAGCAAAATATACAGTAGCCATTCTCAGTAAATTGCAATCGACGACTGATACCCAAAGAACTTAATAAAATATAGTAAACGGAAAATAAAGTGATACTAACCGGTGGAATGACATATCTGGTATTTTTTTTTATTTATTTGCACACCTGAATGCCATGTTAGATCCCATGGAAACTTAATATGAACAAGCTAAAGAATGCTGTCAAACACAAAAAAAAAAGCTACACTGACAAACCAGTTTAACAAAAGATATGAGCTTCTAAAAATCACAAATTTTCAATGCTTTCCCACGGCAGATACGACCATGAGGGCGAGCCAAACACGCTGAGAGATATCATAAATCTGCGGTGAAGGCGTGTCCTATATTTCCTACCTCCATGGGATCTGACAAATCGAGAGATATTCATTCGAAATAAACATTCCAGCGATTTTCAATTTTCGAATTTACCGGAAGATGGCGCGATATGTTCAGAGCAGCCGTCTGTGTTTGACGAATGGAGATATTCATACGAAATAACCATTCGAATGATTTGTAATTAGTTGTGTACCGTCACAGCTTTATTTCGCTGAACGGACTGACGCTAAAAAAATTTCGAATAGCATAACCAATCTCAAGAAGTTTGAAGGAACCTAAGTGATTCTTCCTTCGAGAGATAATTCGATAACGCACGTGAAAAGATAGGACGCCCAAACCTCTCGGTACCTCTCGAGATGTTTTCGGGTAGACGAGCGATTTTGCTCGGAACATATATTCTCGAGAAGAGACGAGCGATTTCGTCTTTCAAATGCACCCGTTCGAACGAGACAGCGTAGGAGCAATCAAGGGTTCTCTAGCGAGGTTTTTTTCATTCGAATGGATTTGGCGTACAATCAGAGTTTCGACAGAATTCTATAATGGAATATTTCTACTCGATTATGACCATCACTAATAGCTATCCGGGGTTCCAAAACCTTTTCGGGCGGAGTTGTAGTCATGGCTATTGACACTATTCTGCTTCGGTAAGTCAATTAAGAGGCTTAACTCGCGTCGGAAATTCTCCTGAAATTCTTTCTTCTTCCGAGAAATAGTTGATTTATTTGCTGAACACCTTGCTTGCTATGTTTTAATGTATAGCCGGTACTACAATGTGGAGCATGCATTCGAACAGGCTGGCCCAAGAGTGAAGTGGTGATATACCAAAATAAAATAATTCTTTTTTTTTACTTCTTTTCTTGAGATGACGTTAACATTATTCATTTTACTGGTTTTCGCCTCGCAGATGTAACCTGTCTGGGCAGAGTAACATGATGATACGTCATTACCCACTTTGCCGTTCTCCATGCAAAACATCAAAGTCGACGTTATGGTAATTCCGAAAGTCAACGTTATGGTAATAGTCGACGTTTTTTTAATAGTCATCAAAGTCGACGTTATGGTAATTCCGAAAGTCAACGTTATGGTAATAGTCGACGTTATGGTAATAGTCATCAAAGTCGACGTTATGGTAATAGTCATCAAAGTCGACGTTATGGTAATTTTTTTGGTGTGGGTAAGTTGTTATATTTGATGTCTTTCCGAATCAACTTCTCTAGTAACTAGTTTGGCCGATTCTTTGGCGAACACAAATGCGATCGGGCTGCCGTATTTCGTGTAAGATGAGACTGAGTTTCTCCAAATGACGGTTTTTGGCTCGTCTGTACCACAATGCATTTGTAAACGAACCAAGAAACAGTAAATAGGCTTTCATCACTGCAATTTTTTTCGGCAAACTTCTGTTTGTACCAGTTCCGTTCCGTTACATCGTATCCTTGTTTCATGATGATGTTAAACGCAGACGTCTGTGCGAAAAGCAATTTCTCGTGGACCTCGTCACTTTGACATAGGTAAGCAACCGTGTGGTTAATGAACGCCTGCGGAAGAATTTCTGCTGACACTTCCGTTATCAGAATACCTTGTGCATAACATAGCTGCTTGGCTTCTTTACTCTATGATAGTGGGAATATAATTTTCAAATGAAGTTTTCGTCCTGCTCGCGTATACTGACGAGTGGAGAAATTAGTATCCACCATTAATGCAAGCGCTTGTTCCGGAGATACTGACACTGGCTTTTGAAGCAAGGACATCCGAGCCTTCTTAATTGTCATACCGCTCTTCGTAGCTGAAGTAGTTAGTGCTTTTTAACAAGTGCTGCTGAATATCTTTTTCCTTCAGACCGTAACAGAATGTCGGTGGCGGCACACAGCTCTTCCCTGCTTGACTGCAGGAGGGGTTGCACATTTCGTCTTTTATCCTTCGGACCATAGGCACTGAATGGCTTTGTTGGCCCTTCAGGTCCAATCATGGTAGTTCCTGTTACACTTGGAACAACTTTAAATACATCTTCCGCAAAATTAATATTTTCGTTAGGCCAAGATGCATTGTAATGCATAAAGCGCTGTCCATGCCTTCCTATTTTACCCCATTTGCTACTAACTTTTAAGCTGAATTTTTCATTTTCATTTGTAAGCACTTGAAAGCAGGTTCAGGTGTCGCTAGGTTTCCTCGTTCTTGCAAAACATATGCCATCACACCGTCTAACTTCGACTCTTTCGGATTTTCAATCCGTATCTCGAACAGCGCCCTCCGGGAAATCGAACGTATCATTCTGTAAAGCATGGAGAAACTCCGTACGCTAATATTAGCAAATGTTCTTTCACGATTTATATTCTCAGATGATCGAGCTTTAATACATACCTAGTCACAAAGCGTAATTCGGTAAAACTCTACTTTAAAACCTTCGATACACTTACGACATCACTTTTATATTGAATATAAATACCTCACCTTTTCAAGGGACCTCTACCAGCCGACACGAGCTACCTGTGCGACACTACCGGCACTAGTAACTACGAATGACCTTAGGACTTACACTTTGAAGCTCGGTAGAGCTTAACATGTGGCTGGGGACGCACACAGGTCAAGCGAATTCGCTGTACTGAGATGACGGGGTCATAGCTGTGTCGGCAAGCGCACGTCTCTGCCTGTTTCGACGTGCACTAGCGCTACCTATGGCGATCTTTAGGGGAAAACACTCCTTTCTCATGTGCTGTAGACATCCTACTGTCGAAATCTACAACGGGCCCGAACGTCTCGCTAATTTGATAAATTGCATTTTGTCCAACTAGATTGTCGATCTTCCACACTATGCGACGCAAGAATGTCGTGTTTTTTTTACCAACCTGGTTCCCTCCATTCCTAGGGCCCAGCAGTTATAAATTAGGGACAAGCGATTGCTTGTAGTCCATCGACATGCTCAACAACGTTGTTAAAGTTTAAGAACTGAAAATGATCCGCGGCCATTTTCAGTTCTTAAATTTTAACAACGTTGGTCATTTTCAGTTCTTAAATTTTAACAACGTTGGTCATTTTCAGTTCTTAAATTTTAACAACGTTGGTCAGTTTCAGTTCTTAAACTTTAACAATGTTGTTGATGAGATTCAACTTTGTAAATGCTAAAAAGTCAGGTACATGAATTGCTAAAATTTCATTACCTTATACACTGCCGGACAATTGCTAAGGACGGATGACAATAGCAACGAAAGCAACCATAAAATGGAAGGCAGGAAAATGTGTACATTAGCATAAGTGCGGGATACAATAAGACGTGTTGTGCGTATGTAACTTTTGGATTGCCGAACTTGTTCGTGACGTCATAGCGCTGATAAGAGATATAAAGGATTTGACGCGTATTGACCGTTGTTTTTCAAACGCAAAGTTGAAAGGGAAAGAATCAGTTGACTAACTTGCAATTTTCAGTATGTCTTCCCGACATCACCTAGATGATTTTACGCGTGGCCGTATTATTGGCAAGATTGAAGAAGGGCGAAAAATAACAGATGTTGCCAGGGAGTTCGACGTCATCCACAGTGTTGTTTCAAGGCTCTGGAAATCATTTAAAACAAATGGAGAGTGTAGCAAGCGTCACGGAGGAGGTCGTGTTCGCAGTACGACACCTACAGAAGATTGGTACATAGTGCTATCAACAAAAAGACACCGGCGCAGCACAGCTAGTGAGGTAGCAAATCAGTTTAGGGCTGCTACTGACAAGCGGATCTCCAGAAAAACTGTCGCCAGACGTTTGCATGAAGGAGGACTATACGCCCGCCGTCCTGTTGTGTGCATCCCATTGTCCAGACGTCACCGTACCGCGCGTTTGCAATGGTGCCATCAACATCGCAATTGGACTGATAACGACTGGTCTGCTGTCCTCTTCTCAGATGAGATAAGATACAGTCTATCGTCTGATTGTCGACGACAACTGATCTGGCGTGATAGTGGTACTGCACATTGTCCAGCAAACATACAAGAAAGGGACCGATATCCGACATGTAGTGTCGTGGTATGGGCTGGCATCATGATCAATGGCCGTACGTCCCTCTATGTGCTTCCAACTTTGACTATGACTGGCCAACGATACATTAATGATGTTCTGCTACCTCCTTGTCGCATGTTCTGTGGTGCTGTCGGTGATAGATTCATTTTCATGGACGACAACGCAGCATGTCATCGAACAGTCGCTGTCCAGCAGTGTCTTGAGAGCGAGGATATTCAACACCTCGTATGGCCAGCACGTTCTCCAGATCTGAATCTCATTGAAAATGTGTGGGATGCTTTGGGGAGGAGTCTTGCTGGTCGCCAATGCCCTCCAATAAACAAGGACACCCTCATCCGTGCACTGACAGAGGAATGGGATAAATTACCCCAACAGCTGCTTGATAATGTTGTGCAAAGCATGACACGACGTGTGGAATCTTGCATCGCCCTCCATGGTGGCCATATCCCGTATTGACATCTTACGCCGGAACGCCTGCGGACGGTAGTTGTATTTTTTTTCACGTTTACGTATTCTGCACAAAATAGCCTATTTGTCCCTTGAACAAGTTCCAAGGCCTTCTGGATTTCAGAGCATAATAAATTGTCTTTCTTGTAATGTCCTGGCATTCTGACATTATTTTATTTCACTTGGCATCCAACCACACTTACTTCTTTATGCGCTATATAGCCGTTTATGATCCGTCCTTAGCAATTGTCCAGCAGTGTAATTCAAAGTTTTGACCCTAGTCGATATATTCCTTTCTATTTTAAGAGATTTGGAATGATTACAGGAAAAGAATATTGGAAATATAATGCGATATATGAAACGTTATGTTGGTGATAGAGCGATCCAATGTTAAGTGTAATATTTTTAACCTCTGAAGGAGAAGATGTATAAATCGTGCTTTTTCCTAAGATGTATTAAAGGCAATGCTACTTGCTGCAGTTGAAATTCAAATTTTGTCTCAGTCGACATCATCGGTGAGTTAAAAGCTATACTTAAATTGTGGAGAGGGAAAAACAATTATAAACATTCAGAGTTAGTAACAGCAAAAGTTGTGTGAAAATCAAACTTTCTAAAGTGATTGTTAATATCCCTCTGAATATACGCAATAGAAGCAGCTGATTGTACGCCATTCACATTTAATAAGATTCAAAGTGAATGCTGCATAAAAAGTTAAAATATTTACAGCACCAAAAACGTGATACAGAGTACTTTTCTAGCATTGCGCCGTAACTACGACGATTCGTTTGTAGAAACAGTCACATTTGTATGCTCTCAGACGGGCTTTTTGATACAGTATCAAACAAAAGTATTTGGCGAAACACTTTTTCGACCAAAATTTTTTTTCTGCTGAACCAAATCGGATCATTTTGGGATATGATATGTGTTGACTCGTGGGTTACAATGCCACGAAGTTTGTATTTAGCTCAGAGCGAATTTGTTGTTCGAAATGGGCCATATTTAAGAGTCGCCAATTATTACCCATTTGTTTGCTGCATGTATTAATGTTTTTCTTGCGATTTTTGTGGGGTTTGTGATGTGTAGTGTGTTAATAAGTCAGTCTTAGGTTTTCAGAAATGGGTAAAAGGGAGGATATCCCTGTTGGAGATCGCCAGGCGACCGTGAACATGATGGAATACGGAATGCCCGTCAGCGACATTCCGAGGGCCCTGAAGATCCGTCGCCAGGCCATTTCAGCTATAATGCAACGTTATAAGAAGACTTGGGCCGTCGAGCACAGTCCGCGATGTGGTAGGTCTCGTTCCAATACGTTGCATCATGATAGACGCATTCTCCGTCGATCTCGCGCTGATCACACCTTGACTGCTGTGGACATCGCCACCGAATTCCGTGATAGCGACGACCTTATCATCAGCCGAATGACCATTTCCCGTTGTCTCATTGCTGGTTCATTGAATGGAAGACGCCCCGCCAAGAAACCACTCATCGCAGTCAAGAATCGATGAGCAAAATCGCGTTCGCGCGCCGTTATCGACACTGGACCGCGGCGGACTTGAGTAAGTTGCTTTTCACCGACGAGAACAAGTTCAACTTGCTCGGAAGTGAAGTCATCCGATACGTACGACGTCCGTATGGCCAGAGATTCAAACCCAGTTCATTCAGCCGACTGTCAAGCACAGAGGAGGATCGCTCATGGTTTACGGCGCCTTCTCTCGCAATGAAATGGGCCCAATCATCAAGATTGACGGAATAATGACCGACCAGAGCTACAGGAGCATGCTCATAAACGATGTCTCCCCATGGGCAAACCAGAACATGCCACCCGGCTGGATCATGCAGCAAGACAACGACCCGAAGCACACCTCCAGAGTAGCGAAGGCAGCCTTCCAGCAGCAACAGGTCATACTTCTAGACTGGGCAAGCCAATCTCGAGACCTCAACACCATCGAGCACTGTGTATTGTGCCAACTGTAAAGTTCGGTGGCGATGGAATTAAGAAGGAGCTGGAGAGACGATGTGCGAAGAAAACCTGCCAGAATAGGGCCCAGAAGTTCGACCAGCTGTCTGCAGAATGGGCGCGAATTCCGCAGGTCACCGTCGAGAAGCTAGTGGACTCTATGCCGGCCCGTTGTGCAGCTGTTATTAAGTCTCGTGGTTATCCCTTCAAGTATTAGTTATCGTTTTGTCCTTTTCTCGTACTTGTTTTCTCTTATCGTTGCATTAAATGAATGTGATACACGCGTACTTTGTTCGTCAATTTGTATGATCTTTGCGATTAAGCTCGGTACCTGATCTGTGGTTAGGTTTCCGATCTATCTGCATATGGGTCATGTTTACAACGGAATAACACATATCAATTTCCAAAATCACCGGATTTGGTAGAGCAGAAAGAACATTATGGTCGAAAAAGTGTTTCGCTAAATACTTTTGTTCGCTACTGTATGTCATATTGGAATGTTCTAGGTAAGTATTGAAGAAGTGCCAGAATAGACGGATGAGCCTGATCGGCAACGGTGGACAAATACGAAATGTTTTTCAGCGGAACATTTCGTATTTGCACACCGTTGCCTATCAGGCTCAGTGAATAAAGGTTGTCAAAGGAAATCATCTACCAGGTTATTTCACCACACCTTTTTCTCTATGCGTAATATGTCACGAGATCTTGTACTGTCAGAATTGTAGCTGTGCGCTTTACCTTCCAACGTTCATCCATATGAAACTTTATCCATTAGAGATAGCAAGTTTCTTCCAGTATTCTACTGTGCAGTCCCAATCTTTTCTGGCAAACATTAGTCTTAGTCAGAGATGCTGTACTGTGGTGAGGGGTGGTTTGATCATGCAGCTGCACTTCAAGTTTATGCGGTGGAGAAATGGTTGCACTACTGCTGTCGATACACTCATCTGTACTTCCATGGTTACTATTCCAAGGTAACATGCTTGTATTTCCGGAAAAACAGGCCGATTCGCCAGTCAGCCGAGCATTAAAAAGAAATGGCCGTCTAATACCCATCCGTCGATTATACGCTGCACCTCTGTCTATCAACGCACTTCAACCATGACAGATACAAACTTTTGACAAAGTTTGTTCTTTCGCGGATACTGAAGCAGTTTGATATGTACCAAAAGATCACATCCATTTCAAAACGGGTCAGATCTCATCACTCAGTTAATATAATATTCACTTCAGCCTTCCACTGATAGTGTACTTGTGTCAGATAGAGTTGCATGCGCACTTGACTTTCATACGTGGTCACCGCCTCACTTCAAACGTAATAATGTCAGACAATTCGAAAAGTCATAATGTTTTACTGATACTATCCAATATGTAATTGCTACTCTACAAATGAATAAGGTGTCTCCTATGAAGTAGGACAAATCATTCTCTGATGGTGGTGGAACAGGTTCCAAGTTATATATGTGCAACTAGTCACCAAACTTCATAGAAAATATTTGAATTTTTAAAGTTTTTAAAAACCCGCATGTTTATACAACGGAGTATTACCATGCGGATTTAAAATAAAATAAGTTTCTTTTACTTTTATTTTTGTTGAAAAAGAAAATCAATCGTAAAAATGTAATCTTCAGATCAAATGAAAAATTCCAGTCCAACTGCAGATCGACACCAAAATTAATCTTTAGAAATTGCCTGTGCAAAAACCATTGCTCTGAGCCTTGGAGCTTTTCTTACGGAAAGCAATTAATCCCAATAAATAAAGTTGTTTCATGACCACCTGAGGTATTTGATTGGCTGTAAGCATTCTTCCTTACTTAATTTAGGCCAACTGATTCCAGGGAAGCGAGAAGGTCAGTTCCATAAGACAAACATAACACCCATACCTCACTGAGATTCGAACAGGGAACCATCTCAAACGAATGGTGAAATAACAGCGTAAAGACCATTGCGCAAGTGATGCGGCTTTCGCATCTTAAAACTAGCTTTAGTGTTAGCGATGATGTATTATACAAAGATTTTTCAAATTCCTAAAGTAAGGAATGATATTGAACATCAGTAGTTCATTTGCTTCTGAACGCAAAGCATCACCGATATAATTTATTTTAGACTGTTTGAGATAGTTAATCGGTAAACTACTGGATATACACTATCTACCAACAAGTAATTGGACACCCCTGCAATCGACGATATCTGCGGTCCTGAAACACGTCGTGGCCGCCGCTGTTAAATATCGTGTGGGAAACAACAACGCAACCAGTCCATTGCAAGATGCCACGAAGTTTAGAGCTCTCTGATTTCGAGAAAGGTGTAATCGTCGGGTATCACAGAAATGGCCGATACATACGGGACATATCCAGCCAGTTGAATTATCCAAACTCGACAGTGGCCTACGTCTTTGGCAAGTGGAATATAATAGGTTACTGTCGGAATGTGCCCCGACCCTGCGGAACCACAAAACTAGGAGTTAGAGACCGACGGGTGCTGGTCAGGGAAATTCGGAAGAAGCGCACCAAATCGATGGGCCACGTCCGCGAGGAGTTTCAACAGGCATCCGGGAGTATCCCTTTGATGAATACCATCAGTAACTAAGCCCATCTGCTCGATTACCATGGACGTGCTGCCGCTCACAAGCCTTTGATCACCAAGTCTTAAAGCACTGCTCGGCTAACGTGGGGCAAAGAACGTCGACAGTGGACCGTTGAACAGTGGAAACAGGTTTACTGGAACGACGAATCAAGATTCACCCTCTATTGTTCGGATGGCAGGGTCTGGGTTTGGCGTCTGCCTGGAGAACGCTTCCTGTCGGAATGTATTGTGCCAACTGTGAAGTTCGGTGGCGATGGAATTAAGCTATGTGGGTGTTTCTCTTACTATGACATGGAACCCTTGGTCGCAATACCTGGTAGACTCAACGCCGAGACCTACTGCACCATTTTGGATGACCATGTGCTTCCTACGTTGTGGCAGTTTTACTGGGTGGACCCTTGTTACTTTCAGGATGACAATGCCACCTGTCATGTTGCGATTTCCACCATGGCTTGGTATGGTGACAATGGGGTTATTCGAATGGACTGGCTTGCGCAGAGCCTTAACCCTATCGAGCACCTCTGGGACGAGTTAGAGCGTCGACTTAAGTGGTGCCCACACCGTCCGAAATCGGTGAAGGAACTGGCCTGTCTTCTCCAAGCCGAACGGAAGAAAATACCGCTAGCCGTCGTACAACGCCTGGTTGAGAGTATGCCCCGGAGGGTCGCAGTTGTAATCGCTGCTCGTGGAGTCTCCACCAACTATTGAAGGTGAATAAACTTCGTTTTCGCGTGCTAACACAGGTGTCCAATTACTTGTTGGTAGATAGTGTATAATAGCAACGGCTCTATGAATTAATTTAATAGACTGTGACATGCTTAAAAAACCAATTGTTGTGGAACATAGAATACGACAGATCAGTCTTCCCGTAGACCATGCACGTTTAATGATATTCGTTTTTAAGAAATGTGAAATTGGCAAGTGCATTAAATGTAACAAAATGCATTGCTTAGATATTATTACAATGACATAAACCTAAACCTTTTATCCCAGGGACCAATACCTTCTGTAACGCAGGATATACTGCAACGTATACTCTATATTCACTTTCCTTTTGATTTTACTATTTCTGGTTATTTTATTTTACTATGTAAATTATCTTCCTACTGAACGAAATATTATTTCACCCGCTGAAGGAGATCTGGCAATGAGTGTAAGTCATGACGTGGTGGTAGCTAGTATATAGGCGCGTTCATCCAGACTTAGAGAGAGCTTTTGTTGTTGTTATGAGAGAGCGTTGTTGTTTACGAGGAGAGATTCTTCATTATGGTAAAACTAGTTGTGTGTGTGCTTTAGTTGACCAAGAGTCTTAGAATAAAGAAGTTACTGTAAGTTAGTCTTTCTCAATTCATAGTTTTTGTCAGACCTCTGTCTGGCTGTTAGGTTTATAACATTTATTTATAACTATAAATAACCAGCGTTAAGACTTTGTTTACGTTCTTAATTAACTAATAACAACACCCTTTTGAATTCACTATTTTGAAGCTTAGTACAAGTATATCATTAGCTAGCTGGTAGGAAGAGAATCATTCATATTAATTAGCTTAGCGGAAAGAAAATAAAGCTAATTCAATATAATTGGCGCCCGAACTTTTCTCGAACACGAGATCTTGACGATTATTACCCATGTCTTCCTTACCTGAGACAACTTCAAATTTCCACCCTCCGGCAAGTCTCGAGGGTGATGGTGTGTTTTTGAACAATTTGCAAGAAGCCTGTGGGTCTGACTTTGATATGCATGATCTACACGTACCCAGGCATTCTTCACCATTTCGTAATATACCAGCTTCCTATTACTCTGAGTCGCGGGTCGTTCCTGATGGAGTTCAATCCTCTCAGCGAAGCAGAATACTTGCCCATTTCGTGCCGCATGCAGGAACAATTCATTTCAATGGTTTGGAGGGGTCCTTAAAGTTCCTCGAAGATCTGGAAGATCATTTTGATCTATATAATATTCCTGAAGACTGCAAAGTCCAAATCGCCGGTACTTGCTTGAGGGATACCGCTAAGACCTGGTATCGGCAGTGGAGAGTGTCGAACCCGGATTCTTATTATGAGAATTTCCGTGCAGAATTTTTGGAGGTCTTTCCTTTCGGACTCAGTCGAGCTAGCCTTGCTCAACAGCTTTTTTCGTGACAGCAGGGTCCCACTGATAGCCCTGTTGCATTTGCGTTGGAAACTACACGCCTATATAACCTATGGGATCCACATGCCAGTCATGTTGACATGTTGGATACCCTCGTGCAGCAGCTCGACCCATTCTTGCAAGATTTTCTTGAGGTTCGACACCCTGCCACAATTCATGAATGCCTTCGCCTCATACGGCGAAGGCATTCATGAATGCCTTCGCATTCATGAATGCCTATACGACAATTCAACAGCACTAACTTACGACAATTCAACAGCACTAACTTACTGCGCACGGGCAGCTCACTTTCCTACGTCGCCATAGCAACACAGCAGTAGGTTCCAATAAAATTTTAAATTTCTTTTTTTCTTGTATATATCAGTTGTCTATTTATCTTCAAAAACACGTTATTGTCATTTGCACTCTAGGCAATTATTTCGAACTACCCTGTATTGGGAGATCATCCATTGTCAAAAGAACTAGTTAAAAAATCAACCGAATATCTACATTCGATAAAAAAATCTAGAAATAGAAAACACTATTTCCTCTCCATGAGATGTTAAAATGTATGTTAAGAAAATTCACAAATTGTACACAGAACGTTTATCGTAGATGTTTGAATGTATCAGAGAGAAAGTGTTTTCACATGAATTCTTAGAACAAGAGACAGAAAGGAAAACATGATATAACATTACGCCACCTTGTACAAAAGATTTGAATACTGGAAGAGCAGCAAACTTGCAAAACGTTTGTTAATAGCAAAACTATGGCATGAAAGTTGGTCTCCAAGAATCTGAGATAATGAAAAAAAATATTTTGATATTTACGACCTCAATAAGGAAAACGGTGCGTTATTTAAAGTAGATAACTTTCCCCATATTTACTGCAGCGAATTACATGCTGTAAAAACTGGAAAGTTTCCAATAGAATCTTCAAAAAAGGAGATTATCTGAAACGTTAAGTCCACCATAACTCCACATCACAAAAGAACTGTGACCTACAAGACCCCAGATTACAGGTAAAGTGTTTCACTGGGTAAATGGTGGATGAAAATAGTTTTCGAAATTGGTCTTTTAGAAGAAGAAATATCGAGACAAATAGATTAAACTTTTGCGCATTAAGCGTAGAAATAATGCAGTTTTTTGAGAAGAAAATGCCTATTAATACATTTGGTATTTAGTAGTATTTGTCTGAAAAAGGATTTTTATATAGGTGTCAGATAGGCAAATATTGCCACGAATATTCTGTTAAAAACACGCGATCTTAAGTCCTTTCCCGTAAAATATATACGTGAATATAATTACCACGGCATTATGTTTCACAGCTTCATGTTACGAGAGAAGCCAGATATTTGTTCTAGCCGTACCGGTGACACTGTGGACTAAGCGGCGGCTTGTGATTGTTCGTCCGAGATCGGTCCGGTAAGTCATGGATGTTTTGTTTGACTTAGGGCATTGGCTCTCTCCCTTCACTCGAACGAGTTGCCCAAAATTGAAGGTAGGCAACTGATTATACCCTATTAAATTTTTCACGGTTGGTTTTAAACTTTGAACTACTATTACTACTACAATGTTTCCTTAATAATGGTTAATCGTTTATGTGGAGAATATATTATTCTTCGTATACACGGTCCAGTCCCCTTATTGTGACCATAAGCAATTATCCAGACTAACCGTCGTGCGCAGCACAGACAGCATTTAGACAGGCAGGGAATGACTCAGTGCAGTGCTGCAACGGGTTCACAGGTATGTGGAGCCATGCTGACTGCAGTGCATTTGGCATCTGCTGGAGGATGCGTAGTGGAGGATCCATAGAGCGATCCAAACGATCGAGGTGGTAACACAAATGCTCAATTGGGTTTACGTCTGCGGAATTAGCAGCCAGAGAATTATTTTGAAGACTTAATCGTGCTCTTCCACCTCCTCTCAGACATTTCTAGCTGGTTCACACGTCCCATTGTCAATCTAGAAGATATCATCCGCCTCAGGGAAGACAATCAGCATAAATATGTGTACGTGGTCTGCAAAGAGGTATTCATAACTAATTCGGTCCACTGTACTTTCCACAGGTATGAGTGGACCAGGGAATGTCACGAAACCATTCCTCAGATCATAACGCTGCCTCCACCACCTTGTGTTCTTCTAGCAGTGGTTGAAAAGTGTTTGATCTTCGATGTTTCTCTCCTTAAACGTCAACGTCCATCCGTTTGACGAAGCAGAAAACGTGACTAATCGGAAAACGCAATCCTTTGCCAATCAGCATAGGTCCAATTCCGATGCTGTCGTGCATACGTAAGCCTTTCCTGGCGATGCACCTTCCTTAGCATATGTGAAGTGACCACCCGTCTGCATCGGGGCCCCAAGAACCAGGGTTTGCTGAATTGTCGTTTTAGACAAACTTCCGGTAGCCCGCTGATTCATTCGAGCAGTGAAATGCTCCACAGTAGGGTGCATATCGGCCCTCACGCACCTTCGAAGCCGATGTTTACTTCTCACATGAATGGCATGTGAGTGCTCCGCAGGTTCGACGTCGAACTGCCCCAAAATCTTTTCATCTTTCGTCAAGGATATCACATATGTGTTCAAATTATGTTTCTTGAATAGATCAACCATTAAAAAAAGCATTTGGTTTAATGTTTGACGATTCTTTACGCATTTTATATTTGCATATTATAGTTCATGGATTTAAATTATTTGTTTTACTAATCAGCTTGCCAAAATGAAATCGTTTCTTAAATGTTATGCATAATGGCTCTCATATTATGGATATGCATGAATAATTTATTGAAAACAAACTACTTTTTTGTCAACGCAATAGCCCATTTCCATTGTATTTTGCGTTTTATACGGAATTCCAAACCAAACACCTTTACTCTGTTTCGAACTATATCGGATCAAAATAGAGAAAAGGGAAAATTATCCAGGGAGTATTTGATTCGGTAAAATACTGCACGTTATTGTTCTGTAGTTCGAAAAAAATAGTTTGACAGTGTAAGGCCCAGACTGTGGAAAGTCTTATCCTCAAAACGAAGTCTCTTTCTTTTCACAGAGCAAATGTGTGGTGAAGTGCGATAATATGATTTCACATGACGAGGTCAACATAACATGATGAAACATCCTATTTACGATTACTTTTCAGTGTGCAAAATATCAGTCATCATAAAAAGAAATTGGTTATGCATAATACAGTGTATTTTGTTAAAACAGTTGTTTTTTCAAGATGTGAGCTGCAAAGATATTTTTTAAATAGCCAATGGAAAATGCTTGTCGGATCCGTGCGCTTGCCGGCTTCTCTCCTGAAATTTTTGCGCTGCTCATCGGCGCCAAGTGCAAACAGCGACTCATCACTGAAGGAAACACGACACCACTGGACACTATTCTACATTGATCGGACTCAACACCACTGCATCCTGCGCCGGCGCAGCTCACTGGTAAATGGTAGAAGGTGGAGTATTCGACTCTTACTCTTACAGATTATTAACTAAATTTACAGGGCCTGACTCTAGTCAACCTTTACATCGTACTTGGTCTTGCTGCGACCTCGAACGGAAAATATTTGATTATATGTTACAGCATAGGTGGACCATTCAGTATGAAAGATTACTTTAAGAAATGTTTCAACATATCTAACATTAGAAGGCAGCACAGCTTCATAAGTTTACGAAATGAAATCGCTCGAATTTCCGTTTTACACATCTTAAAGAATGTAAAATTGTTGTCATAAATGTTTAGCAAAGACAAGGGATTCAGCAGAGATATATAGGAATATTTTAGCAGTTTAATGAAAGGCAAATGCGTCCGGTTATTCTTATGAGTTTTCCATTGGTTAATGTGTTTATAATTGAACAGGCATTGAAACTTTGTTTTCAGTTAATAACTAAAGGACTTATATTTATGAATGTTTTATTAAAATAGAATTTTTATTCTTTGTCATTTAAAAATGTTTAGTACACCTGTCTGGACCCTTTTAAATTAATATGTTCGTGAAGCAGAATTATATATTAGTTTAGAAATCATTGTTTTACCATGGCACTTGTCGTAGATTTCGATGAACAGAAAAACTTCGTTAATGCATTCTAGTAGGAAGAATAGTTTTCCGGATTAACTTAAATAAACCAAAAAAATGGCACGAGGTACACTAAACACCCGTTCATTGAAAAAGAAAAGTACATAATTGGTTTACATTTAAAGCATACATACGTGACATAAAATATAAATTAAAGTACTGTCCATGTATAGATACAGAACAGTTACGACGTACAACATTTGTCTAACAGACTTGGTTCAGACGCACTCAAGACATCTAATATAAAAACTGTTTTAAAACGCGTCTGCCTTCTGCTGTGATGCTTTGGAGTTTATTTCCTTCATTGATATTTCACGGAGGTGTCGTAAGTGGTCCTAGAACGCAGATATTTCTTCATTTCCGCTTTTCTCAGAAAACACGATCACATGTTTGAAGCGTTCTTTTACGTCACCCAGCTTCACGTTTAGCAAATTGATGTCGTCTACTTCGTCCTCAGAAATTTCCGTTGACATCACGCTGTCCACCATTTCTTCTTCTGTCAAAATTTTATGACATGGATCATCATCTCTCTCATCAGCTTCTAGTAAACGCCCCCTTCCACAAGATCCTCTAACTTAACTTCTTGTTCACCCCACGACGTAGTGTTCCATGAAAATCATGCGTCTCACATTCAGTTATGTCTGGTTCGACATCTTCATTCAATAAAATTGTCTTTCAGGAATTTGCTAACGTTGAAGATTTTATATTATACGGCAGCTGCAAAATTGGAAATAGTGTACCTCACATTGTTGAGTTTTATGTTTTGTGGAGTTCGATGACTTGCTTTTTCTTCTTCGCCAGTGCTTGGCTCTTCGACCTCCAAGAATTCCTTTAATAATCTCTTTTTTATACAGTCTTTGGCCGTGTTCATAACTCCTTAGTCTTCAGTTTCCATGAGGAAAGTGGTTTTTTTGGTGTCAGAAACACGCACCTAAACTTCCCATCATTGCTAGAAAATTGCTTCGCATCTGGTTGAGCTGGGCTGCTATCAAGTAAGATTGTGACCTCTTCATCTGTTGGTACTTTTAAATGTTCTACCTAATACAATCTGATTTCTGACGCTGCTTTGTTTTAAAACGAATCGACCATAATTTTTCCAATAAAGCAAGTGTGTTTTTGAATTTTAGTAATGCACTGATGAATCATGTATTATGTCCTTCAACGCTCGCGGTAGCTTATTTTTCCGTACATTCACGGGTGTAACATTTGGTTCCCGTCGGCATTTGCACACAATAAGACGGATATCTGTTTTTTGCAAATCTCCCTTTCAGGAACATTTCTTTCATTCTTACATTCTTGAGTATTCTAAGGTAAAGCTCGCCAATACAGGCCTGTTTCGTCGACATTGTACAACTGGTATAAATTCATAACTTCCTGCTTAATAAATTCATTATTTTTTTTTGTTCAAAGGCTCAATCTCTTCGACATTTGCACTGAGACTCACATTAGATTTTTTTTTATTTGGCATGATGTAGCGTCTTTGAAATCTGAAAAGCCACACTGAACTCGCCAAAAACCCACTTTCTTCTAACAGCTTAGCTATTCTTTCTATAGCAGCTTTAATTTCAATTCCTATAACGATTAATCCACTCGAACGTAGCTGTGCGGACCACTTTCTTGACTGTGCAAACCACTTGCTTGACATTTTTAAAAGTTCACTCTTTTTTCCTTATATCTGACCCAGTTTGTTTTGCGATTCCGTACTCGGCACAAATGTTTGTCACGGAAGCACTGTTTTCAAGTCTTTCTTTTACAGCAAAGTTTTCATGTTGAGAAAAATTTTGTGCTTGTGCTTTTGTCTGTCAGAAGTGTCACTTTGAAACATTATACACGGTAAACGAAGTTTAAGCAGTCAAAAAAATTCTTTGATATTCTTAATCGTTATTCAATAATAAACAGTACTGTATTCATCTTCATTCTTCAACACTGCATTTCCTCCAGAAGTAGCTAAGTAGCAATTGTCTGCAGGTGGTGAGTGTTAGTTGTGAGAAATGGAACGATATGTAGACTGATCAAAAAGTTTCCGACTTTTTTTTTGCGCCAACCAGTGCAGTCTGAAAACTAAAGTAACCCAGCATGTCACCTTTGAACTTACTACTCATGCGAGTCTCTTTATTTTCTTTGCCAGATCTCACGGCCCTTCATTAGCTATCTGGCAGCGATGATAGTCCACGTGTACTCTGTGTTAATTGCATTTGTGTTTTGGGACAAAATAACAGCACGCTCTGAGCAAAAGCAAAAAATTTACATTAAATTCTGCCATAAATTTGGTAATACGAAAATCACAGACAAATGGAAAATAAACAGGGCTTTTGAAAATGAAGCTATGGGTGCTACACAGATAAAAAATGTGTATCGTCTTATCAAACATATACAACACATTTTTTTTTGGCTTTTCGATGAGCCCTCTTAGAGTGTCTTTAATTGAGGACAGCAGAAACGGCCGAACGAGGTGTTAAGTCATCACGGAGCCAAGTGCTTTCTTAAACTAAGCTACTTAAAGAAGCACTGGTTTAGCTCTAAGCTCTAAGCTAAACCAGTACTTCTAGGAACTCAGTTAACTACTCTCTCCCGTGACCCTGATTCTCGCATTTACGCTCAAGTTTAATCAAATTCAAGTTTTTTTTCAGGGGTTCTCCGGATTCGGCGCAATCGGCACTACTAGGATCCGGATTAACAAGATTTCAATGTATTTCTCCATCATGACTCAAACATAACGTGCATTTAATAAAAAAGTCCTATAAAATGAAATTTGGACGCATAAATAGCTTTGGAACAATTGCTGTCTCTTATTTGGTAAATCGTCAAATCAAAGAGCATAAAAGGAAACATTCACAAAGACCGGAAACGCAAAATATATGAAATTCGACGATTAAGTTGTTTTTCTACTTTCACTTCAGCAAGGCGCATTTATTAGCTACTAAATTTCACATTACTTTCTGCTTCTGGTCTGCAAAAAGTCACATACTACACAAAAACGAGCTTTCAGCTTTTTATAAAACTTCTGCTCCCCAGAGCAGCAGTCGGAATATCATTTACCTTCAGTGCTGTGGTACAGTTTCTTTTCTATATATGAACTACGCTATCACAGGTTTACCAAAGTAGCGGAAAAACTAGTTTTATCAGTTCTAATAAAATAATATATTGTGGTCTCACGTGGAATATTAGGTTTAAGGGAGTTTTACATAACTATCCACCCCGTGAGGTTTTTGTTGCAACAATTTTAAATGCTTAAATTGTGGAGCTGTATGGTATAATAAAGTAGAAATCTCTTCCGTGCAATAGTTGTGGAGTAGTTCTGTTAAACTATTACTGGGCTCTTCAGCAGACCTTTATATAAATAAATTTAGGCATTACGTGAAGGACGTAAACTATTACAATTCAACCGAACTATGTCCATGTGAAGAAAAATCATTCATCTCAAGTCAATTAGTAAGTGTTTTGTTTCTTAAAGCACAAAAGTCAATATATTAGTTTACTTTCCTAAGATAGTAAACCGTCGTTCAGGATAGGCTAATACCACTTTTCAATATTGTTGAAATAAGAAACGGAAATATGTTTTCCTTACTAATTGTATGGGCAAGTAAAAACTATAACTGATGTAATTTTCGCTACTAATAGAGAAATGTAAACCTGAATCAATTGATTTTGTGTTAACAAGAATAATATATATGGAATTTGATAATTTACTTGATGAGAAACTAGGTGGTTTGTAACTTCTTAAATAAAAAATTATATGCAAGTTTGTATTTAAAAATGAAATTTCGAGCAAAATATTTTAAGTTAGTAAAAATATTTTCCGATTCAATTCCTATGTGTGTTCTTTTTCTTCTATTTCTTGAGTTAATCTTTGAATAACTACTTTACATTTTACACATTATTCTAACTTGTGACAACATCAAACAAAAATCTACTTTTAATCGGAATCATTCTGGGATATCTTTGTTTTAATAATAAAACAAATCAAGCAAAGCATTTGCTTGTAAGGAGGAACAAACCTCGCTCAAGAACTCAATATGTGAAACGGAAGGAATTTAAGAACTTTGTTAATAATTTATCTGTTTTTAGTTTCAAATAAAATAGCTATTGCTGCTAAAATTAAAATTCTTCAAACTTAACATATTCAAACAAAAGTTATAATCTTTTTTTTTTTTTTTTGATATACAAACTGCCCAAAAATTACTGGGTCTAAAATTTGTGCAATAAACATAACTAATAGGTCTAACATTTCAGCAATAAATACAACTAATAGGTCTAAAGGTTTTGCAATAAATATAGCAATTGAAAGTCAACTCTTTCATTTTGGAGATATTGCTAAATTTATCATTAAAGTATATCAGCCTAGTACAGTGAGGTCCATATATTACGAAGTTGAAGGGAGAGTTAAAAAAAATCGTTATGACATAGCAGATAAAAGAATGGCAATTTTTGAAATATTTTACTATGACAGTGTAAAAGTAAACAAATACTAACTTTTTTTCTGTTAATCGAAGTGAAATATAATACTTATTAATTGAAACTATAAATAAAAGTAAAATATGGTGACATCTTCAGTAAGCAAAACATTTTATTAAATTTAAAAGTAAAGTAAATAAACACAGAAATTTTACCTATTGCATTTGCTTAGCATATCCGTTACGTAGGAATTATCAGTCAGGTTTTGCTTGTTATATGTTTGCTACAATATCAATTATTAAATTTTTAACTTCCTCTAAAGCAATCAATTGTGTTTTCTCTAGATGCAAAATAAATCATATTATTTTCTCAGCTTTCAATAATAGCAAGTTAGTTTTAAATTATTATCTTTTCTACAGTTATACGTTTTTCTTCGCTTCACTGCCCCTCATTCTCCCGTGAACTACCTCCACTATGTCCACATCCTTGTAAATTTCCTCTCGAGAACTTTTTTTCAACCCTGGACGATCCATCGAATTTGGGTTTGAACTCATCTCTGTTTTCTAAAATTTTTGAAAGAGGATTTGGTGAAAAATCCAAATTTTTGGCAATATCGAATTTTTTAACTCCTTTTCCCTGTAAACTGACAACTCTGAATTCCTTACCCCCGAAATAATAAGGAATCTCACTCTATAATCACATCTTTAGAATATCGTCAATACGCTAGTGTTCAGCCTTGTGTGAACAGATACGCCGGGTTCCATGAAAAGAGAATAAATTAGTTAAGGGTAAGCTCAGCGGACGATAAAAGCAACATTTGTACGGGAGAATTGCTTGGTGTTGATACAAGCTCGATACCCAAGAACACGAACCGAAGGTACAAACATTGGGGCAACCCCAATCATTCAGAACCTATCAAACGGTTGACGCCACTTGCCCCTAACCATAAAGTAAGTCAACTGCATGAAGGCGGCAGACAGCTTTGACATTCGGGAAAATGACGTGACGCCGTAGCTCCAGCCGCCTTTAGAAAGGAGGAAGGAGCAGGTGCTCCACAGGAAAGAACAGAATGGAAAGAAAGTGAAGAGAGGATGAGAGAATATGCATCGCTAAAGCTGAATGCTAAGTGATGAAGCAAGCTGAACAAATCCAGACTTGTAGTAATCACTCTGCATCACTTAGGTTAGATAGTTCTGGCCGGGTTATTGAATTAAATGATTAAATAGGAGGAAAAGGTAGTTTGCAATCAATTATCAGTGAAGTAAATTCATAATTTTTTCATTTTCGTAGTTAATCCAGGGAATAAATGTTGAAGTTCAACAGCAACGAAAACAAAACACGGGGGTTATGTAGTATTACTTGCAACATGCAAATAATCTACCACTCAACCGTATGAAATGGTCTGGATTTCGCGACTGCGGTTCAACCGAGCCCCCACACCACGACAAGGTACCAGACCTCGTGGGGGTGGTGCTTATACAGGTTGGTAGAGGACATTAAATAAGAAAAGAGGGCCGCGGGTGGCCTAGTGGGCAACGTTTGTGACTGCCACGGAAAGGGCCTCAGGTTCGATCCCAAGCAGGTACGAACGCTCGATTCACTAAATATCCGCCGTGCGTCGGATGAGCACGTTAAGCCGTCGGACCCCGGGTACTGGCCCCCGGTACTAAATAAGGGCGTCTCCTCCCCCTTTCTACTTTGCTTCCTTGTCACTTTCCTATCGGGCGCTCTAGTCCAAATCTCCTAGTTTCCTATTTCTAAGGGTTGCTTAAGACCAGGGGTCAGACACTAACTTCCTAAAATCCTCTACATATGATCATGATCATGATCAAATAAGAAAAGAACTGAACCATGTTTCTATGCAGATCAACATTAAGGAGAAACACAATGTGTTGTAGATAGCACGCACGTTATACCTGGAATTTAGGTGAGAGAGGAAACAGCACGGCTATTTGCCGATAGCCGTGCTGAACGTCGATAAAGGCGATTTCACTAAACATTATTTTTCGTATTATGCGGTTAAAATAACAAGGGATAATTCTATGCAATTCAAGTGACCGATAAAAACTTCGGTTTATGCGGAACTTCGTATTACGCAGTATGATCATATGTGGTTCCAACAATATGTCAAAACGAAATTTAAATGAATATTTACCAAATTCAACACGATTGTCACAAAAAACGTTTTCATCACATAAAACATGTAATAAGAATATCACATAGAATTATGAAATGTGTAATATTTATCACATAGAATTATGTGATAAAAATAATCATTCTTTTCACAGTTTTTGAAGGAAGTCATCTTCAGTGTAAGTCAATTCACAAAATTTGATTTACAGGCATGTTACTACAACACACATCTTCGGTTACATGTGTTATGAAAATTGCTGCTAAACTTCGGCAAATAATACTTTCATTATCAGCAAAAATCTACTAATGTGTAATCGGTCCATTAGCGGTAACTGATTGGAAATGCCCGCTTGAGAATCATGATGCGCTCTTAATCACTTCTAAGAAAAATAAATCAGATAATGTATCCACCGATTAGCGCCATGAATTTTTGTGGAAACTTTAAATCTATGTGAGATATACATCTTCTTCCGTTTATAAATATTAATGTTCGAATCCTAGGAAATGTGTCAATACAAAATTGCCATAAAGGTAACCAATATTACATTCTCAATTACTTCTTAAAAGTCAGCTTTCACCATTTTCCTAAAATCGTAAATTATAAATGAAGTAAATAAGACTTTTGGGTAGACGTCAGCATCGCCCAGTTTAATCTTCAAATTTTGTAAGAATCTGCAATAATCCCTTAACGATGAAACTAAACTAAACAATTCTGCTACTCAAAGTAAACTCTGATATAATTCCATCAATTTGTGTACAGCGAAATTTTTTATTTATCAAAGATAACGCCTGTTATTAGCAGCGAAGGTGGTGCCGTGGTCTGAGCGCTGAGTTCTAGTTATTCTTCCGAATTGTGTCCGGGTTCGAATCCAGGGGAGACGTTTGTTCTGTTTCTCTTACGACACTGGCTCTCTCCCTTCTCTGGAACTAGTAGTTCTTAATTAGGAACAGGGGACTGCTGATAGCCTACAAAAGTGGTTCACGTTGGTTGTTAAGCACCCAATTATAGATAATAACACTTGTTTGGGAATGCTGACAGGCTGCCATATATCGACCGATCTATAATTACTATATAGCCCAGAGCGCGCTACTGTTGGGAAAACAGTATAACAGTTTTCCTTAAATTGGTGAAGTGACGTAAAGGTAGTGACTTTAATGATGACTTAATGTGTTTTGGCCTTCAAACAATGTGCGGCTTGGATGCAAAATATGGTTTAAACATTTCGGGATATTTCGTATACTTAATCGCAACTCTAACAGATGTCGTTTTAACCTTAAATATATTGTTGTCGGCAAATATAAATCCTATACTTCTGCAACTTGTCAGGGAGTTAATAGATTTCGCGTTAGATTTTCTTACATTTTAAATTAAACAATTTTAATAATTTGCATTTGAAGCAGTTGTACCCGGGTAGTCTAAGTGTATATGTTCAGAATAAATTTGATCAGAAACTGCATGTCCTAAATCATATAAAAGAACGCATTTGTCAATCGTTACTTCGTGTGTCGAATTTCTCTTCTCATTCGCCACATCTGTGGGTGCATTGCAAAATAAATTGCTCACCTGAGCCCTTGACCGCAAGTAGCTGTGGTAAATAGTGTGTTACTTTCGCTAGGATATCTTCTCTACAGCATTTTAACCGGTTATAGAATCAATTGATTTTCACTTGGTCCAGTGACTGCGGAATCAGGTGTGGAGAAACAGGTGAGTAGGGTAATGGTAGGAACGGGGAAGTCACACTATTTCTACTTTATTTGCCAATGGATCTAAACAGCTCACTGAGAGACATGCATTTTTCTCCAGCAATTAAATTATGTAAACATAATTACCATCTCAGGCAATGTTTTTTTTCGGTTTTGCTACTTATTCGCTATTTTTGCAGATTAACCATCCACAAAAATTTAATGTCTAACAAGAAAACTTGTGTGCTATAATTAAAAATAATGTAGAAATTTTTAAAGTGAAATGTTAGGACTTATGGCTTTCAATTTCCACTGTGATATTTCACTTTGTGTGTCTGTTGTGCTGCTAGTAGTTTATCGATTTTCTTATTTGAAATAAACAAAACAAAAGTGAAGAAAAATGTTAATGCCACAGTGATAACGGAATTTATTTTGTTGGCAATACATTACCAAAATAAGATATTATCTATAAATTTCAGAGCATCAAAGTACAGCATTTTGACAAACGAAAATTGGATGGGAAACGCTTTCCGGTTATGAAATTGGAAGAGCGAAAATAATAGTTTCTGAAACATAAACCCTTTGGTAAATGTGGTAAGACTGAAGTATGAATATACCACTTGCTATTACATTTCCGGAGCTTGCTTATTACGCATATGGTTTCTGTTGAATTCTGGAATTTAAGAAACAGCAGAAATAGGTCTTCTACGTACAGGACGCCATTACAATGTGCAGTTTCAGTCCCCGTTTTCTCGGTTTGCGCATGACGTGACACCGAGAGCTAACGCCGCGAAAGCACGACGCCGCACATCATCTTTGGCTTGGGAGTGCAAACTCAAATCCGTTCTTAGAAATTGGTAAATATACTTCATAACTAGTAGCTATTTCTCAACATCAGTTGTGCATATTATTATTTTATATCAGTGTAACACAATATGTCTGGATGTGCAGTAGCAGGATGTTTATCCTACAGTAGGAAGAAACGAGGTACAGATATTATTTATCATTGTTTTCCTGCCAATCCTGATTTGGAAAAACTCTAGGTACTGAAATGTAAACGAAAGGATAATTTTAAAGTTAAAAATGCATGAATTTGCTCTGAACATTTTACTTTTGACAGTTATGTTCGTGACTTAAAATCAGAATTACTTGGATTACCTGGCAGAAAGAAATTGAAAGAAGATGCTGTACCTATAGTCAATCTTCCAGGTCAAATTAGCCATACGCATATTACAACTGCTAATCCTCATGAATCGTCATCCTCCGTTCCTAGCGTTCTGAATGTTAGTCCTACAGCAGATAGATTACATGGACGTCAAGTAAGAAAGCGAGCATTGGGAACCTTTCACAATGTGTCTCCAAAGAAAAAAATGATAAATCTGTGTCAACTGATATTACG
Organism: Macrothele yani; assembly: GCA_039090855.1. Lineage (NCBI taxonomy): Eukaryota > Metazoa > Arthropoda > Arachnida > Araneae > Macrothelidae > Macrothele > Macrothele yani. The sequence continues at coordinate 210,739,939 of CM077034.1, read as the reverse complement.
TCACCATCTTCAACTGATGTTCAACTTCTGAAGACGAAGATAAAGTCATTGGAAATAAGAAATAAAAGATTAAGTGTTGAGTGCACCAGATTAAGAGTGCAAAATCAGTACCTTAATAACAAACTTGCATCTACTCAAAGGGATCTGCGTGAGTATCTGAATAACTCAGCTTCACAAGTGTCAGCAAACGTGAGTAAAGTTTTACGTAAAATATATTTACAGAAAACCAGATTCGTTGTTTGCTGTATGACAAAAAAAGTGTGCAATGGGTAAAGGATGACATATGTAAAGCAATTACATTGCTGGCCATATCTGTCAAATTCTACAACTTCTTGCGATTAAAGAGGGCGTTTCCTTTGCCTGGGCTTTCAAACTTGTGACGATGGACAACTCGTTCATTCCGTTTTCATTCGGATATTTTGCACGATGTTCTGCAGTTAATGCAAACTCAGGGTGCATGATTTAAGGATGTAGAACGTGCATGTGCAATTTCATTTCACGAAATGAGTGTCGAAAGCCGGATTTCATATGACCAGAAAGAAGATCGTATTTTTTGGCCCTACAACAATATTCAGGTGGTTATGGTGCGAGGAATTTTTTCTAGCTTAAAGCAGCCGATATACACTGACGGAAAAAAAATCTCAACATCAAGAAGAGATTGCGTTAGATAAACGACAGTTGGTAGGCGGTGAGAGTGCATCTGTAAGATGACGTCTATGCAAATGTAGCGCTCGGCGCATACGTGTGGCGCTAGCAGCGCCCCTCGGAAAAGATTTGCTGTAAATACGCGCTGTAACGTTCGTGAGCGTTAGTTATCGTTGAGATTCGACGTAGTGTGTTGATGTTAGTCAAGAATGCCTTTAAGAAGACGAAGAAGCCATTATCAACAGCTCACGGAGTTTGAACGAGGTCGTGTAATAGGGCTACGAGAAGGTGGTATTTCTTTCCGCATTATTGCTGAACGACTTGGCAGGAATGTAGCCACTGTGCATGATTGTTGGCAGCGGTATTCAAGGGAAGGTACTGCCTCAAGAAGACCGAGTTCTGGCCGACCACGTGGTACTACTGAGAGAGAAAACCGCCGTGTTCGACGTATGGCCGTGGCGCATCGTAACGCATCTGCGGCAACAATTCGAGCAGCAGTTGCCACCATAGTGACACAACGAACTGTTACAAATCGGTGACTTGAAGGACAGCTCCGAGCCAGACGACCTGTAGCGTGCATTCCACTTACTCCAAACCACTGCCGTTTGCGACGTCAGTGGTGTCAAGCTAGAGCTCATTGGAGGACGGAGTGGAGACTGTTGTGTTTTCTGATAAAAGCCGGTTTTTCCTGGGTGCCAGTGATGGCCGTGTGTTGGTTAGAAGGAGGCCAGGTGAGCGCCTGCAACCAACCTATCTGCGGCCGAGACACACTGGACCTACACCTGGAGTTATGGTCGGCAAAGCAATTTCCAATGACAGCAGGAGCACTCTCGTGGTTATCCCACGCACCCTGACAGCACAGTTGTACGTCAGTCTGGTGATTCAACCTGTTGTGCTGCCATTCATGAACAGCATTCCAGGAATTTTTTTCCAACAGGATAACGCTCGCCCGCATACCGCTGTTGTAACCCAGCATGATCTACAGAGTGTCCGCATGTTTCTGTGGCCTGCTAGATCACCAGATCTTTCACCAAATAGAGCACGTATGGGACTTCATTGGACGAAAACTCCAGCGTCACCCCCAACCAGCATTAACCGTCCCTGTATTGACCGACCAAGTGCAACAGGCATGGAACTCCATCCCACGAACTGACATCCAGCACTTGTACGACACAATGCATGAACGTTTGCGTGCTTGCATTCAAAATTCTGGCGGTTACACCGGTTATTAATGTAGCAGAATTTCACATTTAAAATTGCTCTTCTCGCGCTTACAATAAGCTGTGATCTTGAAATCTTAATCGATTAAATATGTTACCTATACAAATGTATTGCCGCTATTTCATTCCTCTACAACTATCTTTTCGTGGTGCTGGGATTTTTTTCCCGTCAGTGTATTATGATTTGGATGTTTCAATGACAGCGACATTACTCAAAAAATTAATATCATCCTTACAGGATATTAAATTCAATGTTGTGGCTGTAGTGTCTGACCTTGGGCCAAAGAATCGTGCAGTGTGGAAGGATCTCAGTGTGTCACACACAAACACAAGCTTTCCGAATCCATCTGACCACCAGAAACGCGTTTGGGTATTTGCAGATGTACCCATCTATATACGTTGCTCAGAAATTACTTTCTTGATGCGGGATTAACGTTGTCAAGTAAAAAGTTCATCACAAAAGCCACTATTGAGCAGTTGTTATCTTTAGATTGTGATGAAAGAAAAATTTGTTCAAAATTAACATCACTACATCTCACAGTGAAAGGCAGAGAGCGTCAACGAGTGCGTATGGCAGTCGAGCTGTTTTATAACCATAAAGCACAAGCCATACGTTATTTAATGCCAAACGAAGAGTCCATTGCTAAATTTATTCAGTTATTCAACAATTCATTTGACGTTTTCAATTCTAGGAAGCCCTCTGATAACAGACCAAATGCACGTGGATTTGGTATTCATCATGCTATTCAAGAAAACACTTTAAAGAAACTTTTTGCTTGTTGTCAATAGATGAGGGTTGGTACTACGAAAGTTCTTTTGCCTTTTCAGAAAGGTTTTTTAACATCTATACAGTCATTGATGGGACTCTTTGGTGACGTTAAACCCTTGAACATCAAATATATATTGACGTCACGCTTGAATCAGGACTGTCTTGAAAATTTTTTCACACGGATCCGAGGAATTGGTCACTTTTACGATAACCCGTTACCTTCAGAAGTGAAGTGCCGCATTCGCCTCTTATTAATGGGTAGCAACATATCGGATATTCCTTTACCTAGTGCTTCTTCAGTTGCTTCAGATGTTGACGACAATTTTTCCTTCTTAACATTTCAGCTATTGGTTAGTATTTTGCCAGATATGTCAGAACCACTTTCCATAGTTGAAAGTATCACTGATTTGCGGGACATTGTGATTGATGATCCTATTAATCCTGATCCTCCTTTAGCATGTGTTACTGGAAGTGATTGCACTGTTGAAGGTTTTAAATACAATGCTGGCTATCTTACGCATCGTGGGCAAAAATATGATAAAACCTTAGGCACTCCCATTGGGCAATTACCTTCTGTTCCCGGCGATGCCCCATCTTCGTGCTGGATAGAAGCATTGTCACGAGGAGGTCTCCTTATGCCTTCTGATGACTGGTTAAGCAAAATCAGTCAATTTGAGCTGATCTTTACCTCATTTCATGGGCAAAATTTTCTGTCACAAGAAAAAATATTGTAAAGAAGCTCTGTAATGTTATAAGTAAAAAAATTCCTGATACTCCACTAGAATTAATCAAACTGTATGTGAAAACAAAAACATTCATACGCTTGAGATACCTTAACATGAAAGCTGCAGAAGCCCAGAGTAGAAAGGCACGCAAATGGCAGGCTTCATCAAAGTAACGGAGTGTTTGTTGCCAAGTACAGGGTGTGGCAGAAAAGCTGGAATCTGTTATCAAGGTAAACGCTATCTTCTATTAAATTTCAGATACTAAATTTAAGTTAAACAATTCAGTTAAAAAATTATGTTGTTTTTTGTGTGCTGTCAGCAACTTAATATCATGTCAACTTAACTTAAGGCAGTCCCTTTCTGTGCATTTAAGCTAGCCTGGGTTGGGAGGAAGATTTAGGCAGGGATGGACCGTGGCACTATATGATAAGTTTTATTTTTGTTTTCATTTAAATTCTGCCCGCCATTGTAATAGTATTATATAATTTTGATAGCTTTTTGTGCCACCTATTAAAATAAATTGAAAAACGAACATTTTTTGCGAATTTTTGTTTGAATTTGAAGGCTACTAAGTGGAATTCCGTAAACAACAAGATTTATTTTGAAAACATGAAATTATGAATAACATATTTACTACTTATTTGTTTAGCCTGTTAACGGGACTACCTGATGCGCTGATAATTATAATCGAAAGATTACACTTTAAAAAGTTCGGATTTTTAAGAATTTACTTTCGCACTGACAATAACTTTTTGTAAATATAACTTCCTGCGAACTACGGAACTACGAAGTTCAGCAATATGTTTTTTTACTGCAATGCCCTCATATTTCTTTAAACAACAGCTGTTATTTTTTTTCAAAATTATTTAATTCACGAAAGAGGAAATAACGGGTCACTGATAAATATGTTAATCTTTGAAGTTAGAAATTATTAATATTTGAAAACGTTTTTCATCGCGTTTATTTACATTCCTTGCTAAAGTTTAACCCGTAGCAGCGATGGCTCTTGGGCTTGCGTCTTTGCCTCTCGCTGGTTTGCTACCAGCGCGACGTCGTTTTGCCAGCCAATAGCAGCTCGTTTCCGAAGTGGCTCAACCTAAAGCGGCAAGCCCAAGAGCCATAAAAAAATCTATTAACCTTATTAATTCGTAGAAAGTATTTTTCATATGCAAATTGTTTTTTCAAACATACTGCGTGCAACAAATTTTCCGATTTTATGTTTTCATCTTTTAAATGGTAATGTGTGTTGACGGCATTTCAGGACAAGCAGATAGTGTCCAGTGAAATTACCCGATGTCCAAGATTTGAAAATTTTTAATAAACAGTTGATTAAAAAGGCTGCACTGTAATTTCACTTTTCCAGTTTTTGCAATAACTCATTTGGTGGATCTATTATGGGAACGCAATTGTAAGTATAAATGCTTATGATTTACTATCTATGAAGGTTTCTATTTAATATATAAAGCACACTATTTTCCCACTTAGCCAAGTGCGAACGATCAGATTAGTTTATGAAATTATACTGTACTAACGTGAAAGTGAAAATCTACATTGAATATTTTCTATTTGAATGGTTAGTGTCAAGGCTCTTGCATTTTCAAAATTTCTTTCAGTTTCACCACATCTGTTCTGAATTGAGTAAAACTTTCTTTGCGAGCTTAATAATACTGATGTGAAAAGTGTGAATCCCTACTTTAAAAAGTAGGAGAAATTTCTGTCTCTTCTCTCTTTTTTCAGTTCTTGTGTAAATGACATGTAGTTTCGCAGGTTTTTTTCCTATTTTTCTTCTTTGTATTGGCGCATATATTTTGGATTTGCCCTATAGGAGGAAAGAAAAAAATCTGATTTCAGAAAATGTGCAAGTAAAATTTACTTCAAAGAATAAATGATGAAGGTTTTCTTCAAAGAAATTTGAATTTCCTTTCGAGAGTTGTTGAAATATGATTTGCAATACTATGGTTTCCTTTTCTTTGCAATATAATTTTCAAGGGAAAACGTAATGGTGGTTATTCAGTAAGCAGTAAGTCTCAGTCTAAATATCAGTCATGGAATTTTCTGACGTGAGGGTTTAATTAATTATTACAAATGTGTAATGCTGTATTTTTTCGAAAATAATTTCCACTTTATAATTGAAAGAAAAAATACTTTCAAGCAATCCGTACGTCTGGTGGTAAAAACTTACCTTTTCGGTCTTAATATATTGCAACAGACACTTGTCATTTGGTATGGGTGCAACAAAGATGTGCTTCTTCTTTGGTGAGTGTGTAGCATGTCGCTGAGTGACGGAGCGTTCTCATTAGGCAAGATGCAAAACGATCTTATGAAGCACATAGATGTAATATTCTGCGAAAAATCCTTGTTAGCGTTTGTCATGTAAACTTTCATTCCACTCTGGATTTCTGCTTCCTATGAATCGTACAGGCTTCGGTGGAGAGCTAAAATAATTTTAGAGTAGAAGTAATGTTTTGCAATATTTTTTAAATTTCTGAAGCATGGTTGAAAACCGCAAATGATAAAACCCGTAGGTAGGAAAAAAATAACTCATAATTTACTACTAGCGTAGGTGGAGGAAAAATAAACAGCACATATTTTCTTTCGGATCAGTAGTATATCTGTAAATACAAGCAGAAATATTATGATTGAGCAATCTGCAATATAACTCAGAGTCAATAGTGAATGCATTTTAACTGGAAGTTTGATAAATTCCTTAAGTAAATTTTGTAATTAATTTACAGGAATTTTTATAAAGAATGTAGCTTTCGTGAAAGAAACCGTAAGTACTGGAGGTATTTTAGAAAAACGTACAAAACAGTTATAATATTTAATATGTAAACAGAAATATATGCAGGTATTCGGGATAACAATATCATGTAGAAAGGGTCCCGCTTCGTTAAACGCAGAATTTTCTTGACCTTTATACCACATAGAGTGCTTTGTATCAATTATCCACTGAAAATTCCCAATAATGAATGATCGAAAAATGTCATATTTAAAAACAATTAATTTGCCTAAAATTCTCGAGGTAAAAAGTTTTAATATAAAAATATTTTTGAGAACATAGCGAAAACAATTATATTCTAGTGTCTAGGGTTAAAATGATTATTCGATATCGGTTTGCAGCCTCTTTATACTGTTGCGCTTTAACATTTGGCTTCTAGTTTAAAGCTTACTTTATTATTTACTGGATCCGTTTAAGTTATAATTTGCAAAAGGAATATAGCAGGAACCTATACATTTTTTGTCTGTGAAGAAATGAAATCCTTGTGATTTGTTGCAATCCTTGAAAAAGCCATAGGTGGCAGCTGCCGATATGTACTATAATCTTTCCTGTTTCTTCGGGTGGGTATATACTCTTTCAGGTTTGTTGAAATTTCTAATGAGCGATATACGATATTCGATGTTATGGTTTTATATTTGTACGATAGATAGATAGATAGATAGATAGAAAGATGTTTCAGGTGGATTAAAGGAAATCAAATGTCATTCGAATGGCTTCAATTTCGAAGCAGTGTTGTGAAAAGGCAAACTTATTCTTTATTTAGAATGATAGGTACACGTATTTCATTAATCCTAACGACCGTTCGTCAGACAACTATTGGTGCGATACAGGGTCTCTATTTGTGTTATCTTTTGTACTACACACTGTGATAGTTCTTCATAATAAAAAAAATGAAGTGAATTTTTTCAATGGTTAGAGAGTCCAAAACGGTGTTGTGTATAATAAATTTTAGAACGTATCAATGAGGAAGGGAAATAGAGTTCGATTTCCTATGTGTGGTAAACAAAATTTTTAAAAAGCACATGAATCCGTTTCTTTCTGTACAAACGCAGTTCGATGAATGCGCTCTTTCGAAGATTTGCACGCAGTACGGAAAGAAGGGCACGTCGTCCAGGCACCTTCCTGTGACACCTTATCTTTTGGCTTACATTGATTTCGTATTGTATTTGAAAGTCGGACAGATTATATCATGCTTTGTCGCATTTTATTTTATAAAACTTTCAAGTACAGATTTGTGTAATAATTGGTCTGTCAGACAGCGGAATTGCGCAAGAGTGAGACTGAAGAAACCTGTTCCAAGCAGTTCCAAAACAAGGACGCGAGGGAGACCGCAAAGAAGAAACACAAGGGATCAGTGAATTATTATGAGCTGACACAAAGGACAATCTCCTGAACTCAGGGAGATACGGAGACCTAATGTCACTTATTAATACCTTTAGGACAAATTCTATTTGTAATGCACTATCGTAATGGACGCTGAGCTAACTACAAATCTGTTATTGAATATTATTACCCTCACAGCTGGTTAATAATTAGTTAAAATCAAGCTACTTCTGAATGTATAGCGTTTACAACGTTTAATGTAGTAACAGCATTTAAAATGAAGCGCCGAACACGTTGTGCAAAAGCAAATACCAGTTCAAGCAACATGGCCATTTCAATAATATGTATAATATCCATTATTCTGAATTGTATAAATAAATAGATCTGTACGCCTCAGGCAAAAAATTAGCGGAACATGTTGCTTACGACTCCAGTGGAAACGTTACATACAAAGAAATGTCAGTTCATATAGGACATCAGTTCTTGTACATAGTGTAGGCAACAGTAGCAGTCCACCATTGCAGAACAATAATAAGGAGAAAAAAGCAGGGAAAGAAACAAAGGTGACCTACTTAATTTTAAGTAGGAACAGATTGTGCTGTTTAGACGGCAACGTTTAAAAATGAGAAAAGATCAGAAAATCTACAAGACTATGAACCAAACACGTCATGATGATATAATAAATACAGTCCATATACTATCCTGCCTATGTAGTAAGTCATCTTTGAATTGTATGCAGCCTCTTGAAAACGCTTGGTGGGTTTCTTTGGTTACGGTTACAATAGCAGTTTACGTATGGGCCTCTTTGAGTCATAGAGTTTGCGGCAGTCAGCTTAAAAATCTACCCGCTATGCCCGTCCTAAAACTACGGCGGGATTCTTCGCTGCTCCTCTCGGTGGATTCCAAAGTTGCGTGCTTCCAAATTACCGTGACTTCCAAATTTGTAATGTTGATTGTGAGAAGCGCTAATCCCCTCCAACATGCCTACACATATTTCAAACTACCCATATGTGTAATCCCAATCGCATGTTTCCAAACAAAACGATGATTATTGATGAACTGATGACAAAGATTGACTACCTGATGATTTATTTATTCTGGTTTGTTAAAAATTGCTATATTCTAATATAGGAGTGTTGCGATTTTTATGTTTATTTTCCGATTGCGTCCCGACAGAGAAAATTCAGTAATGCTTACTAGAAAATGTAAAATATTTTCCTTAAGAAAGTGGAAGAGAATTGCCGAGAAATCAATACAACTTTATACTCATGTGATACAAATTATCCACGTTTGTTATGAAAAAATTAAGCTCTACGTTGTAAAAAATTATTTATATTCCTAAATTTAAAAAAAATGTTCAAAAACTTGCTCTGCTTCTAAATTTGTTCTTGTGTTTCAATCTCATAATTTGGTATTATTCTGTTATTTGTAAACAAATTCATTAAAGAAGTTAAGAGCTGCAACTTTTAATTTTCGAAGTTCTTACTAACCTCTGTTTCCTGTACGTGCTACATGCACCACTAGAAAATATAGTTTCACCTCAGTGTCAGTAGTGGCATTAGGGAACAGGTCAGCGAATGCTTGTCGGGAAAAACAAATTTGAATATGAAGTACAGATGTATGGAATACAACATATCATTTTATCGAAACTTCAAAGCTAAAGCCTACCCAAAGGCTTGATCAGTGTCCTTATTTTGCGTCACAAAATATTCCAATCAAGTCTTTGAAAGCATTAAATGTATTTTTGTTTAATAAAAATATACTGAAAGCAACGTTTTCTTGAATTTGTTTGCATATAAACGCTTTATAGGATACTTCCATTTAATAATTACGCCAAATGTACATAATTTCAATTATTTCCGATAAAATTAGTTACAACATTTAAAAAAAATAATCATATCCATCGGGTAATAAAAAGGGGTCGGAAAAATTCACCCGGACAGTGTAACACAGTGGAAATTTATCTGACTCAAGATTCAAACCATAATGGGACAATGTATAATACTTAGATGTACAACTACTTTTTGATTTCCACAGTTATTCTTATGAAACATTCTTCGAGCCGCCACGGGGGCGCAGTGGTCTAAGCGATGGCATCTGACATTCGTCCGATTTGGGTCCGGGTTAGAATGCCGGTGAGGCATGGGTCGCATACGCTTCAAAACTGAAATATGATACTCAATATTGACAGTAATTTGTGGAGGAACGTCATTTTGTTAGACTACACCTTCATGATCAAAGAAAAGTATCATCATCACCTTCCCAGCTAATTTGGTATGGCGGAGGTTTTCCGAGGAGGCGAGACTGTGTGTTTCCAGACCCTCATTGCGCGCTTCGTGATGAGGTCGAAATAGTTGATCCATATTTCATCGGCAGTTGTTACTGTATTTAGATGTTTGGCTCCTTTGTAATAATTTCTTTCCACTCATAACACACCTAAACTGTGGATAACTATTGTTCTCTCGTGAAGTGATAAGGTACCCATCTAAAATACACGATGAAGAAGTAATTTGTCACGAAGAATGAGGGATGCCGACATTTTTGAAGTAGCCGTTGACGCCGCTATGTCCTCACACGTCATTCGTCGATCGTCTTACAGGATTTTCCAAAGAGTGTTCCCGCTCCGTCACGACACTTTCAAGTTGACCAGGCCTAGGATCGAGTTTTGCCTACAAAAGGCATTTTTTTTTAAATCGTGGTGCCATCTAGAAATCGTTGACTCACCCAAAGTTTATCGTTTTAAGATTTTCATTAAAATAGCTGTTTCTGGAGCCGTTTTATCATACGATAACAAAGTTTTATCGCACCTCGCATTTCACTACTTAATCCTGTATGGCGAAATGCATACGTACCATAAAGAACTGCGCAGTAACAAAACCAGAATCGTCTGTCATTGCTAATAATTGTTGCCGCATATACTTCCTTATCTCGGTTAGTCGTCTGCGTGGTTATTTTTCCCTTTTGCACTATTGCCAACTCAAAAAATTACTCTCAGTTTTTATGGAACGGCCTTCGTATATATCTTTCCGGGTAGATTATTTCTTCGTGTTATTTAAATGTGTGATCAAATTAAAGACTTTTTCTTTCTGTCAAGTAGAATCGGAAAAATATTTTTTAATTTATAGAAAAATCGAATATATTATTCAAACGAATTATAGCGCTATTTGAAGCGTAAATGCTCTTCATCTATAATACCTATTATTTAAAAATATTGAGTACAGAAGACCTCCTCGTTTCTTTTTGGTGATGGATTTTGAATCCGGTCAATCATATCTGAAAATATTATTTGGAAAAGAAAAGAATGAGGACTGGGTTTTTCTTTCGGTTTTTTCTCTCACTCAGGCTAAACCCTTGGTTTTCCAAAGGTTATTGTTGTCGTGCAATATTCAGAAAAACATAACGCACCGTGAAGCGAATGGGATACAGACCATTGACTTTCTAGCACACAGACCTCTCTCGTGGAGCCTTTGTAAATTGTTTGCTTCAAAGGTGTAGTTTCCGTAACAGGCGACAGCACCTACTAGAGTTTCCTGGCATTTGACATCATATGGTGCGCAGCTGTGAGATGCAAAAACCCGTGGTTTTGACTCATTACAGTGCTTTCTCCTGCATTCTTGTGATTATTCCAGTTACTCGAATTGGAACCTACTCGCCTCGACACAGTCAGCCACCTTGCTATCTCAATTTCCAATTGCCTTGCTTCAAATCTACCCTTATGTCTTTAGCGTACAGAGTCCCCTAAGTGATTGTGCGGAGCCATTCTTTCACTAACAGTCCAGCTCAAGCTACAATTGTGTTACTTCATTGAGAAGACGAATAGTGCGGAGCCATTCTAAATTTAACAGACAAACGCAAAGTTCTGTTATAACAACTCATTTAGGGGAATACTGGTGCGGAGCTATTCTTTTCCAAACATTATAACTCAAGTTTCAATTGATGAATCCCATTCAGGACAACGGTTATGTATGACTAAATATTGAAAAATCATTACAATCTGTCTTCAAGTTTTGGACATATTCTGATTATCATATCTTTTGCGTTAATTTTAGGAACCACTTTCTGACCTGAGATTTAACCCGAGTACATGAAAATGTAGAAAAATAAAGATGATTTGCATTTCTGTTGAACAAAAGTGGTACCATATATTTTAATGGGAATTATTTTGAAATGAAATTCACATACGTAAACATCATTTGAAACTATCTTAACCAAGGCTCATGGCTTGACTATCCTTCAGAGTTCCCTCACATTGCAAAATTTGTAATAAAAATGTACTCAGTGAGCCCATGTACTGCTGAATTCATGAATTATGAATTTCTAGTACGATGATTCCGAATGAAATCTGTAAAAACGTAAATGCATTGTGATTTTTTTCCAGATAGTAAACAACAAAATATAACCCCACATTTATCTCCACACGTCGAGATTTTAATATATATACAACTATACATACACGAGTGGGATGTAAGGTCAGGTGATGCGTAACATCACAGCCTCTCCTTGACAAATGTCAACCCCGCCTTCTCGTGGTACATCCTGTTCCCACTAAAGTGGCTCTGACGACCGCCAATAGCGGTATAATTATACCATCGGGATTAGAGGAAATGCTATCCCACACTCACCAACCCGCTTGGCCAGCGTGGTGAGTTATGGCCAAACCCCTCCAAAATGACTCCACAACTTAAATCTTGGCCCTCAGTCTCCGGCAGCTGGAATATACCTGGCCAAGGCAGCGGCCAGTGCGACATGAAGGCAGAGGGTGCTAAGAATCCCCGGAGGACCGGACTAGGCTGCCATCTGATGCTGACCTTGGCTACGTACAACGGACGCTCCCTATCTTCTGATTCAAGGCTTCTTGATTTGGAAGAGGAACTACAAAGGATCAAGTGGGACATCGTCGGGCTACGTGAGGTAAGGAGAAAAGGAGAAGATCTCATTGAACTGAAAAGTGGACATCTCTTCTACTATCGTGGGGCAGATACTGGCAGAACTAGTGGTGTTGGATTTATAATAAACAAGAAACTGAAGGATAAAGTTGTAGAAGTTGAAAGTTCCTCTGACAGAGCTGCACGACTCGTTATCCAACTCTCGAGAAGATACCAGGCTCAGATTATTCAAACTTATGCACCCACCACAAGTCATCCTCAAGAAGAAATTGAAGAATTTTATGAGGAAATTCGTGATCTAAATAATAAAGGTAAGCAGCACTTGAAGATAATTATGGGAGATTTCAATGCAAAAATAGGGCAACGGCAACAGAATGAAACTTCAGTAGGTAAATTCGGTCATGGCAACAGAAACCAGAGTGGAAATACTCTCGTAGAGTTTGCAGAGGCAGAAGGGTTTTTCATCTTGAACTCCTTTTTCAAGAAAAAGCCACACAGGAAATGGACATGGAGACATCCAAATGGGACGACAAGTGAAATTGATTTTATTATGTGTAACAAAAAATTCGTCATAGAAGACTGCAGTGTGCTAAACAAGTTCAACACAGGCAGTGACCATAGATTGGTGAGATGTAAGATGCACCTCAACACTAAACTCGAACGTAGCAAGCTCATAAGACAAACAAAATGTATTGACATAACCAACCTTTAAAAACACCATAATACCTTCAAATTGGAACTGAAGAACAGATTCTCTGCTTTAGAAGGCCTAACATCGGAAGAAGTGGATATTTCTGAAGTTAACAGAAAAATAACCAAAGCTCTTATGGAAACAGCAACAAAATTAGCTGGGTCTAAGAACAAATTGCATGTGAACAAATTATCAGGAAAAACCAAAATGTTGATGCAAAAAAGAAGAGTGATGAGGACAACTAAAGAAGATGTGACTTCCAAAGTGGAATATATAGAGCTATGCAAGACAGTACGAAAAAGTATCACTGAAGTCGTAAGGAAATTCAACTGTGAACTAGTAAGGAAAGCAATTGAAAACAACCAAAGCCTAAAGATAGCAAACGGACATCTCAGTAAGGGAAGAAAACAGATTATGGCACTGAGAAAAGAAGATGGTTCTGTAACAAGAAATAGAGGCGAAATTTTGACAAGAGTGAAAGATTTCTACTCCAAATTATATGAAAGGGATGATACATGTACTCCAGACATCATGAAAGGTACCAGTACCAGAGTTCTTCCAGTCCTTCCAGCAGAAGTTGCACATGCAATCAAGAACATGAAGCGGGGAAAAGCTCCAGGAGAAGATGGAATTACTGTAGACATCATACAAGAAGCAAGTGGAGAAATCAAAACAGTACTCGCCCAAATTTTCACTCGATGCCTTAATGAAGGGAAAATTCCTGAGGATTGGAACAACGCTACAATGATCTTGCTACATAAAAAAGGTGACATTGAGGATCTCAGGAACTACAGACCTATCAGCCTCCTATCAGTGCTTTATAAAATCTTCACTAAAGTTCTTTCACACCTCTTGAAGGTGCCAGTAGACATGGCTCAACCGAGAGGACAAGCTGGATTTAGGAGTGGCTACAGCACAATAGATCATATCCACGTACTGAGAGAACTAATTGAAAGAGCGAGGGAATATGAACTTCCATTGTGCATGGCTTTTATCGATTATGAAAAAGCCTTTGATTCGGTGAAACCATCAGCAGTTACAATGGCTCTGAAATCCTGCGGTATTGAAGATGCATAGATTAATATTATTAATAACATCTATGAAAATGCAAGTGCAAAGATTCGGCTGTTTGAAAATCCAACACACATAAAAATTGGAAAAGGAGTGAGACAAGGTGACACCGTATCTCCGAAGCTCTTTAATGTCACATTGGAAAATGTCTTTCAATCACTGAACTGGGAAAACAAAGGGATAAAGATTAATGGAGATTATCTAACCCACCTTCGTTTTGCTTATGACATAGTCGTTTTTGCAACTACCCCATCAGAGCTACAGAGTATGATCCAGGAACTTGCTGACAAGAGTAAAGAAGTGGGATTAAAAATGAACTTTCAGAAGACAAAAGTGATGTACACTGCTTTTACAAGAAATGAAGATTTATCGATTGATGGAGAAAAGCTGGAGATAACAGACACGTACGTTTATCTTGGACAGCAGATATCAAGTGAGGGTCACATTGGTGAAGAAATTATTCGGCGTACAAAACTTGCCTGGAGAGCTTTTGGAAGAAACAGCATAATTTTCAAGAGCAATATGCCATTATGTCTTAAAAGAAAAGTGTTTGATCAATGCATCCTTTCAGTGCTTACGTATGGTGCAGAGACGTGGACCTCAGCTAAAAGAGACACAAAGGCTGCAGACAACTCAAAGATGCATGGAGAGGTGCATGCTTGGTGTAACCAGGAGAGATAAGAAGAGGAACACGTGGATCCGAAAAATGACAAGAGTGGAAGACATCATGATCAGAGTTAAATCCCTGAAATGGCAATGAGCTGGACATACTGCCAGAAGAACAGACCATCGATGGACTGTAATATGGAATTGAAAGATATTGTAGGATAAAATTGGTAGGGATGAATCTACTTTTGTTTCATGGTGTGATATATAATTTCTGAAGAGGAACACGTGGATCCGAAAAATGACAAGAGTGGAAGACATCATGATCAGAGTTAAATCCCTGAAATGGCAATGAGCTGGACATACTGCCAGAAGAACAGACCATCGATGGACTGTAATATGGAATTGAAAGATATTGTAGGATAAAATTGGTAGGGATGAATCTACTTTTGTTTCATGGTGTGATATATAATTTCAGATTAATTACAGATTGGCAGATTAACACAACGCTTTGTTTCATGGTGTGATATATAATTTCAGATTGATTACAGATTTTCAGATCAACACAACACTTAGCTCGTTATCACTTTAGTTCTAGTGCTTTTTTTAACGTCTTTTAAAGCAGGAGCTAGTGAATTCTTTTTTGTTTTGGGCTCTCTTTCACTGTGCCCAAAGATATGGAATAAAAAGAGATTTTTGGATGAAATTGTTAGTGATGGGGCTACGTTTATTTCGTGATAGGAAAGCCAAGGATTGCTACCGATATCATGATTTGCTAAGGGTGTCACCCAATAACTCTCAGACTTTATACGTCTCATCGTTTTGGACAATTCAGGTGTAGGAAGAAGCACGTTTAAATGAGGAAGAGCGGTGTTCCGGTACACTCTTTTTTATTAGAGGTTTAACGACCACCGTGAGCAACTTAGTCTGCTAAGAGCAGTCGCTCGTCCCTAATTTAGAGCAACTGGTTCCAGGGTATTAAGAGATCCAGGGCCGTAAGACAAACACAACATCCATGCTTCACCGGGATTCGTGCTCAGACCCCTGTCCGACGAATGATCAGCAGCCATCGCTTTGACCACTTCTCCACCGAGGCGGCCCGGTATACTTGGAAAGTGGTTCCATGATGCTCATATTTCTGCTGATATTGCAATTTTTCTAGTTCATTTTTTTGGAAAAAGAGAGTTCTACGTTGAGGCAATATTGAAGAATCGTCATGGGGTGATGTTACCACGTACACTGACACAGTTAGCGACTGGTATCAGTGTTATAGGCAACGAATTTGTTTCGCTTCAAACGCAAACTAGTACAGGGAGATCAAATGTTTATTTCATAGTCCATATTCTGGAATATTTATTCAGACGGAAATGTCATTTTTTCGATGTACACGGCTTTCAAGTGTTGATTCACATCATCACACAGTTCTTTCCTGGCACGTAATCAACTGGTTTTAAATTCACGTAATTAATTGATTTATTCTGCCAAATAGACACTTTATTTTTCGTGAGGTACCAATATTTTTGCGTCGTAATAAATGTTTCGAAGTAGGGGCACAATTAGTATTCACATAAAAATATTTTAAGGGTCACTCAAAATAATCTTGGAACCGAATTATTACACAGCTCACTTGAAGTATCTGTCTGAGAAGCCCATAAATGACAGCACGCTTCTGCTGACATGTATATCGCAGGAGCAGGTCCAGTTGGAAGCATAACACGTCTTTATTTTCTGAAGTGGAAGAGGGAGGACGACGATCTCTGCTCGGACCAAAGGTGTTGTTCTGTGAGGTTACCGTATAGGGCGTTGGATACCTAAGAATATCAGTGACACAGAAAATTACACATCATGTGAACACATTTTCAACGAAAATTGATAGACAAATGGAGATGAGCCAAGAAGACCTTCATCCATTCATGGGTAAAAACATAGTGTGGAGGGACGACAATGAAAACTCCCTACTTCTAACGTTTGCAATTGACTTACAAATATTTCCTATATGTAAATGGATGGGCTCACTAGTGTTTCTCAACACAACTCTAAAACGAATCAACAAATATCAACCAGCGGATTTTCTGCTGCATACATTCCCTATTGACTATGAAAAGGCCTTCGATTCCGTGAAACCATCAGCAGTAACAATGGCTTTGAAATCCTGCCGTATTGAAGATGCACATATTAGCATTATTAATAACATATTTGAAATGCAAGTGCAAAGGTCCGGATATTTGAGGATACAGCACAAATAAGAATTGGAAAGTGAGTGAGACAAGGTGAAAACATATCTCCCAAGCTCTTTAACCCCACATTGCAAAATCTTTTTCAATCATTGAACTGCGAAAACAAATTGATAAAGATTAATTGAGATAACTCAACTCACCTTTGTTTTGCTGGTGACGTAGTCATCTTTGCAACTACCCCTTCAGAGCTGCAGAGTATGCTCCAAGAACTTGCTGACAAGAGTAAAGAAGTGGGATTAAAAATGAACTTTCGGAAAACAAAAGTGACGTACAATGCTTTTACAAGAAACGATGATTTATCGATTGATGGAGAAAAGCTTGAGACAACCGATCCCTACATTTATCTTGGGCAGCAGATATCAAGTGAAAGTCACATTGATGAAGAAATTAATCAGCGTATAACACTTGGATGGTGAGCTTTTGGAAGAAACAGTACAATTTTTAAGAGAAGTATGCCATTATGTCTCAAGAGAGTGTACCGCGAGAGGGTTGGCGGTACCACCGCTCAGTGTGCATGCGGTCGCAGACCATACGCTGATAATTACTACGGTCAACATGGACTGCCCAGGTTCGTAAACACCGAACCTGCAAATCCAAGGTTAGATGAATCCCATTTTCAGCTTTACCGTACTTACGGAATGGTGTGAATGTGATATCGACAGCAAGAGGGCATGGTCCCGTCGTGCCAGGTCGGCTGAGTGCTGATTTGGAGTGCCTCCTCGTGGAACACAATAGGTCCGTTAGTGTGTGTGGAAAGGTCCTTAACTGCTTCGCGCCACCAAGATATGCCGGCTGATCGCCTACACGGTTTCATAGTATTTGCATATCGTTCGGTCTATAGTCTATATCAGCAGAACAATGTGCCGCCCCACTAGGTCGTTGTGTATTTGATGAATTGTGTGGGTCCTATTCCCTCGAAATTCGTTCCAGAGAGTCACGCTGTGGAAAGAAACCTCTCTGCAGGACAACTAACTGTAGGAGGTCCATGATGCTCTCCGCGAACTCTACTTAGGGCTCATAAATAGGAAGCGGCAGTGGCTGCAAGTGGGCATCGTCCCAACTCTTCCCTCTCCAGTGTCGTAGCAAAAACTGCAGGAATTTAAATGAGTCGAGCTCGTGTTCCTTTCATCTTAGATCCCGAAGCTTGACCCATTTGACCATCACATCTTTATTTTGCTGTCACATTTCTTAAAAGAACAGCTTTTTTGCTTAAAGAGTGTATGCGGAATCTAGCATCTGAAATCTTTCGTTTGTGATATCAGCCGGTTGCTGGCACATTAGTGTCGTGGTTCTGCGAGAACTTTGACAAAGCACGACAAAAAATAACGGACTCTTTTGTTTAAATTGAGATAAGCGTGTATGTTTTTTTTTCCATGATAAAATTTTTAGATGCCCACGGTCAAACTTTCATGTACCTATGCATATCACTTATGTGTTACTTGAACCACCTATCTCACTCGTATGAACCTAATCGGCTCATAGAATGAATTATGAATAATAATAATCATGAGCTAAGAGCAGTGTTTATGAAGATTAAATTAGACGTCTAGCGTTTACTAAAACAACTATTTCATGCCATTTGTGACCATGTAAAACGGTAATAACGTCAATTAAGAGAAGAAAGCAAACGCCTATCTCGCTCAAGGAGAACAAAAAAATCAAGCACGTTGAAAAATTTATTGGAAAATGGATTGTGAAGATAAATTATTATGGCTCCAACGTTTCGAGGAAATGTGGCCTAGTGCTAAAACGCAACATTCAACTGAAGTATTCTTAGTTTCAAAGCGCTTCAAGTTGCATGTCCATAGTGTTAAGCAATGATGTCACATACGTGCTCGATTGGTGACAGATCTGGTGATCTAGCAGGCCACAGCAACATGTCGACACTCTGTAGAGCATGTTGTGTTAAAACAGCGGTCTGCAGGCGAGCGTTATCCTATTGAAAAACACCCCCTGGAATGCTGTTCATGAATGGAAGCACAACAGGTTGAATCACAAGACCAACGTACAACTGTGCCGTCAGGGTGCGTGGGAAAACCACGAGAGTGCTCCTACTGTCATAGGAAATTGCTCCCCAGACCATAACTCCACGTGTAGGTCCAGTGTGTCTCGGCCGCAGACAGGTTGGTTGCAGGTGCTCACCTGGTCTCCTTCTAACCAACACACGGCCATCACTGGCACCCAGGAGAACCGGCTTTCATCAGAAAACACAACAGATCTCCACTCCGTCCTCCAATGAGCTCTAGCTTGACACCACTGACGTCGCAAACGGCAGTGGTTTGGAGTAAGTGGAATGCACGCTACAGGGCGTCTGGCTCGGAGGTGTCCTCCAGGTAACAGATTTGTAACAGTTCGTTGTGTCACTGTGGTGGCAACTGCAGCTCGAATTGCTGCCGCAGACGCGGTACGATGCGTAACGGGCATACGCCGTACACGGCGGTCTTCCCTCTCAGTAGTGCCACGTTGCCGGTTGGAACCCGGTCTTCTTGAGTCAGTACCTTCCCTTGACCACCGCTGCCAACAATCATGCACAGTGGCTACATTCCTGCCAAGTCGTTCTGCAATATTGCGGAACGAAAGTCCACCTTCTCGTAGCCCTATTACACGACCTCGGTAAAACTCCGTGAGCTGTTGATAATGGCTTCTTCGTCTTCTTAAAGGCATTCTTGACTAACATCAACACACTACGTCGAATCTCAACGATAACTAACGCTCACGAACGTTACAGCGCGTATTTACAACAAACCTGCTTTGCATGTTCCGAGGGGCGCTACTAGCGCCACACGTATGCGCCGAGCGCGAAATTTGCATAGACGTCATCTTACAGATGCACTCTCGCCGCCTACCAACTGTCGTTTATCTGACACAACCCCTTCTTGGTGTTGGGATTTTTTTCCGTCAGTGTACACCCGACAATTAAATTCAACAGAAAAACAGAGGTGGCTAACTCCTTTCCTTTTCTGTGAATACCTACACAGTGCAATGTCTTTTCGGGTGAAGTGGTTTGTTATATCTGATGTTCAGTTTGTAGCTTAGAACAATCGAAAATCTAAGACAAGAAGTAGTCCTCATTTCAGTCGTTCAGCAAATATTTCCGGTAATTTTTTAAACAACTTCCAGTAGATTCACGTAGAGGATATAATCTTTTTTAACAAAAGCCCACCGAGAGGCGAAAAACGTAGTTACACCAACATTTGATTAACAACATCACTTTTGAAGATAAAATTATATATAAGTTTTTTATAATATATTATGCAAACAATTTTAATCCGGATGCAATTAAATTTGTAAGTTAAGATAATTAATTATATACTTAAACAGAGTGTCCATTATAAAATATGGTCTTCATCTCTTTGCTTCACTGCATTGTACAAATTGGTTTAAAATAATATCTAAATCTTTGAAAAATATTTTGAGCTCGACTTCTCATTTAAATAATAAATAATTCACAAAACTTCTAAATGATTTTGAAAAAATAACACATTGGTTTCCTAATTTTATTATGTTGAGATAAACAGAAAATCCCACGCGGGTAATCTTATTATTAGATGTAAATAAAATTCCAAATTCAGCCTATTTGTTCTTATAATTTGTTCTGAAGATGAAGTAATTCTAATAATTTTTATGACTTTCTCGGAAAACAAAGAATTTTTATATAATCATTTAAATTGGCTGATTCTTATTTTGTAGCACTTTGTCAAAATTGACTATCCACTATACCTTGGCAAAAAAATCTCATGTTGGATGAAATCACTCTATTAAAAAAAGGAGCAGCTGCTGCCGCTGCCACCGCCGTCGCCGCCGCAATTGTTGCTTTAGAAATTTTGCGACACTCGCGCATTCTTACTCGCAGCGTAAAAAAAAATTAAAGATATAAGTATGAAATTTACAAATTTCGCATATAATTATTTGGAAAACGCGCTGATGTAAACAGTTTTTCGATTCTGGCAATACTTGAAGAACTATTTTATTTCAATTTAAGGTAAGCATTGACCTGTCAGACTGCCCAAACCCGGAAGGCTGAAAGTTCAGCTAGACCTGAGAAGCATTTCTAGGTCATTCACATTAAAATCAAACTCAGTGCTTAGGCGTAAGCAAATTCACTTGTTATACGTTGGCGTCGACGCAAATTAACTTGACACAAATATTTTTGGTTCTGCCGACATCCACATCTGATGGATCTGCAGTTACAAGGGAGAATATAATTAATTTCGTTAAAAGAAATGTTATTTTTAGATATATTAATTACAAAAAAAGGGAACAGTGGCACATCTGATAACCACCACAAAAATTTAAGCAGCTCATTAATGACTCAATAAGCTTAAGAAATTCCAGAATGTACAATACCGGTAAGTTTAAATTTGGAACATGCTGAAGGTGTTATACTACACTGGCCGTACCTGATCTTTTAACACTGGGTTAGTACTGTGTAAATAGTCACAGTACACTACTTCACTTTACTAACACCTTCGGAAAAGATAATGTTTCGTGACAGGATTACATTTCGCAAATTCTGATCCATCCTCTACAAAATATGCCGAAAGCGGAATTTTTTTTTTTTTATTTTACTTTGGGTGAAAGTCATTACTCGGCTGAAAATGTTCACCTTATTCGACGACACGCAGAGCAGTTAGAAAAAGTTAAAATACGGAATTCGCTGTAAAACTATGTCAATTAACCGATAACTACAGAAGAACCAAAAATATGGTTTTCTAGCTTGTCTACCTCACAGAAAACATCTACTGGAACAATTCTGCAACTTTTTTTAATGATTCTGGCCACAGAGACTTCTCAAATAAATATTTTCTGCTTGTGTAATACCTGTTCGAGAATCATTGCAAACGATTCTCACAGGTCAAAGCTGAAAAACTACAGCAGCTTTCCGGTTAATCCTCAGCTCTTCAGCCATGGGTCACATGGCTGAAGAGCTGAGACACTTGGGTCGGCAGTGGAGATCGACCCACGTCTGATCACCAGGGTGCGGCTGAAGAGCTGAGGATGGCACACACGAACTTGGGAAGGTGCGCAAGAGGGGAAATTTAGGAAAACCATCAACTCACAGTTGAGCAGAAAGCAAACCACATCAGTAGATGAGTTTCCCTGCTTGCACGTGACCAATTTGATCAGTTCTTTCGCCGCATTCTGGCAGGTGACGGAAAATAGGTCGTTTAAGACAATGTTAGCGCTGCGAAACACCACTCGGACCCAAAACAGAGATCCCATGCCCACCCCAAAAGACGATTTTCACCCACGTAAGTACCAGAAGAATTAGCTTCGAGAAAGTGATAGTAAGAGGAAATAAAATTATAAAACTGCGGCATTAAGATAACCATGCATTAATAAGACGTGTATAAACGAAAACTGTTGGAAATGTCATTCACTATAAAAGGAATAAATTGAAGACATTTTTCTTTCAAACACATTCCTGAATTCCACAAAACTTTTATAAATTGACTATACAATACAACCCCTATAGCTCCAGAGCTTTGGACAATAACTTTATTCATACAAGAAGACATGCTAAATTTGTGTAGGTTTTATTCCGTAGAACTTGAAGCAGATGTATGAAAAATACGTCAAATACCTCCTCGTACGTTAGCTCTTAAACTATGAGTTATAGGAGCATGAATTTGAGCTCATAATATGTTATAAACTGATGACGACACTACCAAGAAAGATATTTTTCTATCGGGATTTTAGAGAGGGGAAAATTATTTCAAGTAAAAATTCATACCTTTGAAATGTATTGTCAGAACTTGCATTATCACTAAGAAAAACACATTGACAAACTATTTCTGGCAGAGAAAAGTATGTCATGGAAAAGGCATTCTTCATATAATACTTTTAAAAGCAGTTCGAGAAAATTATTATTTTGAGAGTATAAAGTCTCTGAGTGAAACACAGAATCATTTGATCTGAATAATAATTTTTGCATTTACAGTAGCGAAAAGCTTGCTGTAGATAGGATTATTTCAATCGAATTTTTATCACTGAATGTATTGTAGACCACTTTTAGGAGAGCTAGAAAAAAATGTTTACGAATATAAGTCCCCGATTGAACATTTTGAATTAATTAATGTGGATAGTCTCATTTTAAACTTCAATAGATAGGATTATTTCAACTGAATTTTTACAAGCGGATCTACTGCTGAAAACAGAAATTAATCAATTTAAACCAAGCGGCGCAGCCATGCAATGTAGGATGTACAATAATGATCATTAAATTTCCCCGATATTAATCTATATATTAGTTGGTAAGGCTTTTTACTGTAAGACCTATTTTGAGAGAACGGCTGAATGTAAAACTGTGTTTGAGGTATCAAAATAAAGGTCTTAGCATGTAGAGGTGCCAGTCGAAGCGAAGATTAAAATCGGATTTGGGCAACGACTCGGGCGTTCTGCGGCGGCACAGTTCCCATGTAAATTCTATGGGAGAAGCGTGCGGTTGACATTCTATCGCGTGCTGTTGATTGAAAAAACTCTCGCGAAACACGCGCTGTTAAAGGCGGAGAACCATGGAAGAACTGAGATAGTCCAATGTCCGTAGTCTTCTCTTTTCGGACAGAACCGTTGTGCAAAGTAATGGTCCATTCACCTACATTCGCATATTCTGTTGTCTTGGAAAAGAGAGCAGATGATCGTTTCGAAGTTATTCGAATTAGAACAGCGAATATCCTTGAAGGCCTGCTTGGGTTATGCCGTTGAACTGCAGGATGTATATATACAATTTAATATTCATTCGATCGAGTTTATTCACGTAGGTAAGACGTTTCCTATTATGTTAAGATGTAAACAAACATTTCGCTGACCATTATTAGTGAAAATATTTAGAAGGTACATATTTAGTTGCGCCATCTATATATTCATTCTATAAGGTTTTTCAGTGTGAGACATATTTTGAAAGAACGGCTGTACGTAAAAATATAGTTCAGGTATCAAAATAAAGGTTTTACCATTGTAGATGTGCCAGTCGAAGAGAAAACTGAGATTGGAGCAACCGTTCGAGCGCATTGGAGCGGCAAAAAATTCCGCCCTTATCAACATCAAGAGCTCAATTCAGTGTCAGAATTGGTGTGTGCATGGTGTTGTATGATCAGTCCTAAAGTAAGTAAGTACTATTTTGAATATTTACCCTTAACATAATGTCTCTCCTACAGAAAAAAAAAGAAAACGTAAGAGCCTTACTGTAAGGTGTGAGCGATCAATGGGTCACAAATATACATGTATATCTGTCCGACAAGAGAGAATGTGGAGAAGTCGCAACGCGAACCTCTTTCCAACAACATTTACAAACACAGTTGTGACTGAAAATGAGAATGAAAGAGGGCGCTGTCCAGTTCAAGGTTTGCACACGATCGAGATGGGTGGACTTCCGCCTCACATTCTACGACTGAAAAAGGGTGCAGTCGTGATGCTCATCACGAACATGGCCACCCCGGTGGCGCAGTAGTCGAAGCGCTGGCTTATGATTATTCGTTTGTGAAGAGTCCGGGTTCGAATCCCGATGAGGCATGGATGTTGTATTTGTCTTAGGGCTCTGGCTCTCTGTCTCTTCCCTGGAACCCGTGAGCCTAAATTGGGGATGACAAGCTGCTTATAGCCGTTTGAGTTGCTCACGGTGGTCGCAAAACCTTCAGTCAGAAAAAAAAAAAAAAAAAAAGAAAGTCACTTACCTGGACACAGTGAAATGTTTAGTCGATGTCACACGTATGATCGTAAAGTCGCTCTTCCAAAACACTTTACTTCACCAATGTCTAAATCCATAATAATTCAATCCAAACATGTTACACCTAACACATCTACGCTCCTGCAAATAAAATCATTTTATACGGAAAATTAATTAAACTGTAGCTAATGAAACATCCATATTAATTTTTTATAATAATAAATATATTTTACCAGCAATATTAATATAATCGTTTTCTTCTATCGATTTATTTTTAGAGTAAATTTTAAAATTCGACTTACACAATTTTTTTACGAATACCGTGATGTATCGAAATATAAAAAAAATTGCAAACGATTCCAATAAACCGCAAAGCTAAAATTAATAGATCTAATATTTTATAAAAAAAATTCACGATACCATGTGAGATAACGTTAGGTGCGTTTGTAATTTTTGTTGTAAACGTTATCAGTGTACGATAATCATTTCAAAGTGCTCCAGGAGAATCAACGATATTAATTGTTATGAAAAACCGTGTTAAATCCCGCAAGCAAAGTTTTCGCCGTCAAAATTTAAAAACATTCGGAAGAAACATAACCGCACAAAATTCAATACATGTACCTCGTACCTAGATTTAAAAACAGGGCTGTTTCCAAGAGATTCAAATCTATAATTAATGGTTTCCACTCAACATTCCGGGAATCATCTTATTAAAATGAGAGAACATCAGCAAACAGAAAAGTGGAAAGTAACAGAAAGAAAAGTGCCGTTAAATTTACTTCAAGTTTAGAAAACCAGAAATATCATGCATTTTAAATGTAAACACGATGCTGTTCCACGGGTAGCGTCATATAACATGCGTAGTACGCTACGAAATTTAGGATACTACGTCGTGTAACATATGTGTATGGATGAAATTTGAATTCTCATTACACATATAACAGCCTCAATAAGTATGAATCAAGTTTATCTCTTTGGTACTCCCCTTTAATTTCGAAACGTTCTTTTTCATGTTGAGCGGAAACAAATTAATTATAGATATTGAATCTCTTGGAAACAGTCTTGTTTTTAAATCTAGGTACGAGGTTCCCCGGAAATCCAGACCTACCGATACACTACAATATAATTCATGCTTTCCCACTATTCAACGCATTCGGAAATGAGGAAAAGTGTCATGCTAGCATTTTGGAAATCGGGGCGGCCATTAAAAGAAAGGAGCTGTAAAAGGATACTCACATTATAATCACATAGATTCTAAATCCTTTGGAGTGTCACATGATTTCGTCATAGATGGGGCATTGTATTATCAGACTGTAATGGTGGACTTTTAAGGGAAGTACCATTAAAAATACCTTAAAAAACATACCCAATAATTAATTTAGGACTTAAGTGCATGATGAATTTTCTACACTAAAAGATTGAAGCATACGTTCCTTGCCGTTGAAGTTCATTAGCTTGACCTAAGTTGTTGTGTTCCCTTTACAACCTGTGTTAGAAGTTACAAGGACTATATTTTAGCGTGCACCTTTCTTTCATAAGAGCAAGTGCGTTTTAAGTACCAAAATGTGTGTAAAAAATTCGTTTTGCGAAGGAACTGTATCTTAAATGCATAATTTTCCCATATTGTACTAACAGTTTAATCTGTTACAATTTAATAAATCAAAATCTGTGATTATTAAATCGTTTATCTGCGCTTTATTCCAAAACCAGTTTGTTTCAACATCCGGTAAAAGGGTGAATAAAGGTGGCTCCACATCCAAACCATAAGAAAGTTCCATTCTCTATACAAAATATTTAATGAAGACCGATCTTTTGAAAATTGATTTTTGATCACTGCTAACACTTGCATTAAGGTATCAAGACAGGAACCAACATTTCCTTATGGTGAGACGTACTGCCATGAAAAATTTTCCAGTAAACTGCTGAGACAGTAAGCAACTCATAGCATCTCATATTTAAAAACATAATTTTAAAAAATATAATTGAAGAAAATAGATTTTGGGGAAGATATATTATTCTCTCATCACCGCCATCATCAAAACAAACAAACATTCTTTTTTTTTTTTTTTTACTTTAACAATTCATACATATTTTTCGTAAGTCACAGGTTTTGCCGGATGGGTACTATTGAAACATTTGTACTTTCAATCAGCTTCTGTTTTTAACATAGATTTTCACAAATCGTTCGTTGGCATTTAACAAAAACATCTTCTATTAATAGCCGGCTGGGAAACTGCCTTCGAAAAAACAATGATGTGAGGAACTGAAAAGACAGACCATAAAAATGGCCTCGTGGTTAAGTGCCACCTTAGAAAGATTAACGAAAAAGAAAACACGTGGAATTGCCGCTATTCTGGGATTTCGAACCTGCTGCACAGCTGCATTCCTTCGTCTATGAATATCTAAAGCGATGCTGCGCTCTGAAGGTCTTCATAAACTGTGTGATCCTGAAAAAGATGCGTACCGCAGATTTATGTGGAGGCATGAGTGTCCTCTTCAAACGAAATGACCACGAATGCAGTCACCCACCAGAATGCACCCTACTCCACTAAAACAAGCATTCCGTTACTCCATGCAATTTTAGACAATGACTCAAGCGGTTCTCTGATCGCAGTTCATGGTCAACAGGAGAATGAAAACGCATTATTCGTGGTGATGCATAATTCAAATTATCCTTTCCCTGCTATAGAAGCATTTGGGTATTGCGTATTCCTCCTGAGCACTGACGGTCGAACGGGATTTTTCTTACACGAAAGTTTGAAGAGCGCTCTGGTATTTTGTGACTCCCTCTCTGCTGGAAATCCTTTACGTTTGTTTTTCAACATTCAGTATAGCAGTATTTCGCCAGATGTTTTTGATTATTTCATCAGTTGTTTTCAGCGCCATGTCAGGTTGAAAAGTCTGGCATGGCCTGGTTTAAGGAGCAGGATGCACACATGTTGAATTTGCCCACCAGATGTCAAGATAGAAATCCAATAAAACATGTGTGCGTGGAGATGAAACGCCGATTAACTATTGTACAGGCAGCATCATTTATACGCTTAGAAATAAAAAAAAATGTTTATGCCAAAAGTCAAAAGTTTTAAACGTCGCATACATTTTGAAAACACTGCAAATATTACCTGTTGCAAAACCAACACCACAAGTAAAAGTTTCAGACTCAGCATGACATTTTGGAAATACAGGAAATTTTATTCTTCAGAAATGTAGGAAACACCTTCATCCTTGACGGTGGTACTAGTTAATGAGCCATGTTTTAGAGAATGAAGGATATATCTTCTCCTCCCTGAGCTAAACTGTTATGAGGATATAATCAGGAAAACGAATGTTACTTTTTTCTGAAACCAATTTATTATGTATATGCGTTCTAATATGTTTTTATGTAAAGATTATCAGCTCATTCCAGTTTTGAACACAAAGGACATTCGCCAGACCGCAAGATCCTCGACGCTAGGCCTAGTCTGCCAGTAAAATACTGGGATTCCTGTCGAAAAGAAGTTGTGTAATGTACAAAAGCAGGACACAAGCCCAAAACAATATCAGGGAATAAAAAAAAGGGAAAGGAGTAAACGTGGTCTATTCAATTGCAATTAAGAACACCATGCGTTGCATAGAGGGCAACGTGTTAATATGAGAAAAGAGAAAAAAAGACAAAACACTTCATCGCTTTATAATAAAGTCAAAATGCTTTTCGGTGAATGTTTTAGGTCTGATTTGACAACATATGCCGCCTCTTGAAAATTTTGGAGATGTTTCCTATGTTACTTTCACAATGCAATATCCCAACCTGTCCCTTAGGATCCGAGAGTCATACGGACGTCAGGGAAAAAAGCTGTCAGCTCTGCCAGCGATCAACGCCACGAGACCGCTGCATTTCCTAGTGGATTTGAAAGTTGCCTTTATTAGGATCGTAAACACCGAGGTTCGTTAAGTAAACATCGAACTGAAATAATTTCAGTGCTCAACAATTAAGCGGCATGGTCACATCAGTTGCATCTTTCCAAAAATGTAATATAAGCATATAAAACCGTTATGAAAAATTTTAGAAATTTATTTTAATTTCCTAATGAATTAGTGAAACCGTTTCATCAAAATCATATTTTAACTTAATTGAATATATATATATTGTGGGGTGCTTCGTTTTGTAATTTCCAAGCACTTTAGCTATGTAAAACTGCTAATTAATTTATTTCCAATTTATTAAAATTTCGGATGCGTAACGGATTCAGCGAAATAAAAGCAAGTTAAAAGATTGTATAAGCAATATATTCCTTAAACTTTTAAGGCGCACCAACCAGGGATTTTTATTGGCGCGATCAACATTCCTTGAAATAATGAGGGTTTCTTTATTTTCGGATAAGGAGAAACAATCTTTTGGCTGAACTACCCATATTCACCTCAACAGTCAATGTGATTTTAGTCGAATTTTTTTACTTTCAATAATTGCTTAACAATTTCAGATTCTTCGAAGTATATGTAAAACAAGTTTGGAACTGCGAAGTTAACTTTTGTTGCATTTTAACCAAATTTCGAAAGTTTTGTCTCTTACTAAAAGCCATTCTTCTCAAAGTGGGTTGAACGTAATACTATCATCGTTTTTAAAACTGTGCAACCTTCAACTGCTTGTATGAAAATCCTTTTTTCCTAAAATCTTGGAGATATCAATTGTTTTTTTAATAGAGACCCAGCTCTTTGACTGTTACTTTTTAAGTTTTCCTTAAACCTCATGAAAAGAGTAGCTTTCAAATCTGTGAGATTTTCCTGCGGAAATACTTTCTTTTCAACACTCGACGAGCCTTATGGAATACACTTATGAATTTGTTCTTGTTTTTATAAAATATAAGAAAAAGAATTTCGTCTATTCACAAAATTTTCTCAGGGCATTCCTTTACCGCTCCGTTTCCACTATAGTTTCATTCGATTCTAGAGACAGAGCGTTAAAATTTGAACAACTCTGAAGCCATGATTTTAGAATTTTACAAATATACGGTACAAACTGCTGATTGTGGGAAATGTATCGAACAAGGACCACTGAGCAATGACATATCCGAAGAGATGAGACATTAGACTCTGCGGACTCGCATATTTTGTTCACTATGTTCGAGTTTCACTAAAACCGAAGTCTCTTCTCTTAACCTGAATTGAGTGGATTGGTGAGCAAGAAAACAAAATATGTGCATATGAACCAAAAAAATAATATTTTTCTGTGCGTAGTGTATATTCATTATATTAAGTAAACATTAACTTTACATTACCGTAATTAACATGAAAATAGACGGTTTTGTGCCTATGCTTGCTGCAAACAGTTTTAATAAAATTTTATCTATGTCCTTTTCTAGAGCATCGTCCTGACCCTCTCCAACATGTCTTTCACTGTTGGAACACGTTCTTAATTATCGTCCTCGTCATCTTCAGTCTCGTTTTCTTCCGTGCTCGAACCGCCTTTCACAGCCTCGACAATAGTTTCATCCGACAGGATTTCATTTATTATAACTTCAAATTCAGCATCGATAAATTCTTCAACTTTCAGTGGAATTCACACCGATACGCGAAAGCAGGTCCTTGAGAGACACATCATGCTCTTCTTCGAATGCCACACGTCCAGAAGGCTAACCAAACCTCCTGAAACAGTTCTGTATAGTGACATTTTACACACTCCTCCATGCATTCTTTCCAAAACGTACAACTATCATAACAATTATTTCCGTTTGGAAGAGAAATTCTTTATATTCTACACTTTTGGTGTCCCCCCCCTCCCCACCCACGACCCCGACAGGTTGCCTGGGTAGGCACATGCCTACAGATAATTTGTTGAGTTATAGCTTATAAACGCTAAAAGTCCCCCGATGTGACCAGAAATTCTTTATATTTCATATTTCAGGTGCTAACCGGCCCCCTCCCCCAGATAAGTTTCCTGGGTTTGCACTGACCCGCAGATAATTTGTTCGGCTGTAGTTTAAAAACCTTGAAAAATATCGTAAGAAAAGAAAATACGAAATTATGGAAATTTTATGTGCTTCAGATAACCAATCTCGGGAGACGTAGCCACGATGCAGTCCAGAACGCAATTTTTATACGACCGCTTAAAATGTTTGTGGAAAGTTCTTTGCTTTGTCTTTAGCCCGACAATCATGGAAATGTCTAAATTCCTCACTGATAATGAAACATTAAAAAAATAATTGCATGAACAATAGTTGCACAAGTATTGGGAAATATAGCCACACGAAATGTGTTTATGCATAACAATTTTATGGCACTGAAATTCCAATGTGTCTAGTTCTCCGTGTGGTCAGTTCTGTGGCCACTTCTCTATACCCGGAGTTAGCTAGTTAGTGTACACTAGTGTCCGTCCTTAAGTTTTTCTCGCCAGTGTATATTATCTTAATACGTTTGTTATTTTTGAAACAGAAAAAAAGTCTCAATAAAAGTAGTTGTTATTTTGTAAAGGTAGAAAAAAAAATAGTGCTGATATATTCAGAAGTTTAACGACTACAAAAGTTTTGAAAAAAAAGAGTAAGATATGCATTAAAAGGTACATTCCGTTGATTAATCATGAAGAAATTTAAGTCATCCTACAGAAAAATAAAATGTTCTATGGAAAAAAATAATGTATTTCTGTTAAATGACGTATTCGCAAAGCTTTTAGAAAATATAGATTAAGATATACACGAAAAGGTACATTTCACTGATTAATCATGAAGAAATTTAAGTCATCCTAGAGAAAATTTAAATGATCTATGGGGAAAAAATAATGCATTTCTATTAAATAACATATTCGCAAAGCATTTAGAAAAAATAGATTAAGATATGCATGAAAAGGCACATTTCGTTGATTAATCATGAAGAAATTTAAGTCATCATACAGAAAAATAAAATGTTCTATGGAAAAAAATAATGTATTTCTGTTAAATGACGTATTCGCAAAGCATTTAAGAAATATAGATTAAGATATGCACGAAAAGGTACATTTCGCTGATTAATCATGAAGAAATTTAAGTCATCCTACAGAAAAATAAAATGATCCGTGGAAAAAATAATGCATTTCTATTAAATAACCTATTCGCAAAGCACTGGCCTTCGCGTTAGTTCCAACAAAACGCTGTAAGCGCGAGATGTCGCATGGTCGAGTTCAATAATACATCTGCCTTGAAACCCGCTGGGCAGGGGCTCGAACCTTGCGTGATCTATGAGGATTTGTATTTCATTGGAAAGAAAATTTCCCTAGCATCGTGACATCACACCGTAAAATCTCCTGATGGAGAAGAAGAAAATGGCATACAAAATATATCGGTGAGACCATGTGGGGAGGAAAAAAATATTGGCGAGCAAAACATGTTCGGTAGACCCAGGAGGCACACAAAATGTTATGGCTGAACACAAAGAGAAAATGGCGGACAAAGATGGTCGGGAAGATCACGTGGAAACAAAACGGCTGCAACTGACGTCATGATTGACCAGAATCGACCACATGGGTCCTTTCACTTGGAAAAAAATGGCTGCGACTGAGGTCATGATTGACCAGGAATTGGCCACGTGCGTCCCTGTGTCATCACGTGGACGGCTTCCTTTTCACAGAAACCCCTATTATCACGTAACAGTAGTATGATGATGTCACAAATATTTTTCAAATGCATAACGAAGTTACAAATATCTTTCAAATACGGAACAGTAACATGAAGTTGGTATGTTGAAGTTACAAAGACCTTTCATTGTAACGTATCGGCTATGATTCAAAGTTATGTAACGTTTGCGGATATTTTGACGTAACCGTAAGGTTTCTGAAACATTACTTTTACATTGCGAAACGTATCTGTAAAGTCTCAATGTTTCAGTGCTACATATTTGTAACATATAAGAAATATTCTGTGCTGTGTGGGAACTGAGCGCAGCTGTATACTTTTTTTAGTTTTGGAACAATTTAGAACATTGGACAGGATAATGTCCATATTAGGCAACAGAACCGCTAGAAAGACTCATGTCTTTACTCTTGTTGATGACGTTTTGTTTCCCAGAAGAAATCTGGTAATATCTGAGCCATCGAGTTTCCCATTCGCATAGCAAATATTTATCCAAGAAAGCAAATGTTGAAAGACTTCTACACGATCCATGGGTAAGCTAATCCTCCACAGCAATTCTCCGCGTTTTGCTGAGAACTCTCATGAAATTATGAGCTGCCAAACAACAAAACCTCTGTAACACCTCGAATTCATACAATGAGAT
Source organism: Macrothele yani (assembly GCA_039090855.1). NCBI lineage: Eukaryota > Metazoa > Arthropoda > Arachnida > Araneae > Macrothelidae > Macrothele > Macrothele yani. The sequence goes on along the minus strand of CM077034.1, from coordinate 210,707,101 downwards.
GTTGCTACCATTTTACTGACGTAAGTTTGACACACTATTATTTAACGTGTGCGTAAAGTAAATTGTATGTTTAGCGTAATGTCGGTACTGACTTTAAAAACAACATTGTTGCATAAGCAGTGCTCAAATGAAACAATCTTATTTTTAATAACCCAAGCACAGACATTTATGAAAAATTGGAAATGTTTCTAAATAAAGTTATATAATCTTGTGTGATTGATTTCGTTTTCCTTATTTTGTTATTTTACTAGTAAACTTATTACACATTTTATAGCAAGTTTTTTAATGATAACAATTGACATTAAATTTCTCTGCATTATGTTTCTGTACGGTGATCTAGGGAAAGAAAGAAAATATATATGTTATTGGACCATCAATTCGAGGAGATATGAGTTCCTGTACTTTACAGATAAACGAAGAAAGCATAAAATTTCACTAGAATATCCTTTGTAATTTTCAGTAATTTCCCAGAAAATAATATTATTTAAATATAATTATCCAAACTTCGGTTATTGGATTCATCTATTTTTAACTCCATTTAGCACATAAATGTGTGTCCGTTAAAAGTATGTTTTTAGAATAGGTAGGCAAAGTGGGATTGTAAAACGAGGAACAACTGTGCTAGCGTTATTCTGCTCGACTAAACTTAATTTTACACCAATGGTTTTAAATTTGAGACAATAATAATGGTTAAAAAAGCTAGCAACGTTTCTTCATACAGTAAAATATTGATAATTCGGTTATGAAATATTTTTTTGAAATCACTGTTAATACTGCACTGCAAAGTTCATACCCAGGGAATTTGAAGAACAATTATGGTAAAAAACAGTTCGTAATTATTATAAAGGAGAATATGCGGTCATGATAGCATTCAACTAATCACAAATTTGTTAAACTGTTTTCTGCCATGAAATCCTTCCAACAATTTTGGCGGTGTTTCTGTTTGTATCATTAAATTTGTCCTTATAGATTCGTAGAGCAGGAATAAACTAATTCAAAAATGTTACATCTGAGTAATGTTCTATGGGTGAATTCACGGTCAGTAGGTATACATGAACTGTCGTATCCAGCCCAAGCAACGACAGAATAAATGTTTCTCGGTACAAAATGTTTTGAGTTATGAATCACGTTTTAGAGAGATTTGGTACTGAAAAATCAAGTTGATAAATTCGCAAATCTCCGCACTATGTTTTACTGGATCAAAGAATAAAACTGAGAGTTCATGGGAAAATTGGTTCTCAGCATAGGGATTTTTATTTTTAGCCACTGAAAGAATTTCTATGGAGATGATTTGTAGGAGTTTATTTCCTGTGAATGCATGATTTATAGCTCGCGTCTTTGTTGATTACTAAAACCAAAGTAAAGCAGAATTTACAAAACATTTTCCGTACACGGAATCTCAACGAACATGATTTATTGGGCAAGTTTTGAAAACGTTTTCAAAGAAATGACAAGTTTAAGTTGTTAAATGACGTTTTTTTCTCCTTTCGCTAACACCTACGCTTTTCAGTTCCTAATGCTTCCCTGAACTCATATTAGTTATCGAAAAAAATCGGAGATTCGCAAGGTTCATTGTTTAAAAACTAGTGGGAGTTTCATTAACAGACTTTCACTCGTTGACTGAGGTCATGAAGTGGATACATGTTTCCCCTATTTGAAACTCACTTCTATACTGCTTTAAGACTATCGAAAAAAAATGTAAATAAGAAAAATAAAGAATTTGTTTTGGACAAAATTCCCCATGCTTTATTAACATTCGCCGGGTCTGTCAAAATGCGATTTCACTTATTTCGCGTTTGTAGACGTAAGCAACTTCTGGTTCTAACAGGGTTTTTTGTCTTTTTTTTTTCTTGGCTGTATGTTTCGACAAATCTCTGAGCAGAGTCATGAGTACAACACCAAAATATGTTAGGGAAAATATTTATGCTTTCTCTTCTGCGTGTTAATACTCTCTTGAAGTTTCGGACTCTATATCCACATCAACATCACTCTGAAGTGTCGTGACTTCTTTCCATAAGATAATAATATCACACAGTTCTTGCCATAAATGATAAAATTTTCACCGCCAAAATACAGTACCTGACAGAGAAAAGCCACAACACGAAGATGTAAACGCAGCACCACGCAAATTGAAAGGCGGGATCACACGTACAAGTTATGCAAATGACTGCATTTGCCGGCCAATCGCACGAACGGCGCGTGGGACATAAGCGCACGACCAGCCCTTGTGGCCATCAGTTGAGATGACGTCACGGCCGCAAGAAGTGAGTGGTTCTGCTGTAACAGTGTCTGGAGAACTCACAAGGAGTGCCCAAGCCGTTGAGATGCTGTCGTACACAATTTTGTCAAACGGCTGAGATAACGAAATGTGTCATCGTAGGCCTTTGTATCGCTGGATGATCCTTGTGCCGTATTTCTGAAGAAACGCAACGTGATGCCCCTACCGTCGGTTGCATGTGGAGACAGATGTCCCAGGAAAGATCTGTGCAACCTGGTGGGGGACAGAAACACTGAGACTGCGTCCGGCGCACCGAACGTCGCCTCCGACATCATGCCGTATGGACGCACAGGCCACAACGGGCGACATTTTGCGGAGTGTACGGGGAGGCTAGGATGCTCCGATATCGACGAGGGCAGTGTCGCGCCGATTGGATGCGTCAGGTTTGCTCTCCAGCCGTCCTTTGCGAAGCTACCTTTAACAGCCAGATATCGTCGTCACCGCTTGGTATTGCCAAACGTAAAGATATATCTGTGAAACTAGAGTGGTAGTACTTATTAGATCAAGTCACAAGAAGTTTGTGGTTATAACTTACTATTTGAACTAACGGTTTCCCGGAACATGAACACGCAAAACGGATTTTCAACATTCTGAAAAGCTTTCCCAAACAAGCTCAAACTTTTTTTAAAGCCCCGTATTTTTTTAACCGCGAGTTTAACGAATTATACTTACAAATTATTTGTTTTTAGTTGAACCGTAAAATATACTACAGACGCAAAGCACATGGCAATACAACAAATCTGCAGCGATACATTTCGTCCGTGTAACTTAGATGGGAGAGAAACTTACTCCGGAGTGAGTGCCCCCGGATTCGATCTTCGTCACTGACAAATTTCTGTTTTCACATTGGCACCGGAACATAAAAATGGATGTATTAGCCGTTGGTATATTCCAAAAATGTGTGCTGTTTATTTTATACTTCGCCTAGAATTAATGAAAGATCGTTCTTCGTTTACAAAGCAAAAAAAAGAGGGAGACGATGTGACATACTACAGAAGTATGAAAACGACAATTCTGCAGCGAAGCAATCCGTCTGAGTAGCTTATCTGGGAGAGCAAGTTACTCCGGAGTGAGGAGGCGTCTGTCTCAACGATGGACAAATATTTCTGAAATATATTCTTAATATTCTAGACGGTTTGAGCTCACAGACGGAGACATACAGGAGCGCTTGGAAACTTTTACTAGTCTTGTACAAGATGACTTATTACTCTCCAACAATAGCTTTCTCAATTAATTTAATAGAAATTCCATTCTTGCAAAAACTTTCTTTGTTGGCCACATGGCGTGGAAATAGGGATGTATATTGCAAAATAAAAAAATATCAAAGTCGAGTGCAGGTAGTTTTCTAGTTAAGAATTCACATATTAATTAAATAAATTAATTTTATTCTTAATTTTATAAAGCATACCGAGTGTTTTGGTAAGTATAAAGGCAGTTCATAATATTACTGTGGTCATTATTCGCGTGCACGTTCATATTGAGAAGCATAACCAAAATATTCTATTTCTTTAAATTACTAACTAAAGAACGCGTATCCAAAAATCGGAACTATAATAAGTTTAATTTCTTTTTATAGGACCAATATATCAAACAAGTGGAATAAAACCAAGTTTAGGGGGCGTTATTTTCCATTTCTAGAACAAACTCAGAAACAAAAGTGTTTTAGTTGAACAACACGCGATAAACATCAAATTCAATGTTGCCAGAGAATGCGATGGAAATATTTAAATATATATAAAGCTTATCGTGATAAGACACACTATTTAACCTTTTACACAATTTGGCCAAGTGCCGATGATTTACAATTGACATTTGTAAAACAAATATTTGTCTTACAAAGTTTCTGCTCTTAAGAGAAGAAACTGCGCTCAAAAGGAAAATAGACATTGAAAAAAATTTTGTTGCTAAAGATCATAGTAGTTTTTAAGCCTTGGAGTTTCAATATGTTCTTCCGTCAGTTTGAGTGAAAACCACAAAATAGTATTTTTTATATCAACTTTTCCGTTATCAGTGTGCCAACCGGAATTTAGTGTTTAATACGCAGCTTCTTTAATTCGTTTGCTAAGACCGTGTTGTATCTCACAACAATATACTTTCACTAGCACAACGTCTGTTATCAACAGGAACATTTATGGAGTAACGCTAATTAACTACGAGGTAAAATTACGAAATTACGAACATATTTCACATATATTTAGTTTGCAGGGTATTTTTTCTTTTTAAAATAGGAAACGATCTTTTAAATTTTGACAAAAAGAGGTAGCATGTAAGAAGAGACTTTTAAGAAGTAAAAAAGCATGTGTTATCAAGTGAACATTTTCATATTGAATCGAATTCATTTTGATACTATAAATAATCTGAAATGATAAAGCATTAGATTCAGTTTTCGAATGCGTTTACGCTGGCATTGCATATATTCTGAGCCGAGTCCATAACGTCACACAAAATTGACTAACAATACATTAATATCACTATTAAAAAATTTCAGATCTGCGGAAATTGCAGCATTTATATGCTTCTGCAAAGCAACCACAATCCTTTCGAATCCAGGAACGGATGTTGGTCTCAAAGCTCCTACGGTATCAGATATGAATCACATAATTTGTGAAAAAAAGTACTCTGAAATGGTACTTGGCAAATTCACAGGTTTCGAATTTCATGAGAAAATATTGCATGGTGAAAAACGAACTAAAATAATTGATTTCTTCAATCATACTGCTGAAAATAATGTTGTTGTGTACTTCCTGGAATTTGTTGAAAATGTTTCTTCTTTTTTTCGCTGATTAAGGCGGTCTTCCTTAGAAAAAACTTTCTTTTTGCCTGTTTGTGGTTTAATTAAATCATGTGCAACTCAAGGAGGCATACAAACCGGGCGTACCAAATTTAAGTTTATTAGATCAAGTAAACGCAGACAGTCAATGTGGAAGCACAACCCAACGATCATGCCTCACCTGAATTCCAAACCAGACTCATGTCGCACGAAATGTCACAATGCAGACTTTGACCACTGTGACACTGGCCCCCTTTAGCCTAATAAAAGCGCAACTCCTTCGAAATAACCGCAGGAGTTGGCATAGACTTACGTCAGACTACAGAGGTGAAAATATTTTAAGTTGTTTAAAAAAAATAAACACTTATTCAAAGTATATAATAGATTTACAAATCTTTTACAATGTAACATAATTATAATGCACTCATCGTCGAAAAATAGTTGCACCCAGAAGAACGTGTCGGATTGCAATGCATTTCAGAAGGAAGGTAGAGTTTACCAGGAACAATAAATCGTTAAACTTTGAGACTGATTTGTGCAATATTTATTGAGCTACACGCCAATACGCAGTATCACTCAGCATGACGTCGTGCCACCATGTTTGCTCACACACCATGTCAGACGTCTCGGCATGAAATTGTATAGGTTCCTAATGGTATCCTGCGATAAGCCATCTCATGACGCTTGAATCTACTCACGCAGTTCCTGCAGATTGCGCTGTAGCCGGTGAGTGTGTATACCGCGTCCAGTAGCAACCCACACATTTTCAATCGGCGATAGGTGTGGCGATGCAGCTGGCCATGGCAGTGTCACTGCCTTGAAAGAAAGCTCTCGAGGCAGCAGCAGTATGCGGACGAGCATTGTCTTGTTGGAAAATCGCACCGTAGTGAGTGTTCAGAACAGGTAGGCCCACTGGTTGCAGAACCTCATTGACGTCACGTTGGGCTGTCAAAGTTCCTGTAATGAACACAAGAGGTGATTTGCCATCGTATGCAATTGCACATAACACCATCACACCAGGCCTTCTGGACATGCGACGCACGACAACAAACCGTTAATCTTGGCGATGATCACAGTGTCTCTACACACGAATTCGTTGTCGTTGGTCGTCTCTTCCAAGACAAAAGCAGGACTCGTCACTGAAGATCACCCGCTGAGAAAACGAGTGGCTCCATGACAGTGTGGCACGACACTATTGCAGTCTTTGGTGACAATGCACTGTTATTAAGTGCAGTCCTCGTAACGATCTGAGTGGCTAGGTCGTGTTTGCTTATGGTGCTGGCACTAATAGGACGAAGCGTGGAGGGCACCTCTGCTCGCTGAATGTCCACAATCGTGGCTGTTGAGTCATTCCGCGCATGTCAGACAACCCGTCGATCTCCTCTCTCTGTAGTTCGTCAAAGTTTTGCAGAACCTTCCTGTCGCTGCTGTGTGCCTTTTTTTATCCATTGCGGACAACAGAATGCCATGCTGATATCCGCACGACCGGAATGGCGCTCAATGCCGTCCATCTTGAATTTCTCCTACTGCCCTAATTGCTTTCGAACTTTTCCCCGAAGCATACTTCACTTGCAAAGCATGTAACTAACACAAAAGCACGAGTCGGAATGGCAAACGCGCGCAACCGGACGTCCTAATACAGCAGGTCAAGCACAGCGTTACGACCCCTCCTTACTTGCGTCACGTGCACCACCGAGCAGGATTCTTGAACCATTTGGATGTCTCACAATGCCAAACCTACGCACCAAGTTTCATTTCTGTTGGGTGTTTCCTTCGAGGTGCAGCATTTTTTTTTTTACAATGAGCGTATTTCAATAAAGATATATTTAAAAATCATTTTCATCTTTTTTTGTGCGGAATTGTAAACTTAGCTTTATGATTGGAAAAGTAGGCAGCATAATTTAGTGTTAAAACATTTACAGGTGTCTATGAAATAGAAAGTTAATGCGGCCGTTACAGCAGAGCATGGTGGCTCTGTTTCATATTCGTTTGAAAGTGCCAAATTAATCTTGCATGAAGGTGAATGATTCATTTTCGGCTGTAGACAAATCAATACTTAAATCGCCAAATAACAAGATCGGTAACTTATCTAAATTCAAACAATGGAGAAAACTGAGAAATTCAGACAATTTAGGTGTTTAACTTAACTGTTGGCGTAATGTAAAACGGTTAGCATCGTGTATCTTAATTTATTTGGTAATAAATAAACACACTAACAACACTTTATCGGTTTCGTTATCACCAGTAAATATATCAGATGCATAAATATTACTGAACTTGCCTTTAGTCCTTGCAAGGTAATCAATTTCATCTTGGTAATGTTTCAAGAACACGTCGTACTATGGAAACCGGAGAATCGTTCTTCTTCTATGTAGCAACATCACCTACTCGCTGAGATGGCAGCATACACAGCGAAATGCAACTGTATCCCTCGATCGGAGTGGTACTGTCGTCGTGCATCCAATTTTTGCTGAGAGCCATAAAATTTTGAAAGTTTTGGCACTTTGTTATTTCTCAACGATTCTTGACAAGTTTTACACACTGTAAAGTTTGCCACATCTCTATTTGGAAACTCCGCTTGAAATGTTTCTAACCAACTATTTTGAATACATTTCATAGCGGCTTGAAACCATAAGCGATCGCGAACATCACAAACATATTGGAAATCATTAGTGAAGAATAATTTTTTGAAAATGAGTAGTTACGCACCAAATATATCTGCACATATAACACTTACTAAGTTCGCCACTGTATTTTCGCTTGCACGAATATTCTTCTTTTGTCATGTAGTACGCATTTGAGTAGTTGTATTCCTGTAATTTTGAAAACTTTCTCTTTTTGGAGACAGATTGTGCTCCGTAGTTCCGCTGTCTTTTCAATTTAATCTCTTCAGATGGGGTCAAACCAATTTCTTTCGAACTCTATGGCCTTCGCTTTTCCTCCGCTTTTTGTTTTCCGTGGTTTTTTACTTGTTCCGCAACAGATTTCCTTGCCACCTTTAAATTCTGATATTTAAAAAAAAATCAAAATTGTTTTTTATTTTTTTCAAATTGAAATTAAATTTCGAGTTTTTTAAAAAATAGCAATTACGTTTTAATTGTTTTTAATTAAAAATTATTTTTTAAAACATTTTAAAATATAAAATGAATGTGGGCTCATATCTGAGAGTTTTAAGAGCTCTATCCGCAGATATTTTAGTTTTTATCGCAAGATAAAAAGTTTTTGAGATATTCATCTTTTAATGCTGACACAACGTGAAAGTCGATGTTCAAAATTGCAAGGTCATAACTTTTAATCTAACTGATTGATTTTGGAAAATGAAGCATTTTTAAGTTCCGAAGTTATTTAGCTATTAAACAGCATGGATCCGATGTGAATCTGTTGAACGGCTGCGGCGTACTGAGCGCGATACGTGTTACAACATTTGGTAACGCTCCTAATGCTAACATGACAACCCGCTCAATGAGACGCTAGACGTAATTCTAAGTCAAAAATAGTTTTGAGCTTATTCTGATACACGTGATCGCGTCGAAAAATACTTTTGTTTCGTTATGCTGTACTTTGATTTTGTTTACTCTATCCGGATTTTTTTCTTAGAAACGTATAACCTCTAGAATTCTAAATAATTCTTCTACGCGGGTAGCGGAGCCGTTTAAAGGCTCTTAACCAGGATCAATCATCCTAAGTCGAATCCGTAAGAGGTAAGAGTGACTTGATTGTCCAGTGGTGACATTTCGGTCCCTCCCATGGAAACACTGACCCGAACTCGGGACGAGCGATGCTTATAACCTTTGTGACGTACTACAGAGTTCACGTGAAGCACGTGTCAAGACGACAAATTTTCTGTTATATAGTCCGTTGGTGTATTTTGTCGGTTATAACAACTGGCTTCTTGGCGAGCAGGCATAGATGCGAGTACCACCACCAAAGAATTTGTGAATTCCACAGTTTCAGAGGTTTTAATGTTGATAACTGAAAACACACTTTCCTCGAAAAAACTAAGACATTTCAAATACTTCCATTTCTTCAGTTTCTATGTTCCTGTACGAAATGCACTAAACCTGGCTGCAAACACTTGCCATAAAAATCTACTGCAAAATCCTCTTCCTCGAAACGGCAAAAGAAATACCTATGGTAAGATTGTCTTGCCTCAAAAATTATGAACCCTAAATAATACAAATTATATAGAAACATTAAAGGGTTGTTTAGAAATTTTATTATTTAGAAAGGTTCCAAATACTTTGCGGCATCTGTAAACCGAAGATGTAAAAACTATTCTCTTAAATACATTAAGGAAGCATGTTTAAATATAGTAAAGATGTATAAATATCATCCGCAGAGATCTTCTGGAGACAATCCCCTTCATGTCACTCAGGTATGCTTTCGAATTTCATTTACTTATCATCACAAGTTCTTCTTCTTCTATATCCTTACGTGTCCCTTGGTATCCAGTCTAAATCTTCGGTTGTCTTTCGAGGTTCCGTTCCGCGCATTTCAAGTTCAGGTATTTTATACTAATCGGGTTTTCCACTCTTGTCATTTTCCTGATCCAGGAGTTCCTGTTCTTATCTTTACAGGATGGCCAAAGCACGAAACTTCCCATGCATCCTTCGGCTGTCTATACCCGTTCTATTTATTTTACGGTTAAAGCCCATGTCTCTGCTCCATGTATTATCTGCTCTAGTTCAGATCCATCCCGCTCTTCTATACGTAGGATCTACTAGGATGCACTTATTATACACTTTTCTTTTAAGACATAACAACATATTTCTCTTGAAAAATATTGTTTCAGTCAATTATTAGGCCCAGATTATATTTCTCTTGAAAAATGTTCTCTCCAGTCAATTTTTACGCCCAGATTAATATATTTTCATCAACGTGACTTTTGCCTTATACCTGCTGTCCACAGTAAATATAGGTATCGGCTACTTAAAATACTTCCCCATGAATCTCAAAGTCTACTTTCTTTGTAAAAGCATTGTACATTAATTTTTTCTTCTGACAGTTCATTTGTAATCTCATTTCTTTACTCTTCTCAACAAGTCCGTGGAGCATACTATATAACTCTGAAGGGATAGTTGCTAAAATGGTTATATCATCAGCAAAATGAAGATTAGTTAAATAATCTCCATTAATCTTTATTCCTTTGGTTTCCCTGTTCAGTGATTGAAAGGCATTCTGTAATGCGGCATTAAAGAATATGGGAGGTATCGTCTCACCTTTTCACATTCCTCTCCAACTTTCATTGGTGCTGTATCCTCAAAAAGCTGAACATCTGTATTTAGGTATCATAAATAATGCTAAGGTATGCATCTTTATTAACTGAATCTGTACTTCATTTGTTTTACAAACATTTGTTTTACAAACAAATGAAGCAAATTCAACTTCAATTATATAACATCCCAAAAATCCCAACGAAGGTAATACGTCTATGATATTATTAATTTTTATTTTAAAAATTTAGCGGTGGAAGTAATTTATAAATGTGAAGAAAAAAATTAACTATAAAACCTAATATTTTGATATAATTCCATAATGTACCTCGCATTACTTTTAGAAGTTTCCTCGGTAGCAAAAAAAAAACGCATGATTTATGATAAAGTTCGATGACGCTCGAGTAATCTTCCGCGGAATCTTTTATTTTATATTCATTCAACTAATTGGCTCATGACAATAAAAAAAACTGGGAAATTAGATGCAAATGTCTTAACTACAAGGGAAATTCTTTAACCAAAAATTTATTTTTTTCGGATAAAATGCATACTTTAAGTGACATATATTAAAAAAATGCTGGTGCCAAAATTTTATGCACAAACTGGTAAACTCAATCAGCTTCCGAAATAGCGTATACGAATAAGTGGCCCTGGAAGCTTAGGGTGCACTGCTAAACGATCTCTTACATTTCAAACAAAGAAATTGACACAGCGAAAGTGCGCAAAATTGAGTGAATAATACATCTCAGGTTCCTTATAAACTGAAGCACATATAAAGGGTGTATCCCAGGGTATTTTCAAGAAAAGCTTCTACTGAGTATATAAAAGCGGAACCTTAGTTTCGCGTATTTCTAGTGGATGGCCTTAAGAATCACACATATATTATAAGAAGCGCACGAAAAATACTTCCAAACGTTAACAACCAATGTAAAACTTTGAATGCCTTTAGAGAAGAGAAAAATAAGTGTAGGATGATTCGTAAATTGAGTTTCTTACAATTTATTACGCACGACACACATGCACACACACAAACTGCTACCTTTAGCCAGTGTTGATTTCTTTTATATATTTCGATTATAATTCCATTCTGAACTCTAGTATAATGAATTCCGTGCGATTTCATATTTTTAAGATACACTGATAAAAATAATTAGGAGGAATTGGGACTTTTGCGACATTATGCCAGCCAGCTGTGTTATGTTTTTGAAACGTGAAAAATGCAAGTTTAGTAAAAAGTAGATAGTAGAATCATGCATAGCCTTATGCAAATTAATGTCTGTAACATCAAAATGCATAAAACATAGAGTGTGATAAGAATGTTCCAGTCTTATCCCGATCTATATTCCCGGTGCCACTCTATTCTGTTGCTTTCATCATAGCATTTCGTTTCTTAAAGCCTTGGATTTGAACTGTGTCTCAACAGCACGATTGAGCGGAATCAAATGCATGCAGAACTGTCTACTAAAAGGAGGTAAATCAGACACAGTGGGTGATAGAAGAATCGATTGTAGTGTCACGAGGTGTCATCTCCTGACACTGGACAAGATTGCAAAATACACTCCGTTTGGACTATGGGAAATGTTACTCTGCGCCAGCGAAAGCTTCTCTTATTAGCAGGGCGTAGGTTGTGAACTCACACTATCTACAATCGCCTTCACCATGCTGCTCGTTATGCACGTAGAACATGGGTATGCATTTTGTTAAAGGCACCATATCGTACGACCCGTAGAAAGTGGGCTGACGAAAGCCGTAGTTGGAAACACCACGACTAGAGACAAGTTCTCTTGTCTTCAAAGATTAAGGCGCCTCATGGAACACACTACAGAGTGTGCCCCCTTTCAGGTTTTTTGAAGTCCCTGTATCACTCTCCCACGAAGGCAACGGGGTCACACAGATTAATACTCAGTAAACACTATTGAACCCTCTCGGCCATTCAACAATTGGAACGGTTTTAAGGACCTAACTCTGAATTTCCATTCACTCAAATTTCACCCCGCCTTTTTCTCGCATTAATATTACAACAATGCGTTCACTCACACATTTCCTCTCTTTCACACAAAACAGCTCTCGGCGTCCAATCCGTTTGGCTCCAAAACCAGGCAGGAATTTCGGCATTACCTGAAAAGAGATCAGCTCCAAAGTGGGAAGAAAGACACACACAGAAAAAAAAACACCATTGAGGAGCAAGAAACGCCGTTCCTCCTAACCTAGAACTTGGTATTTGCTGTATCTCAGTTCAAAACTCAACTGAAGTTCCTCAATTTTACAGTAAACTGAAATTCTCCGGTAAACATTTGTGTATCACAGAAAAATAATTTTTAATTGTAACTTTTCGATAATTAAGTTTATGCCAATAAATCTCTTAATTAATTGAAACACTATAATTTTATTATTTTAAATCCAAACCCTAAATTCGACAGGCAAGGTTTAATTACATTAGTAATACAATATTTATGAACTAAGAAGTAGAAACGCAAGTTTTTTTTATTAAGTCACTACCGTTAATTCACCAAAGTTCTTCCCACAACATATTTCAATGCTTAGGAATTATGACACGCAGTTATGTTATGAGCAAAGTCAAGGTCTTTAGATATATCTCACTGTATAAAGTTGGGCTCGCTACGAGGTCAGCCTCTCATTGGCTGCTGAAATGACGTCGGCGTGAACGCATGGCAGCCATCATGGCAGCTTTGAGTGTCTTGTGACGTGGGGTTACGGCATACGAAACGATCGTGATAATCACACTTATTATGATAATAACGAAATAAAACTGCGAAAAACTGCTCACACATAAATAAATCTCATAAATTCAAAGCATTTATCTTCCTTGAAGCGCAATATTTCCAAATTTATTTGCATATATGTGAACTCACATTTTAATACTTACTGAATGACGAAATTGGTAGCCAAGCCACTACAAATAAAACAGCAACAAGAATTAAGGTTAGACACTGATACTTAAATTAGTTCAGAAACTTACTTCATCAAAAAATGCCAACAAAGGCGGCAATACGTATCGCAGCTATATCAATCACTTCCGTACTAGGAACAACACGAAAACGATTCTGTCTCTCTTCATACATTCACCCTTGAAAGATTTTTCAACATTCCTTCATGGTGTGTATGTATATAACACATAAGCAGGCTAAAAACAAATTTAAGCGCAAGAAAACCAAGATACAAAGAGATAGTTAAGTGTTATTATATGCCTTTTTTTTTTTTCAAAATTATTTTTTTCCTGTAATGTTTATTAAGCTTATTTTGCTCAAAGTTTAAGAATGTGGTTTTCACTTTAAACCTTTTCCCTTTTCTACCAGCATATGTGCTAGCTGGTTGTTTTAGTAGTTAACAGGTTTAGTAGAATTTAATGTTCAAGGATTTTATTAACTTACAAAATTTGTTTTTAGTGCACCTAAGCAGATGTATAATAATATCGCAGAAACCCACTTTCAGGTCTTTGTAGAAATGAGAGAGTTAGCATTTCTGTTTGACCCTGAAGAAGCTATCAGTGATTATTCTCAACAAGTTTTACATTACAAATTTGTACATGTCTTCTTTTATGAACTAAACATTTTATGGGTTACTGTTTTTTAGTTTTTGCCCTCATCAAAGGGTTAATATAGCTTGGTGACTTGGTTCTGATATTCCTCTCTCTCTCTCTCTCTCTCTCTCTCTCTCTCTCTATATATATATATATATATATATATATATAGTTTTTTTAGGTTTTTTCTTTCTAAAATTATTTGCACACACACACAGCATAAAGTATGGAATACTTAAAAAATGACATCTTGAAAAATATTCCTATCCATCTATCTCTCTCTCTCTCTCTCTCGCAAACCGCATCTAAATCTAAACCACACAATTCTAAAGATTGAACTTGAGCTTTATTGATTGTGATTGCGAACGCCAATCGAATTGGGAATTGCAATCTTTTAAATTGAAATGGTGTATCGGTCGGAATCATGGGAGTTCGAGGGATGAGGACATCTTCACCTTCGAAAGGCCCCGGTAAAATCATTGCTTCCACTACATTTTTCATCAGTTTTTTAACTGCGAGTCGCGTGCCGTTGCAGAGTTTTGGCTGATTAATATTCCGCAACATGATAATTGGCACACCTATTTTCAATTTTAATATGTGTGGTGGCATCCCTGGCCGATCAAGTGAGTTCAAAAATTCCGTTGGATAATTAACTACTTCATCTGCTTCCACAACTGTATCTATCGACTTGTATGTAATTTCCTCACTTTGAATGCTGGATTGAATAACATTATTAATTTGATAGACATCTTTATTCTTCGCGGCAAGGATAGCTCGTTCACTGAACCAATCGTGATTCTTATAATTAATTTGAATATTAGGAAATACTTTTTTGATCAGTTCTTCTTTCGATGTTACTAAATTATAAAAATTATCAGGAAATGATATTCGTCTTGACGTCTCATCGACTGGCAGTTGTCCGTTCCCAATGTCCAGTAACTGTCGTGAGAATACCTCGGCTAATTGATCGTTCTGCAGCTGGACACGCATATTCGTAGTCAACTGCAATGTACGTACGTGTCGCCACAATGTTGAATATTTCACGCAAGCATTTATTTCGTCCGCTGGTGTCGATCGAGAAATTACAGGCAATGTTTGCCTAAAATCTCCTGCGAGCAATATCAATGCATTCCCGAATGGTTGAACGTTTCCACGCAAATCTCGCAAAGATCGATCAAGAGCTTCAAGCGATTTTTTATGTGCCATCGTGCATTCATCCCAAACAATGAGTTTACATTTTTGTAATACTTTTCCCATACCGGATGCTTTGGAAATATTGCACGTGGGAGTCTCGATGATTCGCATGTTTAATGGCAACTTCAGAGCTGAATGAGCAGTCCTTCCACCTGGTAACAATGTCGCAGCTATTCCAGACGAAGCGAGAGCTAAGGCTATGTCATTTTTTGATCGAACCGTTGCCAGAATCAATCTGATAAGGAATGTTTTCCCAGTTCCTCCTGGCGCATCCAAGAAGAAGCCCCCCCAACTCCGTCATTTATCATTTGCATTATGCGATCATAAATGCCCTTCTGTTCACACGTTAATTTGGGAATGTTTGATTGGACATATGACTGAGATCACCGGTGTTGTAACTCTGTTTACGGCGCAAATCCAAATCAAATGAAGCAGTCGTAGTTCGGTTGGGTGCTGGCATTCACAATTGACTAAGAACTGTATTTGCAATAGCTAAGCACTTGTCTTCAATATTTATCAATGTTTCGTTGTAAATGCCTTCTGTAAATTCCATGGTCATATTGGCATTTTCTAGGCGTACTCTATGCAAAATATCCTCAGCCATACGCGATCGATATCTTTCCCATAACTCTGTGGGAGATGAAGGGAAGCAAGCGGTCAATTCAATTGCGAATAGTGCTCGAATTTGGTTTAGATGTGCAGTGTTGCACGCGTCACTAATACATATATCCCACTGTTGGTCGTTTTCTAATAAATTAAGAGCTTGACACGCACTGCGGAAAGTGGCATATGTGACGCCGTCAACAATTTTCAATTGCTGGAAAGATCTAGGACCAGGCACATTTACCAACAGCATGCGAAGGAAAAAACCTTCATCTTGATTAGGATGCACTGTATAAAGTCTACCAATTGTATTTTCTCTGAAAATGCCAGGTTGACTGTCGACTGGCTCCCCTCGTCTGCGTCGTACGAATGCTTTTTTAGTTACATTCCACGTGTAATAAGAGGGCACTTCTGTGTACATCAGTGTTCTGGCGAAAGCGTCTTCCTGACATAAGGTGAAGAAAGCAGTCAGAGTTGTACCAGGAGGACTAAGGGCTCTTTGTTGCACATTTGCATCTGTGAAATAAACACGCTGTCCATTCTCTAAATGTACTGCTAAGTGAACCACAGCTGGATTGCGTTCATGCATAGGAAATGAAAAAATTCGCCATGCAGCCTCATTGCTGCTTATGTATCTTCCAGCCTGGTATTGTGCAATTTCATCGATAACTCGTACTGCATTTCTGTCACTATTTTCTGGTTGCACACCAAAAACTGCCATATCGCTGCCTTTATTCACATACTTACAGATGTATTTAATCGATTTGACCGAATTGCAATATTCTACGTTTATGTGCGCTTTGTATGTTTTTGACAACAGAGGCGAATATGGGACCAGCCAACGGTTGTCTACATCAATATTATCATTTCGCATGTGTATAGTTGCCGAATTCCCGCCATCTTCAGTTGATCATCTCCTATACTGAGGATATCCATCGTCTCCTGTTACTGTGTTGGCTGCGAATGCTCGAGGATATTGCTTAGAACATTTCCCGTCTACCATGCATGGTGAATTCGGATTTAGTGTACCGCATGGTCCATGTATCATGTTTTTGATAACAACTGCATGCAAATCCTTATCGACGTCGGCACGTGGAATCTCAGCGCATATCACATCGTCGATTTCGTCTGAAGTTATTTTATCGTATAGCCAGATTAGTAAATGCGCATGTGGCAATCCTCTCTTTTGCCATTCTACTGAATACATCCAGCAGCGCACAGATCCAAACACTTCATGTTACACAATGAAATCCATCAGCGACTTAAGGTTTTGTCTGAAAACACGTGCTGTGATGTCGTGCCTATCCACAGGTGATTGCCCAGGAAGTAACAGCTGCTGTATCGCGTCCCAAGCTGGATTACACGTGAAGGTGATAAATAAGTCTGGACGCCCGTAATGACGAACATATTCCATTGAATCTTGAGCATATTCCTGCATGTGACGTGGACTGCCTATGTATGAAGATGGCAAAATAGTAAGCTTTCCAACGTCGGTTGTATTACCGTCATTCACAACTGCTTCTCGCAAATGAATGTATTCTTCGGAGCGGAGTTTGGTCTGATTCAAACGAAGAAATAGCAAACGTTCCGTTTCAATTTTTGCATACATATCCACAATGTACTGGTGAAACAACTGACGGCATTTCAAAATATAAATGTCCTCGTTCCTCTGAATCATTAAGCGGTAGGCGTAAAAGTTCATTGCGCTGCACTTTTTATTAATTTCTGCCCCAATCACTGGGTTTATCATCTTCACATTGAAATGATATCCATCGGCACCATCCCAGAAGATAACCGGATATTGCAAAACATCGTAACAACGGTGAGTTTCTTCGACGTTTATCAATTGATCGTTTCTTCGATGGAGAAAAATATCTTTAGGTTGGAACTGATCTCCGACTATGACAATTGCTACTTCGTCTATAGTTGGAGCATTATATCTTCGGACATGTTCTCCAGCGGGCGTTTTGTCGGCGTGAATGACAATCTTGTGGGTATCTGATGGCATCATATCCATTGGCGGTTTGAACAAATGCACCAAATTGTTCTTTTCGTGAAGGAGCTCCTGTAGTTGCGAAATGATGGATCTTCTTAGCGAGGTATGTATTCCACAACGTGCATCGACCTCATCTCTATCATCACCGATGAAGTATATTTGAAGGAATTTATAGTCACTATCTCTGAACGGGAGCAGGGAGCCAGCTTTGTGATATATTTGTCCTTTGATTTTAAAAGTTGGCATGAATTGAGCAGTCACAATTTCCGCACCAAATGACGTCATTTGGAAGCAAGAGTTATATTTCCTGATGTTCGATAGGAAATGCTTCGATTCAGCGGTAGATCCAGCAAGTAGAGTTTTCAACAGCTCTGGTGGTGCTTCAAGTTGAGGCAATTTAATTTTTCCGCCAGCGCAACACATCCCATTCGTTTCATTATTGAACTTTACAGCCTGGCAGTAGGTACAGACATGACTCATCTGGCCAATGACAACATGCGGACTTGAACTATAATCAACAGCTGGATTGTACCGGAATGCAAGACGATTGTATTGCAGAATCAGATCTGCTGTTCTTTGGGTACGTGTTTCAGCTATCCTCGACGCCTCGCTTTCATTCCGTTGAGAACGAACCAAATCTGGTACTGCAGAACGCGACTGCCGTGCTCGCAATCGTGCATCCTCAAGCCTGGCTGCTCGTCTTTCTGCTGGTTCCGTGTTACGCATCTGGATGGTGCTTAGTCTGTTCCTCTCTCGTACGTATGCCCGCTCTTCCTCAGCCATATTCGAAAGCCGTCTTCTCGATCCTTCTGTGTGGCGAGTGCGATGACCCAAATTCGTTTTTTTGCGAGGCATTATTTCGGTTTCCACTGGAACAGAACGAAGGGATAAGATTATAATCTCTTATGGCTCTCACAGCTCTAGGTTGAAAACCATGAGAGATAAGAGACAAAACATAACCTCTACTTACGATTTGCCGAACGGCGCAGCTCAATCACGACACAATCACTTAGAATGGAGAGTGTTCCCCTCGCTTCCAGCAGATGGCGCGTTTGCTGGTACACAGCTGACAGTTGAAAAAGCTGTTTTCTCGCGGTCGCGAGAATGTAACTGACGCGAAAAATAGATTAAAACAACACGATCACCTAGTATGGAGAGTGTTCCCCTCGCTTCCGCCAGATGGCGCGTTTGCTGGTACACAGCTGACCGTTTAAAAAGCTGTTTTCTCGCGGTCGCGGGAATGTAACTGACGCAAAAAATAGATTTATTTAGATATTTATTTAGATATATATATGCACCATGAAGGAATGAGGAATGGTGAAAATTAAAATGTTTCATCATTTCAATTTTTCATTTTTTTAATTAAATTTTACATCTTTTTTTCTCTTATATATCATCATCATCATCATTGTCAACCATTATCAATCCACTGCTGGACGAAGGTCTCCCCAAGTTTCCTCCACAACGGTCTGTCTTGTGCCACTCTCCTCCATGTCACCCCTGTATACTTTCGAATTTCATCCACCCATCTTCCATGTGGTCTTCTTCTGGGTCTTTTCCTGTCCCTTGGAATCCAATCTAAAATTTCGGCTGTCCATCGATGATCTGTCCCTCTGGCAGTATATCCAGCCCATTGCCATTTCAGGGATTTAACTCTGATTATGATGTCTTCCACTCTTGTCATTTTTCGGATCCACGAGTTCCTCTTCTTATCTCTCCTGGTTACACCAAGCATGCACCTCTCCATGTTCTTTGAGTTGTCTGCAGATTTTGTATGTCTCTTTTAGTTAAGGTCCACGTCTCTGCACCATACGTAAGCACTGGAAGGATGCATTGATCAAACACTTTTCTTTTAAGACATAATGGCATATTGCTCTTGAAAATTATGCTGTTTCTTCCAAAAGCTCTCCAGGCAAGTTTTGTACGCCGATTAATTTCTTCATCAATGTGACCCTCACTTGATATCTGCTGTCCAAGATAAACGGACATGTCTGCTATCTCCAGCGTTTCTCCATCAATCGATAAATCTTCATTTCTTGTAAAAGCATTGAACATCACTTTTGTCTTCTGAAAGTTCATTTTTAATCCCACTTCTTTACTCTTGTCAGCAAGTTCTTGGATCATACTCTGCAGCTCTGATGGGGTAGTTGCAAAAATGACTACGTCATCAGCAAAACGAAGGAGGGTTAGATAATCTCCATTAATCTTTATCCCCTTGTTTTCCCAGCTCAGCGACTGAAAAACACCCTCCAATGTGGCATTAAAGAGCTTCGGTGATATGGTGTCACCTTGTCTCACTCCCTTTCCAATTTTTACGTGTGTTGTATTTTCAAACAGCCTAATCTTTGCACTTGCATTTTCATAGATGTTATTAATAATATTAATGTATGCATCTTCAATACCGCAGGTTTTCAGAGCCATTGTAACTGCTGATGGTTTCACCGAATCAAAGGCTTTTTCATAATCGATAAAAGCCATGTACAATGGAAGTTCATATTCCCTCGCTCTTTCAATTAGGTCTCTCAGCACGTGGATATGATCTATTGTGCTGTAGCCACTCCTGAATCCAGCTTGTTCTCTCGGTTGAGCCATGTCCAGTGTTACCTTCAAGCGGTGTGAAAGAACTTTAGTGAAGATTTTATAAACTACTGATAGGAGGCTGATAGGTCTGTAGTTTCCGAGATCCTCAATGTCACCTTTCTTATGTAGCAGGATCATTGTAGCGGTGCTCCAATCCTCAGGAATCTTTCCTTCATTAAGGCATCGAGTGAAAATTTGGGCGAGTACTGTTTCGATTTCTCCACTTGCTTCTTGTATGATGTCTACAGTAATTCCATCTTCTCCTGGAGCTTTTCCTCGCTTCATGTTCTTGATTGCATGTGCAACTTCTGCTGGAAGGACTGGTGGAACTCTGGTACTGGTATCTTTCATGATGTCTGGGGTGCATATATCATCCCTTTCATATAATTTGGAGTAGAAATCTTTCACTCTTGTCAAAATTTCGCCTCTATTTCTTGTTACAGAACCATCTTCTTTTCTCAGTGCCATAATCTGTTTTCTTCCCTTACTGAGATGTCCCTTTGCTATCTTTAGGCTTTGGTTGTTTTCAATTGCTTTCCTCACTAGTTCACAGTTGAATTTCCTTACGTCTTGAGTGATACTTTTTCTTACTGTCTTGCATAGCTCTATATATTCCACTTTGGAAGTCACATCTTCTTTAGTTGTCCTCATCTCTCTTCTTTTTTGCATCAACATTTTGGTTTTTCCTGATAATTTGTTCACATGCAACTTGTTCTTAGACCCAGCTAATTTTGTTGCTGTTTCCATAAGAGCTTTGGTTACTTTTCTGTTAACTTCAGAGATGTCCACTTCTTCCGATGTTAGGCCTTCTAAAGCAGAGAACCTGTTCTTCAGTTCTAACTTGAAGGTATTATGGTGTTTTTTAAGGTTGGTTATGTCAATAGATTTTGTTTGTCTTATGAGCTTGCCACGTTCAAGTTTAGTCTTGAGGTGCATCTTACATCTCACCAATCTATGGTCACTACCTGTGTTGAACTTGTTTAGCACACTGCAGTCTATATATATATAACTCACCTTCGTTTTGCTGATGACTTAGTCATTTTTGCAAGTACCCCATCAGAGCTGCAGAGAATGATCCAGAAACTTGCTGATAAGAGTAAAGAAGTGTGATTAAAAATGAACTTTCAGAAGGCAAAAGTGATGTACAATGCTTTTACAAGAAATGAAGATTTATCGGTAGATGGAGAAAAGCTGGTGATAACTGATACCTACGTTCATCTTGGACAGCAGATATCAAGTGAGGGTCACATTGATGAAGAAATTAATTGGCAAATAAAACTTGTCTGGAGAGCTTTTGGAAGAAACAGTATAATTTTCAAGAGCAATATGCCAATATGTCTTTAAAAAATGGTGTTTGATCAATGCATCCTACCAGTGCTTACGTATGGTGCAGAGACGTGGACCTTAACTAAAAGAGACATACAAAGGCTGCAGACAACTCAAAGAATCATGGAGAGGTGCATGCTTGGTGGAACCAGGAGAAATAAGAAGAGGAACTCATGGATCAGAAAAATGACAAGAGTGGAAGACATCACGATCAGAGTAAAATCCCCGAAATGGCAATGGGCTGGACATACTGCCAGAAGGACAGACCATCGATGGACAGCCGAAATTTTAGATTGGATTCCGAGGGACAGGAAAAGACCCAGAAGAAGACCACATGGAAGATGGGTGGATGAAATTCGAAAGTATGCGAGAGTGACATGGAGAAGACTGGCACAAGACAGACCGTTGTGGAAGAAACTTGGGGAGACCTTCGTCCAGCAGTGGATTGATAATGGTTGACAGTGATTATGATATATATATATACTCGTATATGTGTGTGGTGTGTGTATTTAATTTGTTTATATTAATGGCTAGCAAATAAGTTGGTATATTCCTTACCACTAATACTGTGTTAATTTAATTCTACAACTTTTCCGTTCTAGATTTTATCTTTAAAACTATCTTCCCATGACAGATGTATTTAAATAAAACTTTTCTTTCTCACATAAGCATATATAAAAGCCATCAGAAAAATTGCAAATATTTGCATGCATTCATACAAACAATGAAAAATTGAAATAAATAAAAACTTAGCTTTCTGATGGCAGAATATTCCATGACACCGTTCCTTTGGTGCATTTTCCTACCAAAAAAAAAAAAAAAAAAAAAAAAAGGGGGAATAGAAGATGGTACCTGAATATCTGCAGAGTCTTGTAGTGTAATATCCCAAATCCCCCCCCCAATATTCCTCTTGTTTGGAGATAGATTAACAAGGGTTTCCAATGCACGCTTCCGAATTCTACGGTCATGACAGACATCTAAGTGCAGTGGGAGTTGCAGTCTCAGATCCTGAATGGTCAATATTGGTTCTCGTACTTACCTTATTAATACTAGTATTATTGCTTGTGGGAATGTTTAACGTACGTACAGCATCAGGTTTCAACACTTTTCTGCTAGTCACCCGAAGTAACTCTGCCTTTAAGTCACGCTCGTAACATGTGTGAAATGTTGGGAACACACTCTTGCATTAGACTCTTTGAAGGAATCCTGACAATTTTTGAAGTGACAAATCCTTGGGAAATACATGGTGCATAATGTCAGCATTCTTGATAAAATAAAATTTCACAATGATTTGAATGTTTACGCTCCATTCGTCCTGATGATGCCGAGCCAATAGCTCTGCGAAACTATAGTCGATATATGATAAGCCTTTGATTGTGGTAAACGTTGGTATTTTTATTTTATCGCAAAACCACAAGTTTTGTAGTCATAAATTATATATAATTTTAGGTGTCAACTGGACCTTAGACTACAATTTGGTGTGTAAGTATATTAAGATATCCTACAACGGGAGACGGCAATATAACATCTTACTTCGCTTTCGTTTTTGGACTTATTTAATACCGATATAGACTTTTCAGGAACATAAAACTTAGTTCCTAATCTTGATTATGACGAACTCAATCTATGTCAGTGTTCTTGGTTTTCCTATTGCACGTACTAAAACAGGCCACTGTACAACCCGGCATTATTGCGTTTCTTACGAAATACTCAAACAATGAATCTCAGTGGTAAATAAGTATCAAAATAAACACAACATAAACATCAAATTTTAGATACAAACTTCAAACAGTTGCACATCAATTACGTTCATAGCGGAAACTCCATCACCCCAACGAAAGACTGAGAGTCCTGCGTCCACACCTACGTCCACACTAACCGCGTCTGATACTGCGCAGCCCAAGCGGGACCCTCTTGAAGAAACCCTATTGTGCTGAATGGGATTAGCTGGTAAAATTTTGCAACAAGGAGGCTGCCGATCGCCGACTGTGGGCTATAGAATACAAGGGCTCAGACATCTAACATTTTGAGAACATTTCGCCGCCAAAGCGCTCACACTACCTAACAGACCGGTAAAACCGCTTCTTGATATCGCCGATTTCACACGGTTGAAGGGTCTCTGCCAGTAATTAGGGGTGGCTCTTGAAACCAACAAAGCAAACAGGTGCGTAAGGCGGCATTTCGGTCATTTTTTATCCCTTCCTCAAAACTCAACTAAAATACTTAACATGAAGATCACAGGAATAATGCTAGTGGTTGTAACAGAGACGGCAACTTGGTTTGAAAAACAATATTGTTTTGCATCCATTGATATCCTTTGGAGTTCTGACAAATTAAAAGAAATAAGGTCAATCATTTTTCTTTATTATTTATTCATTGTTTTAACCACCGCCGTGATCAACTCGATGAGCTATAAGTAGTCATCCGTTTCTAATTTAGGACCATTGGCTCCAGGTAAGCTAGAGAGCCAGTGACGTAAGACAAGCACATGTATGCCTAACGGGATTCGAACCAAGACCCATCTCGGTCAAAGCCAGCTATTAGTTCGGTCACTGAGCCACCGGAGCGACTATCATTTTATATAACATGTTTGCGGAGGAGATTAAAATTAATAAAAATCTCATGCTTATAACCATCATATTTTCTACTTGAAAATCTTGTTTTTCTCTAGAAAAGTTTTTCTGTTTTTAGAATTATTTTCAAAAATAAGGGAAGCATTTCCAAAGTGCTACGTGTATCTTTCAGCGGCGTTCGCCGATGCGTTTGTTTTGTTTGAGATCATGGCTAATACTATCCCGTGGCAGTTGCTGGTGGGTTTGTTCACGTTAAAGATCGCAGATTATCATTTTCAAATTAGTTATATCCTACGCTGCAACCCCCCCCCCCCCCCGGCACTCCCGGAAAGGTGCGTAACGCAGCTCAGAATATAACAGAAGAGCGTGGTCTATATAACACTTATTTTCAAAAGTGAAAAAAAAATGTATTTCAAACATAAATCAAATACAACTGACCGAACGTTACAGGTATCTAAAATAACAATTGTTTTCTTATTTCTTCCATTCAGCCGTTAGCACGTCTTTTGTTAAAACAGATCATACTTATGTTATCACTTTGTCTGCCCATCCGTCTGTCTGTGGACACCACCTCTCTGCAACTGTTAGTCCGATTTGAAAAATAATTTTTTCATTGGAATGTTTGAAATGTGAAAAAGATAATTCTTGTACTCCGGTTGTTGTTTTTTTGGATGCACAACTTCGTCGCAAAGGGGGCGTAAATGCAGATGACATTGAATTCAAAATATATTTTGTACCATATATTTGCTTCTTAAATATTCGGTTATTTCTTTCTTTTTTTTCGATGCCATTAATATCGAAGATAATTTTAGGTACAGTCTCTTTTTCAAGTAATGCATAGCTTTTCTGCTGGGGTACGTTAAGTTAAATTGTGTTTCCCCCGACATCTCTGCTTCTAAAACTCCGATTTTAAAAATCGGAAACAGCTCTTGATGGGAAATGTTTTGCATATATTTTTTTTATTTTTAGTAAAGAACGGTTTGGCCACCAGGAAGCTATAAGTATTTATTTCTGCTTTTGATGTATTTGCAGCAAAATCTTAAATTCTGAAAACTCGATTGAAAAAACGCCTCGAAAAACCTTTTCAGATTACTTTCTTTTTAAATGACGCATAATTTTTCCGCCAGGAGGCATACATGTATATATTATTGTCGTCGATATAACTCAGAGTCTGAGTCTGCGGCGAGAAATGTTTCTAACAAAAAAAAAAAAAAAAAAAAAGCCGACTCGTAGCACTTCAGTAGTACAGCCAGAATGAGAAAACTTGAATCTTTTGTTCTGCATTTGGTAGATCGTCCGGATTTACAAACGCATTCCAGCGTACGCTATTTCGTTCGCATTGTCCTCCTATTTTTTTTTTCAAAAACAATTTTCAACGGCTTTAGTTGCATACTTGCAAATTAAATATTCATTGGAATCGAATAAATATAACTACGCTATAGTGAAGCAAGCTCTAAAAATAATCTGATTAAAACCTCCCTAAAGTACAACTCCCATTCTAAGAAATCTGCGCGGGCATCGGCAAATTAAAAAATGCCAAAGTGAAGTTGTTGTCCATGAGAGAAAAAAAGAAATGTGTGTTGCAACTGTAACAGTCTATTAACGACTGCACATTGACAGTTTTGAAATCCAAAACTTTTAACACCTCTTGTGGGAATACGTGAACAATTTGAAAATTTAAAAGAAAAGAAATGTAATATGGCTTTTTTTTCTTTTCGCACCAGAAAGAGTTTTCTTAAAAATCTCTACAATCAAAGAAAATGATATGTGCATTACTTGCGGTGTCAGTAGAAGGATATTTGCAAACTAAAATAACAATGAATATCGCCCAAAATACCAACTCTGGTGCTGTTAGCTAAAATGAATTAAAATTAACTAAAACCGCGTTTTTAAATGCATTCATTTAAATTTGGTCCATTTCTGGTAGTGCCTCCAGCGGGAATTTAGCTAACCAACTAAACAATTTAAATATTTCATAGTGAAAAGCTCTATTTAGCCTAAAAGTCCACAAAAGTTATCATTTATTTTCTTCTAACTTTTATAATTTCCTCAGAAAACACTGAGTTCTTAATAGAAAAGTCTGATAGGAAGAGACAGACAGGAATAAACACAAATTATTACATGTGCGAAAAATCAGCAAATTAATTCATGAATTGCATTGATTATGATACGGTTGCTGGTAAACCTCCAGACTGAAAAAGAGCCACACATGATCAGCAAATTGGAAAAGTGCCACACAAGAAAACTGCCACATGTTTTTCGTTAAGGGGCCAGGCACAATTTACTTTTCCTCCGAGGAACACCGAATGTGTGCCATTTTTCCAAGTTACCGACTTATGTGTGGCAGTTTTCTAAAGTGTCTAACGACGGGAAGGAGCTCTTTTGTTTGTCTGAATTTTCAGGCTGGTTTTTACGAGCGTAGGGTAAATTGCCACAAACGTTTAAGGGGAAGGAGGTGGGGGGGGGTAATAAAGATTGCCGTTTCTTGGCGTCTGTGGAGAACTGAATTGGGAACTCAAAAAAATTTGGAGAAAACATTATATGTAATTCAAGCGAGAATTGTACTTTAATTTGAAGAAAAATTGGCGTGACTTAGTACAGTTTTTAAAACCACAATGCTCGATGAAACTACAGAATTACGGCATGACTCATGCTGTGTTCAGAAAAGGATGATAAGCTGGAAGTTTTTTAATAACGCTACGCTTTTACGTAGGCACTAAATATTTACATAACATGTCAAGTTGTTAATATTTATCTATTATTTAATTAGTTCATACGCCCTGGACCTAGTCCTTTTGAACGATTTTTGTTCTAATGATGTCATAATTACAGCGTTTAACATCGTCAAGTCAATATCATTGCACTTTTACTTGGACATTAAATATTAATTCATAGGCCCTAGACCTTTTAAACACATTTTATTCTACAAATGTCATATTTACAAAGATTACATATCAAGTCAAGCTAATAGAATTGCGCTTTTACTTAGGCACTAAATATCAATTCGTAGACCCTAGGACTTTTAAACGGTTTTTAACCAGCCCACTTCACGTTCATAGCAAAAACCTGAGAAGAAATGACAAAATAAAGCATAGTAAAAACCTGAGAAGAAATGAAAAAATACAGCATAGTAAAAACCCGAGAAGAAATGAAAATTAAAGCATAGTAAAAACCTTAGAAGAAATGAAAAAATAAAGCATAGTAAAAACCTGAGAAGAAATGAAAAAATTCTGGTGCGATGCAGTTTCACTTCTCCCATTTCACATAGCCCTAATGATGTTGCCTTCTAAGTGCTCGCCAGAGGGGATAGGGATTAATCGGGGGCCCTTGTTCGCACTCTCTGGGTCACAGGATTTTGTTGGGCTAACCTCCGTTCATCAATTAACAACTGACATGGGGCGTGTCTTAGGTTACTACGCAGGGGAAAGGAACAAACGTCTAAACGCGCTCTTGGCGCTCCTGGGAAATATTTTAGAGGACGTCTCAGCTCGCTCATGATGCTATTGGGACATCGATTTCAGGACGTGTTCAGACGCCCTTGTCGCTTGCGGGACAGACAATGAAAACGCGTTACCATGCTCTTGGCGACCAAAGAATTAAGCAACAGATCAGAATATAACATATTTCAGGGCCACTCTCCCCACAGATCCAGCAACGAGAACAATTTTCGAAGACGTGTAATTTTTATAACAGAAAAAATAGTTAAGTTGTTAATACAACTGTAAAACTCTCACCTCCCCCCTACAGCACGCACAGACGCAAAATAAATCGAGTAGAACCACAATGTTTTCTAATAGTCGAATTACGTGATAGGAAAATAATTTTGGGAAACATACGTACACTGCACGTACACTGGCATTATGCTTATCTGCAGTGCGCTGGTCCCCTGTGGATTTTTAAACAACTGTTCTGCCAGTCCTAATGTCGAATGCGAAATCATTAAAAAATCGCTTAATATCAGCATTAATTTACTACTGAGAAAAATACTGCTTACCCCAAAGATTGGGGAATCTCCCCTAAATCAGACATTTCGTATAAAATGCAATTTGTCCACTGTCTCTCACTCAAGAGCGAGGGGGTTAATCCTTGCGGGAGATTTCCGGTGGGAAAGGAATTTCAAATACAGAAGAGATTAGCAAATAGGTGTGAGGTGTCTGTTAGGGGTATAGAAGTTTATAATTACTGGTGTGTGCAAAGAAAGATAGCAGCATTATCAAATTCTCCCCTCGGCTGCATGTTTTCTTTAATAATAATAATAATAATAATAAGTAGCTGACTTTAAAAATACACATAGCACCGTGGATTGTTGGCCCCCGTGGCCAACAATCCACTGTGCTGTGTGTAAATTTTCCATTTACAGAACTCTCGGCGCGATACCGAGAGTTCTGTTGGTTCGATTCCACAGCGGCGGCTAAAAAAATTTTTTTTTTCGGTTGCTGTGTGTTTCTGGAACGTGGAAAGAGCGATGCATTTATTTATTAACTGTCGCCACGTATTTGGAATATTTTCCCCATGTTTTCTTTATTAAACTGTAATTCAAGGTATTGATTTCTCCTGATTTCTGATAATGCAAAAATACACCCTAAGAATAACATTCGAATTTCGAAAGCATTAAAGCAAAAATCGTATCAAGCGCGATTGCTGCAATTGACAAACTGAATTTTTTTAGCTCGTCTTTTGTAAAAACAATTGTGCTAATGTTATCGGTTTGTCCATCCGTCCGGCTGTGATCAACACAGCTGCGGAACCAACAGACCAATTTGAAAAATTCTTTTTGTGTTGGGAAGCTTCGAATGTACGAAATATTTTTCTCTATTTTCCATTATTATTCACGATGCACAATTCTGCCGTTAGGTGGCATAAACTCAGATGATATCGGATTCAAAATATATTTCGTTCCATATATTTGCTTCTAAACGTCCAATTGTTTTTTTTTAACTTTCAATTCCATTTATGTCGAAGACTATTTTTAGGCATAATCACTTTTTCAAGTTGCACATAGATTTTCAGCTAGGATGCGTAAAACTAAACTGAACTGCGTTTTCTCCGATATATCTGCTTCTACAACAGCAATATGAAAATTTGTTTCTGTAGCGGATTTAGCTCTTGATTGTAAATCATTTTCACATAATTTCTAATTTTGGGTAAAAAACAGTTTAGCCACCAGGAGGCGTAAGTGTTGAATTCTGTTTCTGTTGTGTTAGCAGCAAAATCTGATTTCTAAAATCCCGAATAAAAAAATTCCTTCTTTGACTAATACCATTCGCGTCCATAAATCTTTTAAGAAAACTTTCTTCTTAAAATAAATGGCTTCTCCGAAACGGGAAGTACTATATAACTAATTTTTGTCCATATCTCTGCTTCTAAGAGAGAGATTTGGATTTTTTTCTTTGTTGGATAGTTTCCAGGGCGAAATGTTTCTCATAAAATTTTGAAATATTTGATAGACTTTTCGCTAGGGGGTGTAAAGGTGAATTGCGTTTCCCCCGATATCCCTGCTTCAAAAGCTTCGATTTGAGAACACCCTTTCTGGCTCGGAAACACTTCTTGATGGAAAATGCTTTACATAAAATTTTTAATATTTCGCAAGGAATCGTTTGGCTACCACGGATTTAAGTTTTTTAGGTGCTTCTGATTTATTTGTAGCAAAATCGAATCTGCTGAAAACTCGATAGAAAAAATTCTTCCGTATTTCGATACCGCTCACATTGAAAAATCTTTTCAGAATACTTTCTTGAATAACGCATAGTTTTCCCGAATGGGAATATAGATGAACACGGTGATTTTCTCTATATCCATGTTTCTAAGAGTCCGATTTGAAAAAAATACTTTCTCTTTTGGAGTGTGTTTCCGCTGCGAAACGTTTCTCATATAATTATAAATTATTCGTAAGGCACAAGTCTGCCACCAAACGGGTAAGTTAAATTTTCCGTTTACAGCAATATCTGCGGGACCGAAAGCCCCATATAAAAATTTATTTTCCGGACAGATATCATTAAGAATGCAAATTCTGTGTTCGTAGTTTCTTCCCAAAATAATGCACAATTTCGCCGCTGGGATGCGCAAATTCTTGATATCGTTTTCTTAATACACCTCTGCTTCTACATGTGCGAATCAAAAACATTTTGTCAACACCGGATGTCATTTAATTTGTTGAACACTTTAGATTGGTATGT
The DNA here is from genome assembly GCA_039090855.1 of Macrothele yani. NCBI lineage: Eukaryota > Metazoa > Arthropoda > Arachnida > Araneae > Macrothelidae > Macrothele > Macrothele yani. The sequence goes on along the minus strand of CM077034.1, from coordinate 210,676,851 downwards.
GAAGAATATTTTAGTTCACAGTTCTGTCGGTAGGTTTTTTTATTTAAGTTTGCAGCTGTGTCGCTGCTTATGAAAATACTTTTGAAAAATTTATACTTTACATTATGCCGTTCGCTACTCCAGAGATGTGGAGCTTTATCATCTTTAAATAATGTACAGATTTCCCGGTAGGGTGCTTGAAGGTCGAAGCCTTTTTCTTTCTACTTTTCCTTCCGGGCAACGCATTTAAAAATTTATTTCCCTTCGCATAGCTTTTTCCATGCAGTATATTTTTCTCTTATTTTCAACTTTTCCTTTAAGCGAAATTCTTCCTCTAGAAAGCATAGAAATATGTAACGTTTCCTTCCCTCGAATATGTCTTCTTTTAACTGTTCTGTTTGAAAATCTCTTTGTGTGATACCTTCCGTGTGCTATGACGAATTTTCTGTGCGCTACTCTTTAATTTCCGTAAGATGCTTTTTAGACTGTAGTGGAATTAAACAGGTGTTTCTTTTTCGGCATTTTTATCTATTGTTGAAACCGGTTCATATTCTTGCAAATCGGCTTCATTGAGCTTCAAATGCTTTGACAAATTTAATTTGCTTCAGAACGGATTCAAAAGACGTACTTAATTCATCCGAAAATTTGATGTGATCTTTCTTTTATTTATCCCTGTTAAACTGCGATCTACATTAGAAGAAAAATATATTTTAGCTGTCTCTCACTTCTCATTAACTGCTACGTCTTAGGTTTAGTAAGTTCTAATCGTAGCATGCGATTAAATTTTTCTTTCAAGAAACCCATTTTTATTTTTCCAGGCAGTATCCCTTGACTTTGATACATTTTCTGCACCTTTCATAAAGTTTGCGAATTCCCATTGCGAATTTTTTTTATTTTCCTCCTCGAACAGAAACTATCGGGCCTCTTTCAGTTCAGAATCATCAGCAGGAGGCATACGCGCCGTCTTTTTTATTCAAATATTTAAAAAGGAAGGAGTCACTATATGCAAATGTCAGGTTACTGCGGTGGAGAGGAGAAGTCGTTGTAAGTCACATTCCGTCACAGGTTGTATGGAAACACCAGTGCTGTGGATTGGAGCAATGTCCTGGAGAAACAGAACACCCGGTCGCAATTTTTGCCGTCGTTTACTCTTGGGGGTTTAATGCAACTGCCGCAGTAGCACAGCAGGAGAGACCTTAGTCAGTGTCATTTTATGTGGCATGTAATAAATTAGCATCAATCCTTCTGAGTCCCCAAAACATTATTAATTCGATCACTATTAATTAATTATTTATTTCTTATTTTAATTATTAATTCCATCATTCTTAGTTAATCATTTACCATTATTAATTTTAATTATTAATAAACCATTATTAATTAATTATTTCCCTTTGTTAAATTTAATTATTAGCTCCATCTTTATTAATTAATAATTTACTGTTATTAACTTCAATTATTAATTCCATCATTATTAATTAATTATTTTCAACATTTATCTGCGTTCCTTACACTGATAAATTACGTAGTTTGCAGTGTCGTTTTCCATTTATCAAATTTGCTTTGTCCAGTACCAGATAATCCCAGTGATGGCTGTACAAAGCAATTTGTATTGCTGGAATTAAATGAACCCACATATTAAGGTACCAAAAGTGGGCAAATAATTGACATTCTATAAGGCTATTATACTTAAATTTAAAGCTAATAAGTGTGTAGTTTATAATCACATTACAATTTTAGTTAAAGACGGGTTTTATAATCTCCTTTCCCCTAATTGCCCCACAAGACGAAAGCGGCGAGGTAATACTATAAACAATTTTTGGGTGGCATCATCATTTGATCTCTTATATGCATTACAGTCTTTTCACTCCAACTGACAGAGGTGAAATGAGGCATCATTTCACCTCTGTCAGTTGGAGTGAAAAGACGTGTGTTCGGTGTAAAGGATATTTTTATTTTACATAAAGTGGTCATATAGTTAAATAGCCCGATTTGTAGGTTAATTTTTTTGGAGATTTCTGGGGTCATATTGTTTCCACCACCCAAAATGGAGAAAAAATCACAGGTATGTTCATTTTCTCATTTGTTCTGGTCTCTCTTATGTGCTTGCTAGTTTTAAGCCATTTTTACCTGGAATCGTACCAAGTTATAATATTCCTTTCTTTTACACTAGAGAATGCAATGTTTCCTTGCCGTGTCTAATTTCGAATAGCATGTTTTTACATTATACCTGCAGAGGATTATTCTAAAACACCTTTATACTACGTTTCCTACAAACGTGAGGTACATATTAGCTTGTTCAAGGTTATATTTAATCATGCTTTTTTCACTCGGTGGCCTGCAATTTAGGTGTAAGTTTGTTTAAGCACTAAACGATGCGAACACAATGATGCGAAATATTAGGCCAAACTTTTTTTTACGAAATAATTTTTTTTTTTCGGCCGATGTATTGTCTAAAGAACTTTCTGCAAATCTATACACAATTGTCAGTCTTTAATTAAACACTTACGGAGAACTATTGCTTCGGGTCTGACATGAAAGTGATTTCCAAGTGCAATATTTTCCTGCATTTTTGAGAATTCCTCTTTATATAATTCGTGTAAACGTTCCTATCGCCATTTTTACATTAATTTTACATAAGGTGTTATACATAAGGTGTAAGGTCAGGTGATGCGTAACATCACAGCCTCTCCTTGACAAATGTCAACCCCGCCTTCTCGTGGTGCATCCTGTTCCCACTAAAGGGGCTCTGACGACCGCCAATAGCGGTATAACTATACCATCGGGATCAGAGGAAATGCTATCCCACACTCACCAACCCGCTTGGCCAGCGTGGTGAGTTATGGCCAAACACCTCCAAAATGACTCTACAACTTAAATCTTGGCCCTCAGTCTCCGGCAGCTGGAATGTACCTGGCCAAGGCAGCGGCCAGTGCGACATGAAGGCAGAGGGTGCTAAGAATCCCCGGAGGACCGGACTAGGCTGCCATTTGATGCTGACCTTGGCTACCTATAACGGACGCTCCCTATCTTCTGATTCAAGGCTTCTTGAATTGGAAGAGGAACTACAAAGGATCAAGTGGGACATCGTCGGGCTAAGTGAGGTAAGGAGAAAAGGAGAAGATCTCATTGAACTGAAAAGTGGACATCTCTTCTATTATCGTGGGACAGATACTGGCAGAACTAGTGGTGTTGGATTTATAATAAACAAGAAACTGAAGGATAAAGTGGTAGAAGTTGAAAGTTCCTCTGACAGAGCTGCACGACTCGTTATCCAACTATCGAGAAGATACCAGGCTCAGATTATTCAAACTTATGCACCCACCACAAGTCATCCTGAAGAAGAAATTGAAGAATTTTATGAGGAAATTCGTCATCTAAATAATAAAGGTAAGCAGCACTTGAAGATAATTATGGGAGATTTCAATGCAAAAATAGGGCAACGGCAACAGAATGAAACTTCAGTAGGTAAATTCGGTCACGGCAACAGAAACCAGCGTGGAAATACTCTCGTTGAGTTTGCAGAGGCAGAAGGGTTTTTCATCTTGAACTCCTTTTTCAAGAAAAAGCCACACAGGAAATTGACATGGAGACATCCAATTGGGACGACAAGTGAAATTGATTTTATTATGTGTAACAAAAAATTCGTCATCGAAGACTGCAGTGTGCTGAACAAGTTCAACACAGGTAGTGACCATAGATTGGTGAGATGTAAGATGCACCTCAACACTAAACTGGAACGTGGCAAGCTCATAAGACAAACAAAATGTATTGACATAACCAACCTTAAAAAACACCATAATACTTTCAAGTTGGAACTGAAGAACAGATTCTCTGCTTTAGAAGGCCTAACATCGGAAGAAGTGGATATTTCGGAAGTTAACAGAAAAGTAACCAAAGCTCTAATGGAAACAGCAACAAAATTAGCTGGGTCTAAGAACAAGTTGCATGTGAACAAATTATCAGGAAAAACCAAAATGTTGATGCAAAAAAGAAGAGAGATGAGGACAACTAAAGAAGATATGACTTCCAAAGTGGAATATATAGAGCTATGCAAGACAACACGAAAAAGTATCACTGAAGATGTAAGGAAATTCAACTGTGAGCTAGTGAGGAAAGCAATTGAAAACAACCAAAGCCTTAAGATAGCAAAGGGACATCTCAGTAAGGGAAGAAAACAGATTATGGCTCTGAGAAAAGAAGATGGTTCTATAACAAGAAATAGAGGCGAAATTTTGACAAGAGTGAAAGATTTCTACTCCAAATTATATGAAAGGGATGATACATGTACTCCAGACATCATGAAAGGTACCAGAGTTCTTCCAGTCCTCCCAGCAGAAGTTGCTCATGCAATCAAGAAAATGAAGCGGGGAAAGCTCCAGGAGAAGATGGAATTACTATAGACATCATACAAGAAGCAAGTGGAGAAATTGAAACAGTACTCGCCCAAATTTTCACTCGATGCCTTAATGAAGGGAAGATTCCTGAGGATTGGAACAATGCTACAATGATCCTGCTACATAAAAAAAGTGGCATTGAGGATCTCAGGAACTACAGACCTATCAGCCTCCTATCATTGGTTTATAAAATCTTCACTAAAGTTCTTTCACACCGCTTGAAGGTAACACTGGACATGGCTCAACCGAGAGAACAAGCTGGATTCAGGAGTGGCTACAGCACAATAGATCATATCCACGTACTGAGAGAACTAATTGAAAGAGCGAGGGAATATGAACTTCCATTGTGCATGGCTTTTATCGATTATGAAAAAGCCTTTGATTCAGTGAAACCATCAGCAGTTACCACGGCTCTGAAATCCTGCGGTATTGAAGATGCATACATTAATATTATTAATAATATCTATGAAAATGCAAGTGCAAAGATTCGGCTGTTTGAAAATACAACACACATAAAAATTGGAAAGGGAGTGAGACAAGGTGACACCATATCTCCGAAGCTCTTTAATGCCACATTGGAAAATGTCTTTCATTCACTGAACTGGGAAAACAATGGGATAAAGATTAATGGAGATTATCTAACCCACCTTCGTTTTGCTGATGACGTAGTCATTTTTGCAACTACCCCATCAGAGCTGCAGAGTATGATCCAGGAACTTGCTGACAAAAGTAAAGAAGTGGGAATAAAAATGAACTTTCAGAAGACAAAAGTGATGTTCAATGCTTTTACAAGAAATGAAGATTTATCGATTGATGGAGAAAACTGGAGATAACAGATACGTATGTTTATCTTGGACAGCAGATATCAAGTGAGGGTCAGATTGATGAAGAAATTAATCGGCGTACAAAACTTGCCTGGAGAGCTTTTGGAAGAAACAGCATAATTTTCAAGAGCAATATGCCATTATGTCTTAAAAGAAAAGTGTTTGATCAATGCATCCTTCCAGTGCTTACGTATGGTGCAGAGACGTGGACCTTAACTAAAAGAGACATACAAAGGCTGCAGACAACTCAAAGCAGCATGGAGAGGTGCATGCTTGGTATAACCAGGAGAGATAAGAAGAGGAACTCGTGGATCCGAAAAATGACGAGAGTGGAAGACATCATGATCAGAGTTAAATCCCTGAAATGGCAATGGGCTGGACATACTGCCAGAAGGACAGACCATAGATGGACAGCCGAAATTTTAGATTGGATTCCAAGGGACAGGAAAAGACCCAGAAAAAGACCACATGGGAGATGGGTGGATGAAATTCGTAAATATGCGGGAGTGACATGGAGGAGACTGGCACAAGACAGACCGTTGTGGAGGAAACTTGGGGAGACCTTCGTCCAGCAGTGGATTGATAATGGTTGACAATGATGATGATGATAATGACATAAGGTGTGTGTATATTTAAATATCAGAGTTAGCTAGGAAATATTTTTAAGAGACAAGCACCAGAGAAGTTGTAAGTAACAGCACTCAAATATATGAGCACATCAATTTTCAGATTTCAAGAATTTATTAATTTTAAACATGAAATAGTTGTTGTTCATCTGTGGTTGGCGTAATTCCGAGGGGTTCCGATCATGCGTTTTTGTTTCGTAAACGTGAATACACTGATGGGCGACGTATATTTTTTTCTTAGAATCAGAAGGAATATTACTTTCCTGCGAAAATCGTTTTCGAAAGTGTTCTCTATTACATTCTTGAAATTTTATTCGCAATTCATTCTAAATTTCTGCGCTTTAGATACATTGTGTGAAATTCAAAAACACACAGTGTGTTCTTACGTGCGAAGTTTTCATTTAAAATCATCGATTGATTGTGGGCATTCGAGAAATGTTACAGTATGCGATGTCGTCATTAGCATACCGGCCAGATAGTTTCTAACAGGAAACAACTTTTTGGGGAAAATCATTTTAAACTGAATTTGAAAATTTGTGGATCTTAATATCAAATTTTTAAATAGAACCACATTTTTTCCCTTAAAAGTGTCATTTTTATGTTTTAAGTGTTTTCCCACAGAAGTTAAGAATAAGAAAAACGCTTAAGAATCGGGGAAAAAAAAGATCAAAAGTACTGCACAGGTTCTATTCAGATACCACTGCAGCGCAAGATAGGTTAAATCATACGAACCTGTACTCCTTCAGAGAACTGTCACAACATTAGGTATACACTTTTGATGTGAAAAATGCTAAGATAAGTGACAATATATCCAGCTGAAATGTATCATATTAAAGACTGCATGAGCACATAGTTTTTCTTTCTTTCTTTCTCTCTCTTTTTTTAGCATTCTAATGAGAAAAATCACGAACGCTTTCTTCTGTGCTTTTTGTATACGTGAACTTCTAAAGCAAAAAAAATTGTAGTTGATAGTCTACGCTTCATAAGCTGTTTTTCTCCACCTGTAAAGGCTAATGAATACAGAGGATATTACGGAAGACGTGTGACCGAGCTTGCTGGGTCGTAGCCAGAAATTTCTAAAGGGGGGTATGTCAATTTGGTTCATTGGTGAAAGCTTGATATATACATACATTGTTTTAAACTGGTGCTCAATCCCTCACAAAGGTCTCGACCCGAGGACAGCACCCGTGGCTACAGCTTTGACCTCATGTATAAAAGGGCCCTTACAAATAGGACGTTGAGGGATTAGCGATACAGCTGTTCTTATGAAAGGAACAGGATAAGGACAGACGTTTGAATAAAGACAATGGTGACCGCCATGGAAAGATAAAGGAAAATATTCTACACTGGCCGTACGGAATAATATAGCCATCCGAGGCAGTTTTCGTTGTATCATTACCACGGCAGTTTTTCCACTCCGTTTGACATCGGATATAGGATATTTGAAGTCAAAGCGACTGGAAAGAGACACAAATGATTTGGCATATTTAGCTACCATCCAGGTTTAAACTGACATGGATATATTTGCCAAATAAACTTATTCCCTGGAAAAAGAAAAAACTAATAATTTTATGCCGACTGAAAGTGCATAATGAAAGATGGAAAAGAGAAAACAGAAAACAAGTGGCTAGAGAAAACAGAAAACAAGTGGCTTTCCACGGGAGGGAGGGAATCAATGGATCGCTATATGTTGTAGGGTTTTGCGTAAACAAATTCCTGCACTAGCGTGGATCAGGTCTGAACTTTTACATTCTCACACCTGATTGAAGTTGACTGCATCAGAAATGTAACAAGGCGCGTCAGCGGCCGAGTTTTCTTGAGCACAGGTTCCAAATTATTCGTCCTAGATGGTCCTGTCTCGAATTCCGTTGTGCTTTTCTCACCGGCCGTTACCGACACTTTTGAAGTCCGTTGTGCTTGTATTACCGGCCGTAAGCAGGATTCCGTTGTGCTTGACGCTGGCAAAGCCAATATGGCGTAACTCAAGTATTTATATAGCTTAGAATACTAATAGTAAAAAATCTTTTCCGTTAGCGTCTAAGATTGTGAACCTTCTGCCTTGTTGTTTCCTAACCTGGCCGCCAGGAATAACAGCACCAAAATTGCCTTTATGTACCGCTAGTAAATTGAAATTATTTCTGTGCGTGACTTTCTTTTATTAAGCAAGAGATCAGAATATAACACATTTCAAGGCCACTTACCCCACAAAGCCAGCAACGGGAATGACTTTCGAAGACGTGTAATTTCTATAAGAGAACAAATGGTTAAGTTGTTGATACAACTGTAAAACTCTAACCTCCCCCCCTTACAGCACGCACAGACGCAAAATATATCGAGTAGAATCACAATGTTTTCTAATAGTCGAAATACGTGATAGGAAAATAATTTAGAAACATACGTACACTGGCATTATGCTTTTCTGCAGTGTGCTGGTGTCCTGTGGATTTTTAAACAACTGTTCTGCCAGTCCTAATGTCGAATGCGAAATCATTAAAAAATCGCTTAATATCAGCATTAATTTACTACTGAGAAAAATACTGCTTACCCCAAAGATTGGGGAATCTCCCCTAAATCAGACGTTTCGTATAAAATGCAATGTGTCCACTGTCTCTCACTCAAGATCGAGGGGGTTAATTAATCCCTGCAGGAGATTTCCGGTGGATAGGGAATTTCAAATGCAGAATAGATTGGCAAATAGGGGTGATGTGTCGGTTGGGAGTATAGGAGTTTATAATTACTGGTGTGTGCAAAGAAAGATTGCATCATTATCAAATTATGCCCATCGGCTGCATGCTCTCTTTATTAAACTCTAATTTAAGGTATTGATTTCTCCTGATTTCTGATAATGCAAAAATACACCATAAGGATGGCATCCGAATTTCGAAAGCAGGAAAGCAAAAATCGTATTAATCGCGATTGCTGCAATTGACAAACTGAATTTCTTTTAGCAGGTCTTTTGTAAAAACGATCGTGTTTAGGTTACCAGTTTGTCCACCCGTCCGCCTGTGATCACCACAGCTGTGGAACCAACAGATCAATCTGAAAACTTATTTTTGCATTAGGAAGCTTAAAATGTACGAATAATTGTTCTCTACTTTCCTTCATCTCTCACGATGCACAATTCTGCCGTTAGGTTTCATAAATTGAGATGATATCGAATTCAAAATACATTTTTTCCATATATTTGCTTCTAAACGTCCGATTGAATTTTTTTACCTTTCAATTCCATTTACGTCGAAGACTATTTTAGACATAATCACTTTTTCAAGTTGCACATAGATTTTCAGCTAGGATGCGTAAAACTAAACTGAACTGCGTTTTCTCCGATATATCTGCTTCTAAAACAGCGGTATGAAAAATTGTTTGTGTAGCGGATTTAGCTCCTGATTGTAAATCATTTTCACATAATTTCTAATTTTTGGTAAAAAAACAGTTTAGCCACCAGGAAGCTTAAGTGTTGATTTCTGTTTCTGTTGTGTTAGCAGCAAAATGTGGGTTCTAAAATCATGAATATAAAAATTTCTTCTTTGATTGATACCAATTCGCGTCGATAAATCTTTTAAGAAAACTTTCTTCTTAAAATAATGCATGGTTTCTCCGCCACGGGAAGTAGATATATAACTAATTTTTATCCATATCTCTGCTTCTGAGGGACAGGCTTGGAATATTTCTTCTTTGTTGGATAGTTTCCAGTGCGAAACGTTTCTCATAAAATTTTGAAATATTTGATAGACTTTTCGCTAGGGGTTGTAAATGTGAATTGCATTTCCCCGATATCTCTACTTCTAAAGCTGCGATTTGAGAACATTCTTTCTGGCTCGGAAGCACTTCTTGATGGAAAATGCTTTGCATATAATTTTTAATATTTCACAAAGAATCGTTTGGCCACCAAGGGCTTAAGTTTTTTTCGTCCTTCTGATGTATTTGCAGCAAAATCGAATCTGCTGAAAACTGGATAGAAAGAATTCTTCCGTATATCGATACCGCTCACATTGAAAAACCTTTTCACAATACTTTCCTGAAATTACGCATAGTTTTCCCCCTAGCAATTTTTTTTTATTGGAGGCTTAACGACCACCGTGAGCAACTCAATGGGCCATAAGCAGTCGCTCGTCCCTAATATAGGGTCACTGGTTCCAGGGAAGGCAGAGAGCCAGTGCCGTAAGACAAACACAGCATCCATGCCTCACCGGGATTCGAACTCGGACCCCGTTCGGACGAATGATCAGAGGCCATCGCTTAGACCACTGCGCCACCGGGGCGGCCCTAGGAATTTAGATGAACACGGTGATTTTCTCTATATCCATGTTTCAAAGAGTCCGATTTGAAAAAAATACTTTCTCTTTTGGAGTGTGTTTCCGCTGCGAATCGTTTCTCATATAATAATAAATTATTCTTGAGGCACAAGTCTGCCACCAGAGGGGTGAGTAAACTTTTCCGTTTACAGCAATATCTGCGGGACAGAAACCCCCATATAAAAACTTATTTTCCGGACAGATATCCTTAACAATGCAAATTCTGTGTACGTAGTTTCTTCCCAAAATCATGCACAATTTCGCCGCTGGGATGCGCAAATGCTTGATGTTTTTCTCAATACAACTTTGCTTCTACATGTGCGAATCAAAAAATATTTGTCAACACCGGATGTCATTTAATTTGTAGAACACTTTAGGTTGGTATGTGAAGAATTTTGTAGTTCCTAGTTCTGTCGGTAGTTGGTTTTTTTTCTTAAGTTTACAGCTGTATCGCTGCTCCTAAAATAAATTAAAAAAAAAAATTATACTTTGCAGTATGCCGTTCGCTACCCCAGAGATGTGGAGCATTATCATCTTTAAATAATGTACAGATTTCCTGGTAGGGGTCTTGAAGGTCGAAACCTTTTTCTTGCTGTTTTTGCTTCTGGAGAATGTATTTTAAAAGTTATTTCTCATCGCATAGCTTTTTCCATGCTTTATATTTTTCTCTTATTTTCAACTTTTCCTTTAAGCAAAATTCTTTCTCTAGAAAGCATAGAGTTTTGTAATGTTTCCTTCTCTCGTATATTTCTTCTTTTAACTGTTCTGTTTGAAAATCTTTTTGTGTGATACCTTCCCTGTATTATGACGCGTTTTTGTGGGCCATTCTTTAATTTCCGTAAGATAATTTTTAGCCTGTGGTGGAATTAAACAGGTGTTTCTTTTTCTGAATTTTTTATCTATTGTTAAACCTGGTTCATATATTTCAAAATCGGCTCAATTGAGTTTCAATTGCTTTGACGAATTTAATTTGCTTCAGAACGGATTCAAAAGTCGTACTTAATTCAACTGAAAATTTGTTGTCATCTTTGTTTTATTTATCCTTGTTAAATTGCGACCTGCATTAGAGGAAAAATATATTTTAGTTATGTCTCTCACTTCTCATTAACTGCTACGTCTTAGGTTTAGTAAATTCTAATCGCAGCATGCGAATAAATTTTTCTTTCAAGAAACCCATTTTTATTTTTTCACGCAGTCTTCCTTGACTTTGATACATTTTTTGTACCTTTCAAAAAGTTTGCGAATTCCCATTGCGAAATTTTTTTATCTTTCTCCTCGAACAGAAAATGTCATGCCTCCTTCAGTTCAGAATCACCAGCAGGAGGTATACCGCGCCGTCATTTTTTTGTTAGATTTTTAAAACGGAAGCAATCACTATATGCAAAGTCAGGTTCCTACGGTGGAGAGGAGAAGTCGTTTTAAGCCACATTCCGTCACAGCTTGCATGGAAACACCTGTGCTGTGGATTGGAGCAATGTCTCTGAGAAACAGAACACCCAGTCACAATTTTTCCGCCGTTTACTCTTGGTGGTTTAACACAACTGCCGCAGTACCACAGCAGAAGAGGCCGCAGTCAGTGTCCTTTTATGTGGCATGTAGTAAATTAGCATCAAGTCTTCTGAGTCCATAATACATTATTAATTCGATCATTATTAACTAATTATTTATTTCTTATTTTAATTATTAATTCCATTATTCTTAGTTAATCATTTACTATTAATAATTTCAATTATTATTTCAATCATTCTTAATGAAATATTTCCCTTTATTAATTTTAATTTTTAGCTCCATCATTATTGATTAATTATTTACTATTATTATCTTCAATTATTAATTCCATCTTTATTAATTAATTATTTTCAACATTTATCGGTGTTCTTACACTGCTAAATTTATGTAATTTGCAGTGTCCTTTTCTATTTATCAAATTTGCTTTGTCCAGTACCAGATAATCATAGTGCCGCCCCGGTGGTGCGGTGGTCTAAGCGATGGCCTCTGATCATTCGTCCGTAAGGGGTCCGGGTTCAAATCCCGGTGAGGCATGGATGTTGTGTTTGTCTACCGGCACTGGCTCTCTCCCTTCCCTGGAACTAGTGACCCTAAATTAGGGACGGGCGACTGCTTATAGCCCATTGAGTTGCTCACGGTGGTCGTTAAACCTCCAATCAAAAAAAAAAGAAAAAAAAAGATAATCACAGTGTGAGGTTGTACAAAGCAATTTGTATTCCTGGAATTAAATGAACCCACAGATTAAGGTATCAAGAGTGGGCAAAGAATTAACATTCTATAAGGCCATTATACTTAGATTTAAAGCTAATAAGAGTAGTTTATAATCTCATTACAATGATACTTAAAGACGGGCTTTTATAATCCCCTTTCCCTTACTTGACCCACAGGAAGAAAGGGACTAGGTAATACTATAAACAATTTTTGGGTGGCATCGTCTTTTAATCTCTTATATGCATTACAATCTTTAAGTGGCATCGTCTTTTAATCTGTTATATGCATTACAATCTTTGGGTGGCATCATTTCACCTCTGTCAGTTTTAGTGAAAAGACGTGTGTTCGTTGTAAAGGATATTTTAATTTTACATAAAGTGGTCATATAGTTAAATAGCCTGTGCTTGTAGGTTATTATTTTTGGATATTTCTGAGGTCATATTGTTCCCACCACTCCAAAATGGAGAAAAAAATCACAGGTATGTTAATTTTCTCATTTGTTCAGGTCTTTGTCTTATGTGCTTGCTAGTGTTAAACAATTCTTACCTATAATTGTATCAAGTTGTAATATTTTTCCCTTTTACGCTAGAGAATGCAGTGTTTCCTTGCCGTGTCTAATTTCCAATAGGATTTTTTTACATTATACCTGGAGAGAATTATTCTAAAACACCTTTATACTACATTTCCTACAAACGTGATGTACATATTAGCTTGTTCAAGGTTATATTTAATCATGTTTTTTTCACTCGGTGGCCTGCAATTTAGGTGTAGGATTGTTTAAGCAGTAAAGGATGCGAACACAATGATGCGAAATATTAGGACAAACATTTTTTTTTTTTTTTGCGAAATAATTCTTGTTTTTTCCTATGCGTCCGATGGTAACATGTATTGTCTGAAGAATTTTCTGCAAATCTATACACAACTGTTACTCTTCAATTAAAAACTTACGGAGAACTATTGCTTCGGGTCTGACATCAAAGTGATTTCCATGTGCAATAATTTCAGGCAATTTTGAGGATTCCTCTTTATATAAGTCGTGTAAACGTTTCTATCGCCATTTTTACATTAATTCCATTGAGTGATCCATGAGGTGTGTGTATATTTAAATATCAGAGTTAGCTAGGAAAAATTTTTAAGATACAAGCACGAAAGAAGTTATAAGTAACAGCACTCAAATAGATGAGCACATCAATTTTCAGATTTCAAGAATTTATGAATTTTAAAGATGAATTCGTTTTTGTTCATCTATAGTTGGCGTAATTCCGAGGGGTTCCGATCATGCGTTTGTGTTTCGTAAACGTGAATACACTGATGGGCGACGTATATCTTTTTCTCAGAATCAGAAGGAATATTACTTTCCTGCGAAAATCGTGTTCGAAAGTGTTATCTATTACATTCTTGAAATTTTATTCGCAATTCATTCAAAATTTCTGCGCATTAAATACATTATTTGAAATTCAAAAGCACACAGTGTGTTCTTACGTGCGAGGTTTTCATTTAAAATCATCGATTGATTGTGAACATGCGATAAATATTACACTGTGCGACCGATCGTTTCTAACAGGAAACATAACTTTTTGGGAAAATCATTTTAAACTGAATTTGAAAACTTGTGGATCTTAATATCAAATTTGTTAAATAGAACCACATTTTTTCCTTAAAAATATGATTTCTACATTTTATGTGTTTTCCCACAGAAGTTAACAATAAGAAAAATGCTTAAGATCAGGAAGGGGGGAAGATAAAATGTCGGCATAGGTTCTAATTAGATGCCACTGCAAACTATATAGGTTGAATCATACGAAATACTACTCCTGAGAATAGTCACAATATTAGGTACATACTTTTGATGTGAAAAATGCTAAGATAAATGACAATATCTCCAGCTGAACTCTATCAAATTAAAGACTGCATGAGCACATAGTTTTTTTCTTTCTTACGTTTCTTTTTTGCATTCCAATAAGAAAAATCACGAACGCTTTCTTGTGTACTTTTCGTATACGTAAACTTCTACAAGCAAAAGAAAACGAAAATTGTAACGGTTTGAGGTTACACTTCATAAGCTGTTAGTTTCCCCCTGTAAAAGCTAATGAATATAGAGGATTTTACGGAAGAAATGTGACTGCGCTTGCTGAGTTGCAGCCAGAAATTTCTTAAGGTGGGTACGTCGATTTGGTCCATTGGTGAAAGCTTCATATATACATGCATTGCTTTAAACTGGTGCTCAATCCTTCTCAGGGGTCTGGACTCGAGGATATCCCACGTGGCTACACCTCTGACCTCATGCATAAAAGCGGCCTTACAAATAGGAAATTGAGGGATTAGCGATAGAACTTTTCCAATGGAAGGAACAAAATAAGGACAGATGTTTCAATGAAGACAATGGTGACCGCCATGGAAATATAAAGGATAAAGTTTCTATACCGGCCGTACGGCCATCCGAGGAAATTTTCATTGCATCATTACCACGGCAGGTTTTCTACTCCCTTTGACATCGGATATAGAATATCCGAAGTCAAAGAGACACAAATGATTTGGCATATTTAGCTACCATCGAGGTTTAAACTGACATGGAAATATTTGCCAAATCCACTTATTGCGTGGAAAAAGAAAACTAATATTTTTATGCCGACTGAAACTGCATAATGAAAGATTAAAAAACAAATCATAGAGAAAAGAGAAAACAAGTAGCTTTCCACGGGAGAGAGGGAATCAATAAATCGTCATGGGTTGTGTGGTTTCGCGTAAAAATATCTGCACTAGCGTGGATCAGGTCTGAACTCTTATATTCTCACACCTTATCTAAGTTGACTGCATCAGAAATGTAACCACACACTTCGTCGGTCGAGTTTTCTTGAGCACTGGTTCCAAATTATTCGCCCTAGTTGGTCCTGTCGCGAATTGCGTTGTGCTTGTCTTTCCAGCTGCAAACAACATTCTCTAATTCCGTTGTACTTGACACTGGCCGGTGCGAATATGGAGTAACTCAAGTATTTATTTAGCTTAGAATATTAATGATAAAAAAACTTTTACTTTGGCAGGTAAGATTGAGAACCTTGTTGTGCCTTGTTGTTTCCTAAACAGCACTAAATTAGCCTTTATGTACCCTTAGTAAATTGAAAATATTTCCCTGTGTGAGGTACTTCTAGTAGGCAAGATATCCGAATATAACACATTTTAGGCCACTCACCCTACAAATACAGCAACGGGAACAATTTTCGGAGACATGTTATTTTTATAACAGAAGAAATAGTAAAGTTGTTAATTATCACTGTAACCCGCCCCCTCCCCCTACAGCACGCACATACACCAAGTAAATCGAGTAGAAGCCAATGTTTTCTAATAATCGAATTACTTGATAAGAAAATATTTTAGGAAACATACACACACTGGCATTATGCTTATTTGCAGTGTGCTGGTCCCCTGTGGACTTTTAAATAACTGTTCTGGCAATCCTAATGTCGAAGGCAAAACCATTAGAAAAATCGCTTTATATCAGCATTAATTTACTTCTGAGAAAAATCCTGTGTACCCAAAAGTTTAGGGAATCTCCCCTAAATAAGACATTTCGTATGAAATGCAATTTGTCCACTGTCCCTCACTCAAGAGGGACGGGGCTAATCTCTGCGGAAGATTTCTGGTGGGTAGGAAATTTCAAATGCAGAACAGATTAGCAAATAGGGGCGAATTGTCTGTTAGGGGTATAGGAGTTTATAATTACTTGTATGTGCAAAGAAATATAGCACAATTATCAAATTCTCCCCTCGGCTTCGTGTTTTCTTTATTAAACTCTTATTCCAGGTATTGTTTTATCCTTATTTCTGACAATGCAAAAATACACCATAAGGATGACATCCGAAATTCGAATGAGAGAAAGTAAAAATCGTATCAATCGCAATTGCTGCAATTGACAAACTGAATTTCTTTTAGCACATCTTTTGTAAAAACGATCGTGCTTATGTTATCGGTGTGTCCATCCCTCCCGCTGTGATCTCCACAGCTGTGGAACCAACAGACCAATTTGAAAAATTATTTTTGCGTTGGGAAGCTTAAAATGTAGGAATAATCATTCTCTATTTTCCTTTATTTTTCACGATGCACAATTCTGCCGTTTGGTAGCAAAATTCAGATAATATTGAATTCAAAATACATTTTTTTCCATATATTTTCTTCTAAACGTCGGATTGAATTTTTTGTTTTACCTTTCAATTCCATTTATGTCAAAGTCGATATATAAGGCATAATCAATTTTTCAAGTTGTTCGTGGATTGATTCAATTCGCGTTGATAAATATTTTATGAACACTTTCTTCTTAAAATAATGCATGGTTTCTCTGTAACGGGAAGTACATATAAAATATCATTTTGTCGATATCTCTTCTTCTAAGAATCAGATTTGGAAAATTTCTTCTTCGTTGGATAGTTTCCCATGCGAAATGTTTCTCATTTATTTCGTAAGGAATCATTTGGTCACTCATTTATTTCGTAAAGAATTGTTTGGCCACCAGGGTGGTAAGGGTTTATTCTTGCTTCTGATGTATTTGTAGCAAAATCTAATCTGCCGAAAACTCGATTGAAAAAATTATTTCGTATATCGATACCACTCTCGTCAAAAAACCTTTTAAGAACAATTTCTTAAAAAAGCGCATAATTTTTCCGCCTGTGTTTTTGTTTATATCTATGTTTCTAAGTTTCCGATTTGAAAAAGTTACTTTCTTTGTTGGAGTGGGTTTCCGTTGCGAAACGTTTCTCATAAAATTATAAATTATTCCAAAGCACAAGTCTGCCACCAGAGGGGGTAAGTTCAGTTTTCCGTTTGCAGCAATATCTGCAGGACCGAAAATCCGACCTAAAAACTTCTTTTCCGGTCAGATATTACTAACAATGCTAATCTGTGTGCGTAGTTTCGTCCCAAAATAATGCACAGTTTCGGCGCTGCGATGCGCAAATGTTTAATATGTTTTTCTCAATACACCTCTGCTTCTACATGTGCGAATTAAAAAAAATATCTTTCAACACCGGATGGCATTTACTTTGTAGAACGCTTTAGGCTGGTATGTGTAGAAATTTTTAGTTCACAGTTCTGTCAGTAGGTGGTTTTTTACTTAAGTTTGCAGCTGTATCGCTGCTTCTAAAAATACAATCGAAAAATTTATTCTTTAGTGTATACCATTTGCTACTCCAGAGATGTATAGCATTATCATCTGTAAATAATGTACAGATTTTCTGGTAGGGGGCAAAGGTCGAAACCATTTTCATGCTACTTTTGCTTCCGGGGGACGTATTTGAAAAGTTATTCCCCTTCGCAAAGCTTTTTCCATGCATTATATTTTTCTCCAATTTTCAAATTTTCAATTAAGCAAAATTCTTCCTCTAGAAAGCATACAGTTATGTAATGTTTCCTTCTCTCATACATTTCTTCTTTTAACTGTTCTGTTTGAAAATCTTTTTGTGTGATACTTTCCGTGTGCTATGACGAACGTTTTGTGCGCCATCCTTTTATTTCTATAAGATGCTTTTCAGCCTGTGGTGGAACTAAACAGGTGTTTCTGTTTCTGCATTGTTTATGTATTCTTAAAATCGGTTCATATTTTTTCCAAATCAGCTCCATTTAGTTTCAATAGCTTTGACAAATTTAATTTGCTTCAGAACGGATTCAAAAGACGCAATTATTACACCCGAAAATTTGGTTTCATCTTTCTTTTATTTATCCTTGTTAAAATGCGACCAACATTAGAAAAAAATAATATTTTAGTTATGTCTCTCACTTCTAATTAACTGCTACGTCTTAGGTTTAATAAATTCTAAACGTAGCATGCGAAGATATTTTTCTTTCTTTCAAGAAACGCATTTTTATTTTTACACACAGTCTCTCTTGACTTTGATACAATTTTTGCACCTTTCATAAAATTTGCGAATTCCTACTGCGAAAAACGTTTATTTTTCTCTTCGAGCAGAAACTTTCTTCCCTCATTTAGTTCAGAATCACCAGCAGAAGGCATACCACGTCGTCTTTTTTTTTCAGATTTTTAAATAGAAAGAAGTTCCTATGGCAGAAGTCAGGTGACTACGGAATGGAGGAGAAGCCGTAGGAAGCCACATTCTGTCACAGCTTGCATGGAAATACCAGCCTTGTGGATTGGAGCAATGTCTGGAGAAACACCCAGTAGCAATTTTTGCCACCGTTTCGTCTTGATGGTTTAACGCAACTGCCGCAGTAACACAGCATAAGAAGTGTCAATCAGTGTCAATTTACGAGGCATGTAATGAATTAGCATCAACCCTTCTCAGTCCCCAAAACATTATTAATTCGATCATTATTGATCAATTATTTATTTCTTATTTTAATTATTAATTCGATCATTATTGATTAATTATTTATTTCCTATTTTAATAATTAATTCCATAATTAATAATTATTTAATTTCAACATTTATCGGTGTTCCTTACACTAATGAATTAAGTAGTTTGTGTTGTCCTTTTCTATTTATCAGATTTTCTTTCTCCAGTAGCAGATAATTGAAATGTGGTGGCTACACAAAGTAAGTTGGATTGCTGGAATTAAGTAAACCCAGAGAATAAGGTATCAAAAGTGGGCAAAGAATTTACATTCTATAAAGCCATTATACTTAATTTAAAGCAAATAACCGTTATCTGTCCTGAATTTTCATGCAGGTGCAGGTGAGAAAAGAATGTAGTTCATAATCTTATTACAATGATATTTAAAGACTGGATTTCATAACCCGTTTCCCCTATTTGCCCCGCATGAGGAAATGGCGAGGCACTACTATAACACTTTTGCATTGCAATTTTTGGGTGGTACCGTAATTTGATCTCTAAGTTGGAGTGAAATGGCGTGTGTTCGGTGTAAATGATAATTTTATATTACATAACCTGGCCATATAGTTTAAAAGTTTGTGCTTGTATTCAATTTTTGGAGATTGCTGAGGTCATATTGTCTCCACGTCCCAAAATCGAGAAAACATTACAAGTATTCTTATTTGTTAAGATCTACCTATCTTGTGCTAGGTAGTGCTAAATAATTCTTACCTGGAATTCCATCAAGTTAAAAATATTCCCCCCTTTTTTCGGTAGAGAAGGTAATGTCTCCTTGCCGTGTCTAATTCCGAATATTATTTTTTTATACCAGCGGAGGATAATTCTAAAACACATGTACTATACATTCCCTACGTCAAAAACAGATGAATACCAGAAAGGAGCACTGAATGATCGGGAAAGCCACAATGAGCTTAAAAGAGATATGTCTCCTCTGGACCAACGTAACCTTTCAGTGGAGCCTTTACACGAATGTAACACAGTATACAAGGATAATAGTGTTTCTCTTTGTATTATAAAATTTCGTTTCAAAAATGTCTTACTTTTGAATGTACTTTAATTTATGTGGTATTCACTTTTTTCCTAGGTTGCCGAAACACAAGCTGCTAGAGGAAAATGCCAAGAAAAGGCAAGGCATCTGCAGCGAAAAGATGGTCCTCTTGGCACTGTTACCGAAGTGAACGTTCAATTGAAGACAGGCACCTTTTTCCGGATAAAACCTAAATTTTCCATGGCCAAAATCAAGCAAGCTGTTGCAGAACAAACAAAGGAAAATGGAATTTTAGACCCAGGCCTCATTCTCCAGTCACCAAGAGGGAGATACAAGGTGCTCGAGAATATAGGAAGCGGAAGCTACGGTCAGGTAAGCATGCATCATTTCAGTAATAGTTCTAATGAAATTTGATATTTAATGTCGGTCTCGTTGCTATTAACAATAAATTTTTTGAGTGTTTTTACTTCGCCGTTTCCTTATGGACGTTAATTGATGGTGAGACAGAAGGATAAATAACGTATATAGGATGAAGAGAAACGAGTGAGCTGGGACTTACAATTCTATGAGTACGCATCAGTTTGCTGCTCAATTTGCAATGACAGACAGGAATTAGTACGTGCGATGATTGTTTTTATGGAATCGACCTATTTAATTTTTTTGCACTTCATTTGAAAATAATTATCAGCTGGCACATTGGGACAAAATGCATGGTTTTTTTAATTTGGTACAGCCAGAGTGCGACTACACATACATACACTATGCTATTCTCTACGATTAAGAGATTAACTTCAATAAGAATTTGACTGCCGGATAATTTTTGCTTTCTGTTGCAGTATCAAAGGTCTTCATTTGCAGCGATCTTGACATACAACTCGGGCTTCACTGAATCCATCACGCGCCGTATTCAAGATAATCTATGCTTCATACTCATTATCTTTTTATCATTCTGACACTCCTCAATCTGATTCTACCGTGACTTCTTTGGCCTTCCTCTGTCTTTGTGATAAAAAGTTGCATGAATGTGATAAAAAGATGCATAAAATGTTAGAATTGTAGTCCAACCAATGACTTGTTTTTCAGTTTTGTTTTCTGTGACATGGGCCTGCAGAAAACACAACTGATTGCAGAACTAAAGGTTTAGAGATTGTTGGGCGTTCTAAGAAGTAACGAATGTCCACAATTAGTTTTTACAACAGCTATAAAACAAGGGCATATCGGAGAGAAAGTTATTCGGTGTGTATAAAACTTGATCAAGAGTCTCGGTGCTGCAGGAGTTTATGCCCTCACATCCGACAGATTTTCCGCAACAGATCCAGGTTCGAGGTTCGGCGAGATATGGGTGGTTCCTTTGCTTTACTCTCCCCTAGAGCTAGTGTGTGATAATTTGTAATTAGGGACGTTCGACTGCTTATATAGTTCATGAAGTTGCTCATGGGGGTCATTTAAGTTCGAAATAAATGAAAAGAAAATTGGCAGGAGGGAATTTGGGAGAAAAGATTTTTCATTATGCCCCAGAGCAGGAATCGGCAACCTTCCGGTACATGAGGTAGCATTTCAGTTTTAAGTTATATATATACTGTACTAGAAAAACCGCCACCACGGAACATTGGTTTATCTCGTCTTGCTCTTCTCCGCTTGCGTCCTCCACAGCAGAAAAAAGTTATCACATGCCAACAACCAGCTGGAATGTTACCCAACGTGAACGAAGGTCACATTTCCCTGTTATCATAGCCTGCCGCCCTTCATACAGCCGAATATCAAATTGCAATGCGCTCCAAAGCACCGTTACTATTTGTGCGCTGCAGGTGATTGTTGTAAATTCACGCATTTTCGTATGACAAGAGTTGAAAGGTGAAACAAATCAGAAGTCTGGTGGAGCCCGGTTCCGTTTTTTATCTGTTCTTATAGCACAAATAGGTCACTTTAAAATAAAAAAAGTGGCCGGTAAGGCGTCCGCTGGTCGTATAAGAATACAGGGCTGGCCGTTGTTTTGATTAAAACATTTCTTTAGGACAGAGGTTGGTTTCCTGACCCCTGTCCTAAAGAAATATTCATAATCAACACATTGGTTAAAACCCCTAATAAAAGAATTAAAAAATATCACTGGACACCATTTTGAAGGAACAGTACAATTTTAAGAGTGCTTTACCATTATGTCTTAAGGAAAAGTGTTTATACTACACGCATTGGTTACAACGCCACGGAAATGTAAAAAAACAGATTTGGCGCGTTGGCCATTTGGAAGAAACTATACACCTTTTAAGAGCGATTTATGATGATGTCTTTGTCTTAAGAGAAAAGTGTTTAATCAATGCCTTCTTCCAATTCCTATGTATGAATTTTTATTGAAAATTAGATGCAGAGGCTTCCGAGAGCTTAAAAAGCATGCACCTCTATGCTTTGCGTAATCGGAAAATCCACCTTGATTGATTAGGATCAACAAAATGACAAGGACGGATGGCATCATGACCAGAAACTTGGAAACTGTAATGAGCCGGACATGTTGCTAGAAAGACTGGCCAACGTTAGAAAACTGAAATATTTGATTGGATACTAGGATGCCAAAACAGTATACCCTAGTGTCATGGAAGAGAACGGCGCAACACAGAGAAATCAGGAAGAGGATTGGGGTGGCTTTAATTATAGAAATCAGGAAGAGGATTGGGGTGGCTTTAATTATAGAAATCAGGAAGAGGATTGGGGCAGTTACTACTGAGGATTGCGCAGTTACTACTGAGTAACTGCGCATATGTCATCATCCTTGTCAACAATAATCAGCCCACTGCTGGAAGAAGAAGGTATCACCAAGTTTCTTTCGCTAAGGCCTGTCTTGAGCCTGGCTCGTCCATGTTACCAGTACGTTCTTTCGAATTTTGTCCACTTATCTCCGACGTGATCTTCTGGTTCTTTTCCGGTCTCTAGGTAACCTGCCTAAAATTTCAGCGACTAATCTGTGTTCCGTTCTGTTGTCAATGTGTCTATCCCGTTGTCATTTCAGGGATTTTACTCTGATCATAACAAATCATGATACCTTCATTCTTGTCATTTTAATGATCCATGAGTTCTTTTTCTTTCGTCTTATCTTTCCTGGTTACCTTTTCTTTCGTCTTATCTTTCCTGGTTACACCAAGCATGCATTTCCCATGCTCCTTCCAGCTGTCTGCAGCCTTTATGTCATTTTGGTTAAGGTCCATGTCTGTGCTTCGTACGTAAAAAATGGAAGAATCCATTGATTAAACACTTTCTGTAAAGTTTTAATACATAACGGCATATTGCTCTTCAAATTTGGATTGCTCTTTCCATAAGCTCAACAACCAAATTTTATACGTCGATTAATCCTTCTCCATGTCTGTTGTACAAAATAAATGTTGATGTCAGTTATCTCTAGCTGTTCCCATCAATTGATAAATTTCCATTTGTTGTAAAAGCAGGGCATATCGGTTTTAATTTTTAAATAAGTAAATAAATAAGTCATAAGAAATTAATTTTAGGCCATAGGATTCATATTCGTGAATTGCATGGCGTAAATCATTTCATCTTTCGCGAATATGTGTATCTGCAGGCAAAAAGAAATAAAAACGAAATATTGTGCAATGCATTCGTTACCAGACATATGTTGAATTCCGTCTGTGAGCATGATACATCTATCTGTATAGTCAGTATTAAAAACCACTATTTATATAAGAAAAATAGGTTCAAGCTAAACAAATTGATTTCAAACGTTTTTGAAACTTGAATGAAAAACCAGATCTGAATGAGAAAAGCCATTTCTTATCTAACACAAGACGGGTACTTGAACAGCACTCCGAGTTGTAAATAATTGATGTAGTCACTACGAATTGTGTTGATATCTTGTAACGTACATAGTACATATCATCCTATTGTCAATGAAAGGCTGAAATGAGTTGACGTTGAACAATATACAGCTACCTATCCTGTATGGGGCAAGAACTGATAAACAGTTTAGTTTAGTGAAACGCGGTGATGCGAAAAACGCAAAGTACGCTATTATTGACGCCCCAGCTGAGAAAAGCCACTTGTTAGCCGTTGGAGGGACAGTTCTTCGAATCTCACAAAAACTATGAAAAATAGTTAAAATTATTCACTTGCCTAGGGCGTGAAATGAGCAAATGTTCCAAAAGCATGTCTAGAAATCTTTGAAAAACGTCTTATTGAAAGTTAAATTCAAGAAAGGAACATCGGCTGATTTTAACTGGAAAACAATCTCTAAAACATTATATTTCCAGTCTTTAAGAATGAAATGAATGCAACTCCTGAAACTTGGAAACCCCTTTAGCATTTTTTAATGATCACGTATATAATATCAGCCAGAGGATATGGTTCGACAATCATTAAATTTGGTTACGGAAAATTCTTTTTGAATAGGATACGTCCCAGCTCAACCGATGCATTCCAAATATTTTGGATTTATCCTGATACGCAACGATTATACAACATATATTTATTTGTATTCAGAATTGTATATTTTTTTTAAAAAGAAACACCGAAATGTTAATAAATATTTTTAAACTGGCAAGCGAAAAACTGTTTAACAACTTCTGTTGGTTCGGGATTTTTCTGCTTGACTGCATCATTTTTGTTTGCTACTATAGTCAGCCACTGTTTATTGGCAGAAAAAGTGGAAGAAGTCTATTTGGTAAATGATTATTTGTGTTCCGTATGATGTCTTTTTCTGAAGGACAGGGAAGCGAAGAGTTCTTTTATGGTACCGAAACGAAGGTGGCCAACATTTTCTGCTAACAATTAAATTGCAATTCCTTCAAGGAGCCATGCCGTATAGTAAATTAATTATCAAAGTACGCAGAATATTCTGCCTTGGTGGACATAGCATATTTTTCTGTCTTTTACTTGTTTAAAAACATCCCTTCATTCTCAAATGTCGTGAAACTTTTCATTATCAAAAGGTGAGTCCGACATGAGCGATACTTTGGCTGAGTGTCTTTTGTTCTGTTTGTCACCGAAGCCATTAAATGAATCATGAACACATTAAATGAAGCTACGCATGACATATTTCATAAGAGGCTGTTTTGACAACGTGATATTTGGATATTCCTGCAGTAACACACATATGTTTGAAATTTATTAAAACACAATAAAGGTAAAACCTGCAAGTTAGAAAGGAAATGGGGTCTGGGGGATATTTATATAGAACTGGTGTCCTACATCTTAATCATTAATAATAACTAAATAGGTTTGTTTGTTTAACAACACGGTGAGAGGCTCGGTGGGCAATAATCAGACTCACGTCCGTAATTTAGGATCACTCATTCTAGGCACGGAAGAGAACCAGTGTCGTAATACAAACACAGCATTCTTGCCTTTCCGTAATTTCAACCCATCTTGGACGAATAGTCAGAGATAGACCACTGCGCAACCGGAGCGACGAAATAGGTTTTACATAACACATAATTTTTATGAGATACTATTTAAATTATATTTTTAATAGGATTCCATAATATTATTTTACTGTTTTTTTAAATGAGTGTTTCAGAAGATGCGAATCAAGGAGACTCGCAACCTTTCATGAAAAACGTTAGAAATATTCAAACACCTGTCACACAACAGAGTCACCATCTTGGGAAAAGAAATAGTAGGCACGTTATGGCCACCCGTGGGAATTTTTTTGTAGTGATGCGTAATAGTGAATCTTTTATTTATACCTCCAGAAAGAATACAAAAAGGTTAGCGGCTACACTCACATTTTGCCCATTTCATGGATATTTAAATTTCACTGAATATTGATGCCGTTGATAAACAAAAGTTCATGATCTCGTAGGAGTGATAAATTTCAGCCACATATAAATTCAAATTCTGACTGCCGCCCCGGTGGCGTGGTGGTCTAAACAATGGCTTCTGACTCTTTATACAATATGGGTCTGGATTCGAATCATGGTGAAGCATTGGTGTTTTGTTCCTAACACGGCACTATGCCTCTACATTTCCTCGAACAGTGGCCCTAAATTTGGGACGAGCTGCTGCCTATAGCCCACTGAGATTCTGCATATAGCCCACTGAGCTTCTGCCTACAACCCACTGAGATGCCGCTTGCAGCCCACTGAGCTGCTGTCTATAGCACACTGAGTTGCTGACGGTGGTCGTTTAACTCCCAATCAAAAGACATCCTATTTCACTGTATTTAGACCTCAAGAACCGCTGCGGTAAATTCATCAAAGAGCAAAAACATTATGACATTTGCTTCATATGATGCTGGTCCTCCATGTGCCCCCGAAATAGATCTTACTCGGTGAGGAAGGGACGTTACACGATTTCTAAAACTGTATTTGGGTATCTGGCGCCAACTGGTTAACGGCATATCATTAAATTAAAATATCATTAAACCCTTGTAAGTTACGCAGTTGAGCCGCACCGCAGATAGAAATTGCTGTTCCAACACAAACCACAGATGCTCGATTGGGTTCAAGTCTGGGAAATCTGGAGGTCATGGTAATACCTGGATGTACTTCTCATGTTCCTCGAAACATTTTGAACTATCCAGAAATTATGGCGTTTCGCATTATCATGTTGAAATATGGAACTACTAGAGGGAATACCGTTTAAATGAAAGAATGGAATGTACCTGGTCTCTAATGATGTTCAGATTGGTGGTAGATGTCATAGTTTTTTAAAGAAGAATGACCGGACCCAAGAACATTGCCCAATGCATTGTTCTGCTGGAACTTCTTCCACTCTCTTATTTTCATTCCACGGTGCATTCCAAAGCTAACACTTCCACAGGTAAACGACGCACACCTACCCTACCATCCACATGGTCCGGAAGAAATCGAGGCTTATTGGCCCAGGCAAACTTCCTCCAGTCATTCAAGGTTCAGGTTGAATCTTTTCGCGCCAGTTGTACGTTCTTTCCCGACGTACGAAGGCTACCATGGTCACTCGTAGATGCTTACAGCTACGCGGCTCCATTTTCAGCAGGTTTCGAGGTATTGTATGATGTGATCAGCATTCAAATGATCGGCGAGTTGCTCCACAGTATGCATTTTGTTGGCTCGTACCAAACGGGATAGCCTTCGCTTACCAATAGCATCGATGATTTGGGGTTGGAACACACATTGCTGGTTTCTCCCTCAATGGACTGCTTTCTGAAGGTAGGAACCGTGGCTTACTATGAGCATCCGCAGAAGCATTTCCGTCTTGGAAACCATGTGACGCACTCGTTTGGCCATTAAAATTACTATCTGACTCACTTGTTTGGCCATTAAAATTACAACCTGACTCACTCGTTTGGCCATTAAAATTACGACCTGACTTACTCGTTTGGCCATTAAAATTACGGTCTGACTCACTCGTTCGGCTATTAAAATTACGACCTGCCTCTCTCGTTTGGCCATTAAAATTAAGATCTCACTGTCGTTTGGCCTTTATTATTACTATCTGACTCACTCGTTTGGTCATTAAAATTACTACCTGACTGACTCGTTTGTCCATTAAAATTAAGACTTGGCTCACTCGTTTTGCCATTAAATTGCCATCTGACTCACTCGTTTGGCTATTAAAATTACCATCTGACTCACTCGTTTGGCCATTAAAATTACCATTTGACTCACTCGTTTGGCCATTCGAATTTGGCATTTTTCAAACTTGCTAAAGTCCGCTGCATTTCCCACCTGAGAAACGAGAATACAGTTGATTTATAGACCTCAGTATCAAGCGTTATTTATACCATTGCATAACCTTCACACACATCGTCGTTTGCCTGCGGCTTCTTCAATTTGCATGAAGACGCTTTGGTCATTATATTCAGGCCGCCTCGGTGGCGCAGTGGTCTAGGCGATGGCCTCTGATCATTCGTCAGAAAGGGGTACGGGTTCCAATCCCGGTGCGGCATGGGTGTTATTTTTGACTTAGGGCACTGGCTCTTTCCCTTCCCTGGAACCAGTGATCCTAAATTAGAGACGGGCGACTGCTTACAGACCATTGAGTTGCTCACGGTGGTCGTTAAACCTCCAATAAAAACATATTGTTTTGGGTCTTCGGTGTATTTTGAAGTAAACATTAAATAAGATTTTTCTTTTCTCTTTTGTTGTCGGTATTATTATCACAGTGGTTCGTAGTATGCATGCTTGTATTTTTCAATAATCGCGGATTAAAGAACATTTTCCTTGAAAATGACTTTTTTTTGTTTATATTAAGATGATATCTGATGAAATGTTTTGCGGAATAATATGAATTTGTTTTTGCAGGTTGTGAAATGTTTAAAGCATGGAACCAATGAAATTGTGGCTGTAAAATCTGTCAAGATAGACGAAGAAGTATATTTAAATGAATTGAACATCCTATGCGGATTAAATTTCTGGAGAGCGTATCAGGTAAGCATTTCTTTGACCATCATTATTACATTAGTTTTTAACAAGAGACTTTTATGATCTCGGTATTTCCTTCAGTCTGAATTCAATTATGTAACATAATCTCTCAGAATAATGGCGAAAGTTACTCTGCTAATTTAAAGTTAATATTCTTGATTCTCCAAATTATAATATACACAACGTAATGTTCTGCATTGCTATCAGTTAAAATATTATTTACCAGGAAGTGTAAGAAATCTTTACAGAGTGTAAGGATTTTTACTGAGTCGCAATTCATTTCCAGGCGGCAGGAACGTGGATCAGAGTCCATTTTCTAAGGCATGTACCAGAGGAAATTTGCCTAAAAGAGCAATTTGGTCCTTAAGGATTCTCCATTTACAGGTGAAAAATTTATGGAATCGTCTTTCTTTCCCTATTAAGATTTGGGACAAGTTTTTATTATGGTCACCAATTAACGCTAGTGTTTCCACGAAAATTGGACTTCGATTTTTGCATGAATCGCAGTTCAAGGAGAAGATAAAAAGTAAAGCGAAGCACGACATTCACCACGTTTCATTTGGATTAACAAATGAAACTTGATCACCTTGCTTTTTGTACTGAAGATCAGCTTGTTACGAATCACAAGCCATGGAAACGCAAAAAAATTCTAAAACGTCAACAGAAATTTAATAATCCGAGATTATTCTTGAAATTATTTTGACAAAGAATATTTTTTTTAAATTTGTTGACATATAACACATCTTTAATTACACATGTTCTTTCTTTTACAAGAATGCCCATGCAATTGTAATCCTTTCCTAACTGTAAATACAATTATAAGTGAGGAATGTTTCTGAATTACGAACTCGATAATCGTTGTGATACTAGTTGAGATTCTACGCTAAAAAAATATGGTCAAGCTATCTCTTCTACTGTTACTCCTCCATACGTGAACAAATTATCGAGCAATTTTTTTTATTTCGAAAGTAGGAAATAATGTACAGTAAAACTGAAATAAGGGATGTAAGGTCAGGTGATGCGTAACATCACAGCCTCTCCTTGACAAATGTCAACCCCGCCTTCTCGTGGTGCATCCTGTTCCCACTAAAGGGACTCGGACGACCGCAAATAGCGGTATAACTATACCATCGGGATCAGAGGAAATGCTATCCCACACTCACCAACCCGCTTGGCCAGCGTGGTGAGTTATGGCCAAACACCTCCAAAATGACTCTACAACTTAAATCTTGGCCCTCAGTCTCCGGCAGCTGGAATGTACCTGGCCAAGGCAGCGGCCAGTGCGACATGAAGGCAGAGGGTGCTAAGAATCCCCGGAGGACCGGACTAGGCTGCCATTTGATGCTGACCTTGGCTACCTATAACGGACGCTCCCTATCTTCTGATTCAAGGCTTCTTGAATTGGAAGAGGAACTACAAAGGATCAAGTGGGACATCGTCGGGCTAAGTAAGGTAAGGAGAAAAGGAGAAGATCTCATTGAACTGAAAAGTGGACATCTCTTCTATTATCGTGAAACAGATACTGCCAGAACTAGTGGTGTTGGATTTATAATAAACAAGGAACTGAAGGATAAAGTGGTAGAAATTGAAAGTTCCTCTGACAGAGCTGCACGACTCGTTATCCAACTATCGAGAAGATACCAGGCTCAGATTATTCAAACTTATGCACCCACCACAAGTCATCCTGAAGAAGAAATTGAAGAATTTTATGAAGAAATTCGTCATCTAAATAATAAAGGTAAGCAGCACTTGAAGATAATTATGGGAGATTTCAATGCAAAAATAGGGCACCGGCAACAGAATGAAACTTTAGTAGGTAAATTCGGTCACGGCAACAGAAACCAGCGTGGAAATACTCTCGTTGAGTTTGCAGAGGCAGAAGGATTTTTCATCTTGAATTCCTTTTTCAAGAAAAAGCCACACAGGAAATGGACATGGAGACATCCAATTGGGACGACAAGTGAAATTGATTTTATTATGTGTAACAAAAAATTCGTCATCGAAGACTGCAGTGTGCTAAACAAGTTCAACACAGGTAGTGACCATAGATTGGTGAGATGTAAGATGCACCTCAACACTAAACTGGAACGTGGCAAGCTCATAAGACAAACAAAATGTATTGACATAACCAACCTTAAAAAACACCATAATACTTTCAAGTTGGAACTGAAGAACAGATTCTCTGCTTTAGAAGGCCTAACATCGGAAGAAGTGGATATTTCGGAAGTTAACAGAAAAGTAACCAAAGCTCTTATGGAAACAGCAACAAAATTAGCTGGGTCTAAGAACAAGTTGCATGTAAACAAATTATCAGGAAAAACCAAAATGTTGATGCAAAAAAGAAGAGAGATGAGGACAACTAAAGAAGATGTG
The DNA here is from genome assembly GCA_039090855.1 of Macrothele yani. NCBI lineage: Eukaryota > Metazoa > Arthropoda > Arachnida > Araneae > Macrothelidae > Macrothele > Macrothele yani. The sequence continues at coordinate 210,646,472 of CM077034.1, read as the reverse complement.
ACTTCCAAAGTGGAATATATAGAGCTATGCAAGACAGCACGAAAAAGTATCACTGAAGACGTCAGGAAATTCAACTGTGAGCTAGTGAGGAAAGCAATTGAAAACAACCAAAGCCTAAAGATAGCAAAGGGACATCTCAGTAAGGGAAGAAGACAGATTATGGCTCTGAGAAAAGAAGATGGTTCTATAACAAGAAATAGAGGCGAAATTTTGACAAGAGTGAAAGATTTCTACTCCAAATTATATGAAACGGATGATACATGTACTCCAGACATCATGAAAGGTACCAGAGTTCTTCCAGTCCTCCCAGCAGAAGTTGCTCATGCAATCAAGAACATGAAGCGGGGGAAAGCTCCAGGAGAAGATGGAATTACTATAGACATCATACAAGAAGCAAGTGGAGAAATTGAAACAGTACTCGCCCAAATTTTCACTCGATGCCTTAATGAAGGGAAGATCCCTGAGGATTGGAACAATGCTACAATGATCCTGCTACATAAAAAAAGGTGACATTGAGGATCTCAGGAACTACAGACCTATCAGCCTCCTATCAGTGGTTTATAAAATCTTCACTAAAGTTCTTTCACACCGCTTGAAGGTAACACTGGACATGGCTCAACCGAGAGAACAAGCTGGATTCAGGAGTGGCTACAGCACAATAGATCATATCCATGTACTGAGAGAACTAATTGAAAGAGCGAGGGAATATGAACTTCCATTGTGCATGGCTTTTATCGATTATGAAAAAGCCTTTGATTCGGTGAAACCATCAGCAGTTACCACGGCTCTGAAATCCTGCGGTATTGAAGATGCATACATTAATATTATTAATAACATCTATGAAAATGCAAGTGCAAAGATTCGGCTGTTTGAAAATACAACACACGTAAAAATTGGAAAGGGAGTGAGACAAGGTGACACCATATCTCCGAAGCTCTTTAATGCCACATTGGAAATAGTCTTTCAATCACTGAACTGGGAAAACAAAGGGATAAAGATTAATGGAGATTATCTAACCCACCTTCGTCTTGCTGATGACGTAGTCATTTTTGCAACTACCCCATCAGAGCTGCAGAGTATGATCCAGGAACTTGCTGACAAGAGTAAAGAAGTGGGATTAAAAATGAACATTCAGAAGACAAAAGTGATGTTCAATGCTTTTACAAGAAATGAAGATTTATCGATTGATGGAGAAAAACTGGAGATAACAGATACGTATGTTTTTTTCTTGGACAGCAGATATCAAGTGATTGTCACGTTGATGAAGAAATTAATCGGCGTACAAAACTTGCCTGGAGAGCTTTTGGAAGAAACAGCATAATTTTCAAGAGCAATATGCCATTATGTCTTAAAAGAAAAGTGTTTGATCAATGCATCCTTCCAGTGCTTACGTATGGTGCAGAGACGTGGACCTTAACTAAAAGAGACATACAAAGGCTGCAGACAACTCAAAGCAGCATGGAGAGGTGCATGCTTGGTATAACCAGGAGAGATAAGAAGAGGAACTCGTGGATCCGAAAAATGACGAGAGTGGAAGACATCATGATCAGAGTTAAATCCCTGAAATGGCAATGGGCTGGACATACTGCCAGAAGGACAGACCATAGATGGACAGCCGAAATTTTAGATTGGATTCCAAGGGACAGGAAAAGACCCAGTAAAAGACCACATGGGAGATGGGTGGATGAAATTCGTAAATATGCGGGAGTGACATGGAGGAGACTGGCACAAGACAGACCGTTGTGGAGGAAACTTGGGGAGACCTTCGTCCAGCAGTGGATTGATAATGGTTGACAATGATGATGATGATGAAAACTGAAATTATCCGGTCTCCAGATATCCGGAATTCCAATTATCCGGATCGCTTCTTCTTCTCTCGAGGCCAAGAAAAATTAAGATTTTTATTTATTTATTTTTGCGTTTTTAGTTTTTTCGTTCATTTAAATAATACAAAATGATAGTGCAGTACAGTAGATATATATTTTTTAAATGTACAGCATTTGTTGTTATGAAATACGATAAACGAAAAAAATTTAATTTCCTCACTTCAATTAAGAAATAAGTATTTGGCCTACAGAGAAAAAACAACCCAATTATCCGTATTTTACGAATATGTGGAAAGGCATATATTCGTAAAACCAAACAATTATCCGGATTTGACGAACATCCGGATGGGCGAATATTCGTAAAATCAAACAATTATCAGAATTTTACTAATATCCGAATGGGAGACATTCGTAAAGCAAACAATTATCCGGAATTTACGAAAATCCGGATGGGATAATATTTGTAAAATCAAACAGTTATCCGGATATTGCGAATATCCTGATGACCGAATATTCGTTAATGAATATTCGAATATCCGGATGGGCTAATTTTACAAACATTCGTCCCAGTTAATCCGGATAATTGGAGTTCTACTGTAGTTTATTTTCACTAAATTGCATACCGTAATTTTAAATTTATGCAACATGAATTATCCGCATTTCCGTTTCAACCTGCCTATGGAATTTAGAAACTTTTTTCCCGACGAAACATGTAAATATTTGCTTGGTCCATGAGGCTTTAAAATTGACATGGCTAATAGAGTATGCGCAATGGTATCGGAAATGTGTTGCATTCAAAACGAGTTCTATGTCAGACTTTTCCACAAAAATATTTGGAGGTCGTATAATTATCGTACTGTTGAATGTTTCGTGACCGCGTACATAGAGGTTAGCTACCTGAATTTCAAATAGTTTCCACCACTTCATGCTTTCTTGCCGGCTATGTTTAATTAACGACAGCTAATATTTATTGTAAACACTTCTGTAATTATTCTGATTCGTAGTAGAAATTAAAATAGATTGTTGTGAATAATCAGATACATACTACATGTTCTATTTGAAGGGAAACGTAATACATACACACATACATTTTTTATTCACAAACAAACTGATTAAAAACATGTTTAATCAAAGCTTCCTTCTAGGTCTTACTTATGGATGAAAGACGCTAAAGAGCTTGTTGACACGAAATTCAGAGTATAGGCCTCCCCCATTATTTTCCAATTTCATCGATCCTTAGTCCCAGTCCACCATTTAGCACCTCTAAATTTCGGAAGGTCATCTTTCCATCTCGTTCTGTGGCTCCCTCTTTGTCTCTTTCCATCTCGTTTTGTGGCTCCCTCTTTGTCTCTTTCCATCTCGTTCTGTGGCTCCCTCTTTGTCTCTTTCCATCTCGTTCTGTGGCTCCCCCTTTGTCTCTTTCCATCTCTCGGTTGCCATTCTGTTATTAATCATGTCCATCTTTCATGTCCAGCCCATCTCCACTGCGATTCCTTTATTATTTTTAAAAAATCTCTTATTCCTGTTCTTTATCTTATAAGTTCATTTCTAACTCGGTCTCTTCTCGTTATTCCCAATATTCTCCTCTCTAACTTTCTTACAGATACTTTTATTTTTCCACATTTTAGTTCTGTGACACTCCACGTTTCACTTTCATAAGCAAATAAGGGGTTAGCACATGCATGAAAGATTTTTCTTTTTAAACACAATGGAAGATCGCCGGTTAAATAGTCTTTAAAAAAGACACACAGAGTGTGAAAAGTTCTGAAAGAAACATGGATTAATGCATTTTTTTATAACAAGGAACGATAGGAAGAGGAATTCAAGTATCAAGAAAATGACGGGAGTTAATACTATTAAGATAAAGTACCGCTAAGAGGGCAATTTGTTGGACTTATATCTACAAAATTGGCATAGTTAGACAACTGAAATACCACACTGGATTTTGCTCGAGTTTCGTTAAAACTGTTTGAACTGTAAAGCAAAGTTTACCTAACACTATGCGGCAATACTTTTTTTATGATTCGGGGTTTAATAAACGTTATTAGAGTTATGAGGACTGCAAGAGTTTCTGCGGTCCCATTTTGAGGCCATTTGTTCCCAGCAGGACAGAAACCCAGGGCAGACTCGAGCCAAAATCCTACTCACACGGTTATACGTACAGACACCCGATCATCTGGAGACTTAACTACCGGAATGACCACGGAATTATATAATGAACTTATTAATCACATTACGTTTTTAAAGATTTTTATGTCTTTTACTGTTAAATCTTTTTCATGTTCCTTTTAATTTTTAATTTTCAAAAATCTAATGTTAGCTACGAAATGGGAACGAGTATGAAGACTGGAAAACTTTAATTTGGAGTGAGACATGTTTCGTTCCTCCGTGAACATAGTTGGGTAAAATAGATTCAGCTCATAGGTTAATGCCTTATTACAAAATACCTGGCACTGACTTGCTTTTGAAAACATACATCATATAATAAGTACGCCGTACTTCGAAGTAATTTTTTTTTCTGGCATAATTACGGTATACTTGAAAAAAAAAGCCATGGTTTATGCACAGAAACTGTAATTATGATTAAAATCCTTAAAACTACATTAAATTTATCCGGTGATGTAGTAAAGAACAAAATGTTTGATAATGGACAAGATATTTATTTTTTTCAACTTGTGTGTTCATTAAATAAAAGCAATAATTGGAGAACAGTACACAACTTATATTTGTTTGTCTTTTTGCAGTCACACATCGTTAGATCAATTGATTCCTTCGTCATTTCCAAGAATGGATTCTTCGTCTTTGAAATGTTAGATGAGAGCCTACGTGATTACTTGCAGCGTCAAGGTCCACTTCTTCTCACGGATGTTAGATGTATTATGCGACAGCTGATGACTGCCCTGGACAAGTTGAAGGTAAGTTATTTCCTACTCTGCTAGAAGAACTTTTATTTGTTGTAAACTTTCATTGATTGCATAGTTTCGTTTTCATAAAACCAATATACTTTTATTTGTTGTAAACTTTCATTGATTGCATAGTTTCGTTTTCATAAAACCAATATACTTTTATTTGTTGTAAACTTTCATTGATTGCATAGTTTCGTTTTCATAAAACCAATAGATATCCGTCATTTATGGGTCCGAAAAGGACTCAAGGAGTAATTTAGCCAAATGAAAGGGGTCAACAGGAATATGAAAATGTTTAATGGCATTTTATTTACCCACAAAATTCACATAGTCTGCGTTTCAAATCATTTTTGATCATGATTTTTTATACGTTTAATTTATATGTTTTTTTGCTTATTTTTATGAATCACATACAAGATCTCCTAATTTTTGTTCACCCGATTAAATTCCTTATTCTAAAATTACACCAATTTTATTTTTTCTCAGAATTGTAGGATGCTCCACACAGTTGTTCAATGTTATTGTTCAAACTTATAAATATTGCGTCGAGAGTGAAAAATATGCGAAGCAGGTCCTATGCGGCCTGGGGATGTTTACCTTTCATTACTTTAAGCAACTAACAGTTACTTGGTGAGCGTGTACAGCGGATTTGCGATAAACTTAATATTGTTTTTGTAGAATTCAAAATAACGCTCCTTAACCATTAGATATAGGAAAATATTGTCCCTTCACTTCCAGTCTAAGTGTTAAATCAAACGATATGCTTGTAATAGTGTCCAAGCCGAACAAACACACCTGTAAAATAGCGCGCAAGCCTAATAGACACGCCAGAAAGAGTGTGTACACACAGAAAGGAACATTTGCAAAAGAGAAGGAGAGCCAGAGAGATACGCTTGAAATAGAGTGCAGAAAACCAACAGACATGTCTGGAACATAATGTGGAGAACCAACTGATACGCCTGAAACATAGTGTGGAGCTTAAATAATAACATATGGAACTTTACACCAACTATTCATAAGATAGTATAACTACACTAGTGATCCGAATACATTGCGTACCTAAAAATCGAAGTTCCCAAGCTTTCGCACATCAACCAGATCGCTTTTTCAAGAAAGTCAGTATGATATCTACCTAACGTGAAAAAGCCGTCTATTTCGAAAGCTCGGAAACTTCTATTTTTCTATATGCCAATAAATTCGGATCGCTAGTATAGTAATACTATCTTATGTACACTATGGAGAACTAACAGATACGACAGAAACATAGTGTGAAGAACCAATAGACGTAGACACGTGTGAAACATAATGTGGAGAACCAACAGATACGCCTAAAACATTGTGTGGGGAAACAACAGATACGCCTAAAACATTGTGTGGGGAAACAACAGATACCCTTGAAACATAGTGTGGATCCTAAATAATAACACATGAAACTTTACACCAACTATATTTAAGATAATATAACTGTACCAGTGATCCGAATACATTGGCGTACCTAAAAACTAATTTTCCAAGCTTTCGCACATTAGTCAAACGGCTTTTTCAAGAAACGCAGTTTGCTGTTTACCTTCCTTGAAAAAGCCATCTAGTTGATGTGCGCAACCATGGAAACTTCGATTTTTCTATACGCCAATAAATTCATATCACTTGTATAGTTTTACTATCTTACGTATAGTTTGGAGAACCAACAGATACGACAGAAACATAGTGTGAAGAACCAAAAGACACGTCTGAAACATTATGTGGAGAATAAACATACGCCATTTTTTGGCTTAGGGCTTAATGACCGTCTTGAGCAGCTCAGTGTGATATGAGCAATCGCCCGCGCCTAATTTATCGCTACTGACGCAAGGAAAAGGAGAAAGCCGGTGTCGTAAGTCAAACAGAACATACATGCCACTCCGGGATTCAAACCTAGACCTGTCTCCCAAGAATAGTCAGAAGCTGGAGTTTAGACCACTGTGCCACAGGGTTGACCCTGAAGATATTGATTTTGTATCTGCTATAAATGTTTTGCAGCTAATAATCATGTTCCTATTCAGTGAAACTTTGACATGGGTTATACTAGTTCATGAACTTTGTTTCAAATACCACATTATCACACATTTACAGTCTTTCAAGGAATTTATTTGTACAACTACACGCATTTTTTTCATGTGGTTGAGATTGGAAGAATTACAATAGTGTAGTATAAGGAATTGATAAAAGACGTTCGAAGATCCCAGGAAACAAACAATCACAAACTAACCTACTTTTTTTCCGAAAGTAGATCCCTTTTTCTTATGGTAACGAAAAAAACGCTGAGGGAAATCAAAAATCTTTTAATAAGAGTACCATTCAAATTCAAACAAAGGTCTTCGTTCTTTCCACGTTCATAAGTGAGTCACGGAAATATTCTCATTTGCCGGCACCGGGAGTCGAACCCAGGGCCTTCCAGTTTCGAGCTGGATATGCTTCCGCTACACCACAGCGGCCTCGAATTCCTCCAGACTCACACACGCCAACTGCCAAGCCAAGTTGGCAGGTTGCTTCTTGGAGCCCCGCACAATGCTGGGGATTCACCAAAGGTGGTAAGCATCAACTGAAGAAATAATTAGAAGACCCTGGGTTCGACTCCCGGTGGCGGCCAATGAGAATTTTTCCGTGACTCACTTATGAACGTGGAAAGAGCGAAGACCTTTGTTTGAATTTCCTGGTTCACGTTAAAGGTCTGTATTAATTATTCATTCGCCTTCTAATTATTTCTTCAGTTGATGCTTACCGTCTTTGGTGAATCCCCAGCATTGTGCGGGGCTCCAAGAAGCAACCTGCCAACTTGGCTTGGCAGTTAGCGTGTGTGAGTTTGGAGGAATTCGAGGCCACTGTGGTGTAGCGGAAGCATATCCAGCGCAAAACTGGAAGACCCTGGGTTCGATTCCAGGTGCCGGCCAATGATAATTTTTCCGTGACTCACTTATGAACGTGAAAGAGCGAAGACCTTTGTTTGAATTTCCTGGTATACGTTAAATGTCTGTATTAATAAGAGTACCTTTCATTGTATGCTCTGTGTAAAAAGTAAAACAATTCCGTAACAATACGAATAAGTTGTTTGTTCCTGAAGAAACTCCTCGTGCAAGCACCTCAGGGCCTGATACGCAAATGATTAAAAATAACTACCAGTGCCTAATTGTCGCCCGACACAGCGCATGATAACCGCGAATCGAGGAAGTTGTATGAAGAGCATAGCTGAGATGCAGGGGCAATTATAACAGCAGATTGGGGTTACATTAACCTCCACGGAATCTGAGGATATCTCGACAATACCAGCGGGTTGAGAGAATTTGAGAGAGGACGTATAATTGGGCTGAGACAGGGCGGTTGGTCAAGTAGCCGTATCTCCAGGTATTTGGGTTGCAGCAAAGCGACAATCGGACGATGTTGCCGCCAATATGTCAAAGAGGGCACAATCCAGTGGCACGGAGACAGTGGGCTGCCGAAGGCAATGGCAGAACGTGAGGATTGACCGATTGTGAGAGCAGCCCGAACAGAACCGAATTCGACACTTTCAAAAATCCGTGGCTATGTTGCCCCGTCTACAGTAGCGAAAGGAGCCATTCTGACCGTTGCCAGTTGATTTGCAGCACGGGGACATCATTCGAGGATGCTACTCCGCTACCTACCATTGTCCAGCAGCGTCGCCGGCACGGGTTGCAGTGGTGTCTGGCACTATCAGCGTGGAATAGTGTCCAGTGGCGTCGTGATGTCTTCAGCGATGAGTCACGGTCTGCACTTTTGGAGAATGAGCAGCGCATATGTTCCCCCAAGACGAGCCGGTCGGCGCAACGATTCTGCATTTACCACGGATTGGGAAACGGCTAACACAGAGGAAGAGACAGTCTCTGAGATGAAATTGAAAAACGAAACTCTGAGATTAGTAAAAAAATCAGTGAAAAGTAAATTCTTTCAAAACAGTATGCGCCTGGATTTTAAAGCTGCATTAAAAGTCCGCTTCGGAAGTTTGGACAAGAAGGTGCAATAAAATTTCGAAATTTTTGGTTTTTCTGATAGGTGATAGATAGAATACAAATGCAAACGAAAAACTTGTGTCCTGTATATTCCCAATTCAATAAAAATATACGAAGGTTCTCTAAAATTTCATGTAGGAGTGGCACAAATGTCAATAGGCGCAGTAATTCCAGAACACGCAAGGCATATAAACAATGGAGTATTTTCTTAAACTGCAAAATCGTGGTGTTTTTCCATGTGTTGATAATTTGTTAGAATATTGCAATTATTATTAGATAAATTACTCTCATTCACCATGAAATGTTTTTTTATGTTTACAGAAATATATGTTTGTCTTTCAGGAGCTGAAAATTATCCATACAGATATCAAGCATGATAATATCATGCTGGTCAACAGCAGAAATAAACCGCTGCAGATAAAGTTGATCGACTTTGGTATGGCTATTCGTTTGCCGACAGAGAAATATCCAGCTCTTATTCAGGTTCCTTCTAAAAGGTATGATAATTTAAAATAAATCTTTTGGTAACATTTGAATTGTTAGTGTTAGGTGAAATTTTCTTGTGAATAAATCTTAGTGAATAATATCAACGAGTCAATCAAAATCACATGTCCATATATATGCATGCTCTACACTGAAGTGTCAAATATCATGGATCCATCAGCTCGTAACAACTGGTAGCATGACTCATCGGACCACGCCACATGTTGCCAGTCTTCCAGGATCCAATTATCGTGTTGATGAGCCCAGGTGTGGCCTTGCGTCCGATGCCGTTGTGTTAAGAAAGGCATTCTGGTGGGTCTTCTGCTCCCATACCCCATGGACGCTAAATTACGCTGCATTGACCTGATGGATATGTCTGTAGTACCCCTTGCACTGAATGTGGATGTAATTTGACACAGTGTCACTACTCTGTTAGCATTGACAATCCTGTTCAGACGCCACTGGTTATGGTCATTCAGTAGCCGTGGTCGGCCACTGCGTTGCTCAAGGTGGGTGGTAATTTCTTTCATGAGGTACTTTAGTTAAACCCCTGACACCGTGGACCGAGGAATGTTGAATGTTCGCAAAACTTCGGAAATTGAATGCCTCATTCGTCTGGCTCCCACTACCATGCCTCGTTTAAGCTCTGATAGTTAATTCACGTCGGCTTGCCGTGATACTACGGGCGGTTGCTCAACATGTCTGCGACATTACACCTCGCAACTGATAAAAATCTTGTCCTGCGTTGAAGTCTTTAGTGCGGCGGCAGCACCAAATAAAAATTTGCGTACTGCTATTCCATGACTGTTGGTACTTCTGTGTATATATATGTAATATGTGCAAGTGTGCACACATGTATATTGGGGGATTTTGAACATAATCAGCAGCATAACGCTACCCAATAATTTTATAAAAGTTGTAGTACTAGATTCTGCACAAGCATGCCATTCTTAAGTTATATTATACGGGAGAGGGAATACGTGCTTCACTTTTCAAGTGAATAAAAACAAGACGGCAAATAACAGAGACTAATATTGTTTCAACACCTACTGAAACAGTAGGATCATTTGCAGATATTAGAAAATTAACCCTCAAATCCAAGTGACTTTCACGATAGAACACTTTGCCAGCCCTTAAAAGTGCCAGCAGCGGTAGTATCAGTGTAAAACGTTTTCTTATAAATTTATATTGGTTTCTTTGTAACATCAATATCACCATCATTTTCAACAATTATCAATCCACTGCTGGACGACGGTCTCCCCAAGTTTCTTCCAAAACGGTCTATCTTGTGCCAGTCTCCTCCATGTTACTCCCACATACTTTCGAATTTCATCCGGCCATCGCCCATGGGGTCTTTTTCTCGGTCTTTTCCTGTACCTTTGGAATCCAGTCAAAAATGTCTGTCCTTCTGGTGATATATCCAGCCCATCGTCATTTCAAGGATTTTACTCTGATCATAATTTCTTCCACTGTTGTCATTTTTCCGATCCATGTGTTCTTCTTCTTATCCCTCCAGGTTATACCAAGCATGCACCTCTCCATGCATCTTAGAGTTGTCTGCAGTCTTTGTATATCTCTTTTAGTTAAGGTCTACGTCTCTGCAACATACGTAAGCACTGGAAGGATGCATTGATCAAATGCTTTTCTTTAAAGATATAATGACATATTGCTCTAGAAAAATGTACTGTCTATTCCAAAAGCTTTTGAAGCAAGTTTTGTGCGCCGATTCATTTCTTCATCAATGTAACCCTCACTTGATATCTGCCGTCCAAGATAAAATACCAACTTGATATCTGCCGTCCAAGATAAAATACCAACTTGATATCTGCCGTCCAAGATAAAATACCAACTTGATATCTGCCGTCCAAGATAAAATACCCATCCAACTTTTTTCTCTTGTCAGCACGTTCCTGGATCATACTACGCAGCTCTGATGGGGTAGTTACAAAAATGACTACGTTATTAGAAAAACGGAGGTGAGTTATATAATCTCCATCAATCTATATCTCTTTGTTTTCCTGTTCAGTGATTGGAAGACATTGTCCAATGTGATTTAAGTTGCGAAGTCATTTGCGAGGGGTTTGGCCATAACTCACCACGCTGTCCAAGCGGCTGGGTGAGTGTGGGATAGCATTTCCTCTAGTACCGGTTGTATAGTTATACCACTATTGGTGGTCACTGCTTTCATTGTAACATATGCTGTATAAAATAAGTCTGTAATCACTAGGCGTGTGATGCAACTAGTTGTAATATGTTGATGAAAACAGATGTTTTTTGTTTTCGTTTCTGTTTTTATGTAGATGATTTTAGGATGGGAGTGTCTGACCTTAGGTCTTAAACAACCCTTAGAAATAAGAAGCTAGTAGATTTTGGTTTGGAGGTGTAACTGCGTGTTCCCTGCTCTCTCCAGATGTGTATACGTCCAGAATCGCTCTTCAGACTAAATCGAATCTCATCCATAAATAGAACTGGACCCCATTGCTGATGTGTGCAGTTCTTGTGTTCCTGGCACCACAGAAACCGCCGTCTCCTATGAGCAGGCGTTAAGTAGCTTCCATTGTAATCAATGCATGGTGTATAATCCGGTTAATTGGCCCACCGGTTGATCAGGACAGCCGTTTATTTGGGATAATTCTTGAAGAACAAACCAAATTAGCTCTTTGGGATAGTTTCTCATAATTGAGGGAACCAATTTATTCGGCCAAAGTATACAGTCCTGTTGTGTCACTTTTATATAACCGGAATTTTCTGTAATTACTTGATTGCTAAAAGTTCTTCTAAAATTCTATGGGTAAGTTTGTTGTCACAAAGTTCTTATTCTTAATTTTCACGAAGATATTTAATTTTATCAATTCAGCATCAGGTATGCGGAGGAATTATTCCCCTTTGTATAAAAAACAGGTTAAAAGCTCTTTAAATGTTGAAGACTGATAGTATCAGGTTTTACTTCACATCAGCTTGGGAAAAGCATTGCGAATCCGTGGAAGACTCTATCCTTTGTCCTGTCTAACCCCCCCCGGGGTGTGTAGCAGAAGCTTTCTGTTAATAAAGGAATCACCAAAAAACTGCTAGATGTTATACAGGAAAGAGGCTAAAGCTTAACGGAACACCGAAACTGGAGAAAGTTCGTATTGATCATCCAACAGAATGCGGCAACAGTTATATGAAGATGCAACATTCTTTCGAATATCGATTAGAAAATATGAAGATATCTGGCTGGAGCGCTCACACAGACAAGACAATGCAGAAGTTGAATCAGATCCAGCAATTACAAAAACCTAATGCAATTGTGTTATGTATCAGTAAGACCAAGAGACTCATTCTAGAAAATATGATCTCGATGACGGGTTTAGTTTGATGAACTCATGAGTCCAAAAGAACACTTATAAACTACTCTGTTTATACGTTTCGGTAATTCAATAGTTTGCAGCTTGGTTAGAAGATACCAATTCATGACCGCATTGTGCTATCGGTTTTCAAACTTCATTGTATCGTATCAAAAGTCCTTTAGTCTATGGTTTAACAGAAGCATCAAGTTGAGAACACTTAGAGATGATTACTCCGAACTGTCATGAATTTTTCAGTTTTGAACTCTAAATAAAGATTGCAAATGATCCTAGATATTCGACCATGAAACGAGTAAATTTCCAAAATAGCAGTTGAAAATACACTCACGTACAATGGAATTTGCGTACCTAAAAGGAAGCATCGGATTGAACTAAAATTTTACGAACTTAATGGTACAGATGAAGAATACACATGATGGCAAAAAGAGAGCTTCAGGAAATTTACAGAGGGATCTGTGGCACGCAGCCCAGTCATCTTCAATAGCGCGAAGCACCGCCTTGTGAGGCGATACATGCTGCAATACGGTTCGGCATGGAGGCCAACAGACGCTTGATGTTGTCCTGTGGCAGACTGGTCTATACGTTTTAGACGGTGTGCTCCAAATCCCGTATAGTGCGGCACGGCGGAAACTGGTCCCACACATGCTCGATAGGGGTCATGTCCGAGGAGCGGGCAGGCCATGGAAGTGTCTGGACATAACCTAGGCAGTCGTGGGAAAAAAGAGCCGTTTGCGGGCGACAATTATGCTGCTGGTATGACGCACCTGGAATCCTGTCCAGGAATGGGAGCACATGGTGCCGTAGGATCTTATCCACATACCGCTGGGCGGCCAATAATCCACGTAGCACTAATAGAGCTGATCGACTATCGTGGACAATGACTCTTCATAGCATAATGCCTGCAGTTGGGGAAGTGTGGCACTCGATAGTGCCTTTGACCCGGGGACCTCCACACCCGGACACGGTCCTCATCAGTCCCCAAAACGAAACGACACTCATCGGTAAACACCACACGTCACCAGTCTGTGCCGTTTCACGTCGCTCTGGCCTGGCACCACCGCACACGGAGCCGGCGATGTTTAGGTGTTAATGGCAGCACCGGTAAGGGTTCATTGCCACCCACGTGCCACTACATCTGCCTCCATATTCAACCGGGTCAGCGAGGGATTCGTTCATTTTTGGCACACAATCCATCGATTATTTATACCAGTGGTCCTTTTGGTCCATCCTGAGAAGCTCCGCCTTTGTCCCAACACAGCCTGACGGTATGGTCAGAACTATCCACGTGGCGGGCTATACGGCTAGCCCACCATCACGCGGTTTTCCGCCCGATCATCAGGCCTAACTCAAAGTCCGTAAGTTGCGTAAATCGAAGTTCCTGGCACCTACCCGGCATCCTTGTCACTTGCGTCGGCCGGTATTTTTCGCATTCATGGGGCATTGACTACACGCCGGTCTATAAAGCTGGTAGTTCGTACTTGCAGCGCCACCCCAGCATGTTCGGTCTTGTGCATTTGCACCAAGCGTGGATCGTTTGCATACCTGCACGCACTCTAGCTATTTGCAAATTTAGCGGTTGTAGCATGTTTTTTCCTAGCTGCGCAAACTTCATTTTCCGTGAGTGTATTTCTTCTGAAGAGAGAGAAGTAAGCAATCTAACTTATGTTTAGTAACTGTTGGGATTATAAACATCTCGTTTCATTTGGTAGAATCGAGGAATAGTAAAATTTTTAGTTCTTATGTGTGTTACATAACTTGTGTCATCAATTAAAAAGTCCAGCAGTCTCTTTTTGGTATCATGTATTTTCAGTTTCAGTAATCAGATACAGTAGTTAGGAGCCCAAAAATATTGGAACACACTGTGTCGCAGCACTAAATCGCAGCTTAGAAAACCAGGAATTTAGGGAAAATGTTTAAAAGTTACATGAAAATTGGAAATCCATCCCGGAAAACGCTTGTGGATATTGAATGGCGAAATGTTAAGGCAGCAACAGCGGAAGTACTTCATACAGGACAGCAATGAGAAAACTTTCAAAAAAAAAAAAAAAAAAAAAAGTAAAATCGTATCTGAGTTTTTTCGAATTCTTTTTACACTCAAAGTACATAATTTTGAAAGGCTTTGTAGATGAAAAAAAATATATTCCGGATAAAAGAAAAAAGTATATGAAAATATTTGCAAAATAACAAAAAAATGCTCTGGAGAAACGACTGCTTTGAGCGAAATCTAGAACCCCTGACAAATTTCTCAAACACATGCAAGAAGTGATAGGGTAATGATTGTTTTGCCGTATCATAACAGGAAGTATACACGGTAGATTCACATTGTTGTGACCACCAGCTAATATACAGAGTAACCGGTTGATGCAGCGCGAATAGTAGATAGACGGGCTGGGAGTGACTCAACAAGGATTTAGAAGCTGTTCACAGGTACGTGCTGCCTTTAGTGCATCTGACAGCTGCTGGGTGAGTGGTGGAGGATCCATAGTACGAACAACACAATCAAGGTGGTCCCACAGATGCTCAATTGGGTTAAGTCTGGGAAATTGGGGGACCCTGGAAGTTACTGTGATGTTCTCATCGTTATCTCCCAACCACTCCCGGACATTTCTACCTGTGCGACACGTCGCACTATCGCACTGAAAAATCCCATCCGCCCCAGGGAAGACAATCAGCATTTATGTGTGTACGTGATCTACGATTATGGATATATGACGAATTCCGTCCATAGTGCCTTCCGAAGGTATGAGTGGACCAAGAGAATGCCACGAAAACATTACCCAGACCATAACGCTGCCCCAACCAGTTTGTGTTCTTCCAGCAATGGTTGAAGGGTGTTTTTTCACCGATGCTTCTCGCTTTATACTCCAACATCGATCCGTTCGATGAAGTAGAAAACGTGACTCATTGGAGGAGACGATCCTTTACCAATCAGCAGAGGTCTAATTCCGATACTGCCGTGCAAATGTAAGCCTTTTCTGTTGAAGCACCTTTGTTAGCATAGGTAGAGTGTCCATCGGAGCCCATTAAGCAACAGGAATCACTGAACTGTTGTTTTAGACACCCTTCTAGTAGCCCCCTTCCTGATCCGGCAAGTGCGTTGCTCCACTGTAGGGTGTCGATAGGCCCTCACCCACCTTCGAAGCCGACGTTCACCTCTCACATCAATGGCACGTGGTGCTCTGTAGTTTCCCCGTCACTTATTCGCAATTTTGCCATTTCTCCAATCACGATACTCTTTAACAACAGCAGCACACAAACAGTCCAAAAACTGCTCTGTTTCAGAAGTAGTGCCACCCTTTGCCCGAAAGCCGATAATCATCCCTTTTTGCAAATCTGATAAATTGCTCCTTTTATCCATGACAGTAACGAGTAATACGTTTTCAGAATGCTTACAACACATCTTATATAACCTCTAAGCCAGCTCAAGTCACGTGCCTTCTTTCATTGGCTACGCACTGTTGACGCCAAATGCAGGAGGTGGCCAAAATAGTGTCAATCGACTCTGTATTATCGATTGAACTAAAATATCACACAGAAATTTACAAACTCCCAGTGCTCAGGAGGCATTTTCTTTACCATGAAATTAAAATCAGATTTTACATATGATTCTATGAAGAAGTTTTATGACAAGCTGCCACCGTAATTTTAAAGATCTGTAATTATTTGAAAAATTATTTTGTGTTGATATTTACGATATACATTTAAGAAGCGTTTGAACATAATATGTGCGTATGATAGTCAAAAGTATTAATCAATATTTCCCTCTTTCATATACAGGGCTCCAGAAGTTATGTTGGGTCTTCCATACGATGAAAGTGTAGACATGTGGTCTTCAGGTGTTGTGTGTGCTGAACTGCTACTAAGATCACGTCTGTTTCCTGGAAATAATCAATATGAAATGGTAAGTTCCTTGCTTCCTGAAAATTTCAGTCTGCATACTGAGAATTAAATGTGCAGGCTTTCATTTTTTTTAATGTTGACATTATTGAAGATCGGTGATGATTGATTTTCGAAATGTTTGCACAGTGTACATTAAAAGATAAGTGGTGTGAATTTAACGGAAAGAAGAAAATAGGAAAGCAAATTTGCCGGAATGCGTCCGTCTTTTCACGAAATTTCCGTGTTTAAAAGTGCCCGTATTTTGACAGATCTTTTGTAGTCAGAAATTTCGTCTTTTTCAGAAAAGTCCATTTTAGGTTTTCTTCCTATTTAAACCGAAATTTCGCAAAATCGAAGAACCTGCGTTTTTCAGCCATTGCATTAGATAACCTTTTCGAAGCCGTCCGGATCGAACCCCCGTATTTGGCATTGGTTCAACATATAACGCGCGTCTTTAACCCCTGAGCCAGAAACACTAGGAAAAGATAATCGCGTTCATCGTAAAACAAATAGCACGACGATGAAAGTTACTTTCTCATTAATGTGAGTGATTTAGCTATTTTATTTTCTGTTGGAGCTCATTTATTTTCTGAATAGGTATGTAATATTTTTTTCTGTAGGAGGGACTTGTCACAAGTCAAGCTTTTTTTACCGTGATTTTTCGAAATAACAAAATGCTTTGCAGCTTGATATTTTTAAACTAATAATGACTTACAATTATCTTTATAAAAGGGAATATATTTTTATAGTACTATTTTACAAAACTCCTAAATGTAAAATTTACTATTGATAGCTGTAACATTTTTTGTCTTTCCAGTGACTGTACAATGAGTTAAGTACCCGGTCTCTTACAGTAGCACTATGTATACGAGGGTTGTACCAAAAGTAATGCAAAAGTGGGTATAACAGTTTTTATTAAATGACGGAGGTCGTTCAGATTGTACATTTTGATAGAGTAACTCTTTCTCTATACAAAAGTACTACTCAAAATAATATCCTTCTCAATCAATACATTTCGCTATCGTTGAGCCCAATGCTCAAATCCTTTTTGGAAAAAATCAGGTATGGCCCCTTGTACACATTTCTTCACAGCCACATTCACCTCGTCTGTCATCCGATCTTTGTCTCCGGAGACTCTCTTTCATTGGACCGAACAGGTGGAAGTCGGAGGGTGCAAGTTTTGGGCTCTTTGGTGGATAATTGACGACCGACCAGCCTAATTTGCTGATCTCCTGATTTGTTGCCAAAGATGTGTGTGGTTTCGCATTGTCATGATGAATGTGGATTTGTTTCAGATCCTTGTTCGGTCTCTTCCTCTTTATGGCTTCTCTAAGCTTCTTAAGCGTCTTAATGTACCACTCGCCTGTCACAGTACGTCCACGTTCTAGAAAATAAAAGAAAATTGCACTCCTGTCATCCCAAAAAAAACATCTCAATGACTTCTGTGCTGATCGCTGGCTCAAGAACTTCCTTGGCCTGGGCGAAGGTGTTTGACATTATTCTATTGATTGATTCTTCGTTTCTGGATCGTGAAGATAAGCCCACGTTTCATCACCTCTCACCAGATCGAAACAATACGTGTCTTCATTGGCATCAAACGCTTCCGGCAGATCAGAGCAAAGTTCCACCGTTCTCCTCTTCAAATCGGGTGTCAACTGCCGAGGTGCCAACTTTGCACACACTCTCCAATACCCCAACTCGTCCACCATCTTCTGTACGGTGTTGTGACTAGAGTCCAGTTGTGCAACAAGCTCATGGATTATAACTCGTCACTCCGAGAGAATCCATTCATCCACTTGCTGGCGTTTCGTGCTTGTGGTTGCAGATGATGGACTCCCTCTGCGTGGTTTATCTTCAGGACTGGTTTCCCCTTCGTTAAACTTCTTCATCCATCTGTGAACATTGCTCTTCTCAATGGTGACATCTCCTTAAACATTCTGTAGCCTTCTGTGAATGTCCGTCATCCTGCACGTTTCCTTCGTCAAGAACTCAAGGACGGCACGTTACTTCTGCAGGAATCCATTATTTACATGCAATAAAGAGGAAGGGTTACTATCGAGGAAGAGTTACTCTACCAACATGTGCAATTTGAACGACTTCTGTCAGTTCATAAAAACGTTATGACACCTTTTTCATTATTTTCGGTAAAACCCTCGTGCATGTTAGTTCAGCATGTTTTAGATTAGCTAGATGAAAGCCCATCCATAATGACGGGGAAAAATATATTTTATGATACAGAAATTATTGACATTTATTGTTTGAGTTTCTGAGTTCCACGTCAATAGATGACGACGTTAGCTCACAGCTTCCTGAAAATATCCCAAGCCGTCGTATATGAAATTTGATGCGACGGGCTGTCTGTTTGTTGTGTGCTTTGTAAAACCTTTTGTCCTTATTTCTTCAAGACTTCCTTGTACACAACATTTTTCGTATGCACTGACTGTGAAACTTGTATCAATTTCCCATGTTCTTTTCCGTGAACTATATCTTGACGTCGTCATATCGTCGTACTCTTGACGTTGCCATATACAGATAGATAAACACCAGTTCAGGTAGTGGACCAAAATTCCTGATGTAAAGTTTTCTATCTCTAAAAAATTGACCGTGTGTCGCAAGGCATCTCTGACGTCATGTGATAATGATTTGGATTAGATGACGTCACACCAGCAGCTGTGTTCTTTGTTGATATGACAAAAAACAAAAGATATACGCGTGGACTGTGCTTGTGTAGGTTATGACGTCACCTACACGAACACATGAAAAGCTAAGCGTAACGTCATAAACATTTGTTTCTCGGTTGTTGCTATGACGACTTAAACAGTGGCACGGAGGGAGAGGAGGGCTCTAGCAAATTATATATTAGGATATTTATGAAATAACTTTTTATTTAGTAAATGTAAGTTCGGAATTGTTGATATTTCGGATTGCCAAATTCATCTTTGAAATGATTGTTGAAAAAGGAAACAGAATTCTGTGTTACAGATGAACACTGGGACGTCGTTTTAATTTGATATGTTACAGAATTTTTGCGAAAACGATTTCTGTTAATGTTCCGACCGTAGGAGCGACAAAACGTGGAATATGTTGAAGGTGGCCAGAAAATAATTACGTCTGCGTTCATCCACATATGCAGTGTAATGCCGATAGGGTGATGGGAACGAAATATTATACCCCAGTTTACTTCTTTCGATTAGAAGTTTTTCGTATATTTCTAGTGCAAGAAAAACCAAACGCATAAAATTTTCCAAACGTGAGATAATCATATATTTGTCATCACACGCGAGCTTGTATTAGTGTATTTAGAACAATGTATTATAGTTGTGACCCAAGAACTCTACTAAGTGATACGAAAAAAAGCCCAGAATAATACTACGTGGGAGATGTGCGGATGAAATTTGCAAGTCTGCTGGCTTGACGTAAAAAAGAACTAGCTTGGATGAGACTTGGGCACTCATCTTTGCCATAGTAGATTTATTATGTTTGTTGATGACGATCATATGAATTCAGAAATAAAGGCGGATTATCTCACCGTATTAGTTTCCGACCGCGTGTTTCGAACACTCAAGAATCCTATAATAACCTACGTAGCCATGTATGGATAAATGGGAGTTACGCTGCTGAGCTGAGTCATTGCAGATGACACTTTAAGATTATAGGAAGACGAGAACTCCAAATACCTGCTTTTCATATCTTTTCTAAATTTCTGCGTTTAAAAGGTTTCAGCAACGACTATGAATGCCACATACGTTATATGCCTTTTCTTGTCAGGCCCGAAAATGTGCAAACAATATAACATTTCTTTTCTATTTTCTTATTTATGTACAGCATTATGTGATAATCATGTTAGTGTCATTGCAAAGATAAATGAAATTTACAGATCTTTCTTTCTTTTTCTTTCTTTTCAAATAGATGAAATACATTTGTGAAATTATTGGCTGCCCTCCAAAGGATATGTTGCAGAACAGCAAGAAAACAACGGAATTTTTCGTCAAGGACAACAGCGTCTTCAGACATAATGAAAGAGAATGGAGATTAAAGGTAATTTTCGTTCATCTTCTTTTCATATCGAGTATAGGAAAAATTAAAGAGAGCTTTGACATTTTCAATTTAATATAATATTGTCATTTTTTGACCTGTATAATTTGATGAAGGAAATATTCTGAGAAAGCAGGGAAAACTAATTTCTCTTCAATCTCATTTATTAATGGTAATAAGTTCGGGAGTTGCTGATTGATAAGCACGACAAAAAATAAATAAATGTATTTGGAGACTAAAGAAAGAGCCGAAGTAGTTATCGCATCGGAGAGAAAAGCAGAAAGAAAGAATATTCTCGAAAATGATAAATTTTTAAAAGAGTAAAGAGCATGTCCCCTATCTTGTGCTCCAAAACGATGAAACAGTAATTAATTTAACATGAAGTAGAAAGCCAAACATTGGAAAGAAAATATGTCAGTTTAATAAATAAATTATACAGCATGGCTATAGCCAAAATAAAGTAGTACAGCATGGGCTTGGATTTCGAGTTACGAAGAATGGTTAGACAAGGAGACCTACTATCTCCAAAATTATTTAACCCTGTATTGGAAGACATTTTTTAAAATTTAAACTGGGATGAAAAAGGATTAGACATAAATGGAAGTTAAATAAATCATTACAACTAGCAATAGTGAAATGCAAAATATGATAGAGGACTTATGAATTGAAAGTACTATTATATGTCTGACAATAAACAAAGCAAAAACTAAGTACATGAACAATACAGAAAAGAATACAGAACAGATTCTTATAGAAGGAAAAGGAATCGAAAAAATAGATGAATATTTTCATTTAGGTCAAGTAGTTAGTCTTAAACAAAAACAAGAAAGAGAAATCAATAGAAGAATTATCTAAGGTAATACAGCCTTTTGGAGACAAAGATTATTTAATCGGCGATCTTCCATTGCGTTTTAAAAGAAAAATCCTCAATGTATTAACCGCGTATTTATGGAAGCGAAACTTGGATATCACAGAACGACAGTGTAAAAAAGCAGAGTATCGATAAAAACGTTAGAGAGGATTTGGAAATAATAAGAAGAGGCAGAATTAGAAATGAACTTATAAGAGAAAGAACATAAATAACAGATATTATAAAAATAATAAAAGAATCAAATTGCATATGGGCTGGACATGTTGGATATCTGAAAGATGGACACGATTAATAACAGAATGGTAGCCAAGAGATGGAAAGAGACGAAGTGGGAGCCAGAGAACAAGATTGATAGATGACCTTCAGACATTTAGAGGTGCTAAATGGTGGACTCAGGCTGTGGGTCGAGGAATTTGGAAAGGACTGGGGGAGGCCTACACCCTGCAGTGGGTGTCAACTGGACAAGAAGAAGATAAAGAAATAAACACGGACAATTATGGACAATGGGTTTTGGAGAGGCACATCAAAAGGATATTGGGGTAAACAAGCGAATCACCCGCGGCGCAGCTTAAATGTACAGGCAATTTTCTGTTTTGGTGGTCATCACAATCCATGTTAGCAACCCGTGTGCGAAATATAACCTTTTTGGAAGCAACCATCTCTCCGAAAGAAAGGTATATATTACTAATCTCCCTTTCACATAAAAATAAATCTGAGGGTCACCGTGTCATTGAAAATTTGAATCTTCTAAAATTAGAGCTGCTTAGAAAGGTAAGAGACATAAGTATTAAAAAAGATGAAAAATCCTGAGTACTTACGACCGTAACTTCAATTGATCCTAATTTGGAGAATATTTAGCACTGAGCATTAGAGCATCGTGTTTGTCACAAATTAAGACGGCCGCAGTGTTTCCTTTTGTGGGTGGTGAGTGGGAACAAAGAGCACTGTGTTCATTTTTGTTATTAGGGAGTGGGTAGGAGAGAGCTGTGTGTGTAGCGTTTAAAATTGAAAACCCATTTGGGATTCACAAGATACATTTCTTGTCTTAAAGTTAAAGTGTTCTTTTATCAGAGATTTGAATATGTGTTGCTATCTTAACGGTGTGCATTATTCAATGAAGGCATTCTTCACTCAGATTGCGATCACGTAATAATGGGGGAGAAGCACTTGTTTTCTCTGGCGTCAACCGATGACAAAAAGGAAAAAAAGGTGATAAAACGCTGACAAAAATTTCCATTTGTTTAACAAATCTATGACTTATAATCCTCGTAGCCTTCACACTACAACGTACTCCCAGTTTCGCTGAATTACAAAAAGTGCATAAGAGACTGCCGTGTTACAAAACAGAGCATCAACTAATTAAGGAAACCTACGGATTGATTTTTCAATTATCGTTGTGTTTTTCCCGCATAATTTTTTTATTAATTATTCTTTAGATGACTATCTCCATAAAAGTTGGAAAACTGTGTCAAGACCGCATAGCATCCTTGTATTTATCTAAATCAACGCTCAAATCTCAGATACTCAGATTGAACAATCTTTTAAAAGTACACGGAGAGTTGTTTTAAGCTGTTGTACAGCAGTTATTGGAATAGCGATACTTACCAGTGAATGCGTTACGTCACTTAAATCTTACTACATTCCATACAAAATTTATATTTGTGTTACATATACTGCTATTTAAGCGAATGCTATTTTAATTAATTAAAGCATTTGCTTATTAAACTGATAAATGTTACAGAAAATATTTGTAGTGTCATTACTTTTAAATAAATGGCATATACTTTGCGAATAAATCATGTGGTCCATTAAGTGAAGAGGTCAATATTCGAATCTTATTTAATAATTACTTAAAATGTAAAATGTACTTAATGGAATGTAAATGTATTTAATGATTGCATGCTTGTATCAGAATCGTCGAAACATCTACAAGCGCCAAATTCTTAAATACAAATCAGTGCAGTGATTACTGATTTCATATCTTACTTTTAATGGTCAATATAGGACATTTACCGTATGTACTCTCAATAAACAGATCTCGTGTCTAAGCCGACTCCTCTACTTCGAAGATCAAAGTTTGCGAAAAGCCTTGACATGCATGTAAGCCGAGCTTAAATTTCAAGATTTTGGAAAATATGTTTATTGTAATGAATTATGCAAGTTCGTGAGATTATCTTCTGCAAAAACCTTCAAATTACGATTCACTGTGGGAGCTTCCAAATAACCCGAGTAACATTCATTGCATTTCTTATGCAACATTGTTCGAGGAAAATTATAACCGTTCTGGTGAAGTTGCATTCCACAATTCTTTCATCCAAGAAGAAACACGACCGTGTCGGCCTTACTTAAAGTTGCCAGCTTTCGTTAAAAACTATGTCTTTGCCATTATATGTATATAGCGGAGGACTTTCCCAAACACGCCCGCCAGCGAAAACTGTGCCGAAGAGAGATGCCTGATTGGCTATGGCCCATCACACTAGCTAAGAGATTTACGCAGTGTCCACGGTGTCTCGCGATTTCACACGCGAAATAACGAGGTATCTCATGACTGGAAGCAAGAAATTTCTGTCTCAATTTAAAACGGGATCAAGATTTTAACTTATCATATCAGCGGTACCTATTCCTGTAAGAATTCTACTCTGAGTGGGAAAATATTTCATACTTTTTTATGATTTTCATAAGGTCAGAAAACTATCACGTTGAAACACGAGGTCTGAAACGTAAACAAATCCGCCGATGAATTCCGCGGGAGACTTCATGGGAGTCGAGACCAAATTTTTAGTGATCCGTGTATAAGTCGACCCGCCAACTTAGAGTACAGGATGTCTTCCAAAAATATTTGGCTTATACACGAGTTTATACGGTATTTCAGTGAGAGTCGTATAAAATCTGATTACAAAGCAGATAACTACTAAATAATAAATTTATTTCTTAATTAAAATTTTTAATAAAAAAAAGTAATTACTCTTTTTATGAAGATATATGATTATCTGAATTGCTGTCATGTATTATGCCACGTAGATACAAATTTTATATTACATATGATAAACTGAGTTACTTGTACTTTATAAATTCATTTGCGTTTCTTTTACTTTCTTCTGCATAGACTCCGGAAGAATATTACAATGGAAGAAGCAATATGTCAACAAGCAACAGAAGACATATGACATCTCTGGACGATGTACTTCTGGTACGTTTAACTCAGATTTATAATTCCTTTACTTAAATTTTTTTAGCAGTAACACTCATTGACTTCATTGCAACCACAGAAACAAATACCTTAAACATATCTAAAGTAATGTATTTGTTTTTGAAATATTGATGCTCTGACCCGCAAATAAAACTTCACAAAGTCCTGAACTCTTTCGGTATCCCATCGTAGACGAGAAACTTGTGAAGGCTTTCTGGAAGCATAATTTGTCCAGGAATCCCAGGACTCAACCAATGTCAACATGTATCTCATATGTTCCCCAGGCAGAAAGGAAGGACCTTTCTCCTAAAAGAAGATGTCCCCTTCATCTCCAAGATGAGATTGATGCTGCTTCTGCGAAACTAAAAAAAAATGTGTTGCACCAAACGCTGGCATTAGCTCGTTTGCAGCCTCTTGCAGTGCTACACATTTATCGCAGCAGCTATGGTTATCCTTTTTTCCTTTCATTGTGTTAGCATCCTGCATCACCTTGGAACGGTACTTCCATTGCTCGGTGCTAAGAGGGGATGGGGCTGGGCAATGACATTTGGCATTTGTTTTGCCTTTTCATCCCTTCCAAAATTTGTTACGTCAAAATTATTAGGTAGGTTCGTACCAATGCCCCCCCCCCTCCGCCTTTTTACGATACTACAACTTTTACTTTTTGAAAACGTCGGAGCTCATCACTATTTATAAATTTTAAATTCTTGAGCAAAATGCTATTTCGCTAGCGGTAATGTGGGTCCCGCTTTAAGTAAATTTATTTGTTTGCCTTTTCTTCAGAGACTTTGTTAGGTTCTATTTCGGGTGTGTTTTAGGGTCAGCCCACATTATTAATAATAATAATAATAATAATAATAATAATAATAACAGGGTTGCATATGATTCATGGGTCATTAGGGAAAAAGTACCATATGCCAGCATCGAAAAACTGATAGAAAAATCAGGCCCAGAAAGTCTTCGAAAATGAGCAGGTCAAGATCTTGTGCTTTTTCGAATTGAAAGCAATCGGCACCTTGAACATTATACACCAGAAATAACAGTCATAGAAAATCGAAAGATCTGGATAATTTATATAGCAATTCCTACAAATGCCAGAATCGAAGAAGAAGAATTTGAAAAAATGACGAAATATAGAGACCTGGCCATAGAAGTTACCCGATTATGGAATAAATACCCACCTAGCATTAGTTCCCATTGTTATTTGGGCACTTGGAGCAATTAAAAAAGAGATAGGAATCATCTCAGAAAATTGGAGCTCTCTGAGATACCACCAACAGAACGAAAAAAACCCTTTACTTGGGTCATCATATATATACATATATACACGGTCGAATCACAGTATTGTGACCACCAGCTAATATCCAAAGTAACCGCCGTGTACAAAGCGAACAGCATCCACACGAGCTGGGAGTGACTGAATAAGGTGCTGGAATGTGTTCACAAGTATCTTGAGTCATGCCAACTGCGGTGCATCTGCCAGCTACTGGACGGTACGTGGTGGATGATCCATAGAGCTATCAACACGATCATTGTGGTCCCAAAGATGCTCAATTGGGTTTAAGTTTGTGAAATTAGGGGGCCAGGGAAGCACTTTGAAGTCTTCCCCGTGCTCTTCCAACCACTCTCGGACATTTATAGCTATGTGACACTTGGCATTGTGTAGTGTTGGAAGATACCATCTGCCTCAGGGAAGACAATCAGCGAATATGGGTTTTCGCGGTCTGAAAGGATGGGTTTCTAACGCATCCTGTTCATAGTGCCTTCCACAGGTGTGAGTGGACCCAGAGTATGCAGCGAAAACGTTCCCGACACCATGCCTCTGCCCCCACCATCTTGTGTTCTTCAAGCAATGGTTGAAGAGTGTTTGTTCTCTGATGTTTCTAGCCTTATACGCCAACGTCTATCCGTTCGATGAAGCAGAAAACCTGACTCATGGAAGAAGGCAACCCTTTGCCAATCAGCGGAAGTCCAATTCCGATTGTGCCATGCAAATGTAAGCATTTTCTGAAAATGCACCTTCGTTAGCGTAGGTGCAGTGATTATCCGTCTGCATCGGAGCCCCATACGCAGCAGGGTTTGCTGAAATGTTGTTTTAGTAACACTTGCGGTAAACACATGGTTTATTCGGACATTCTGATACTACACTGTATCGTGTCGATCGGCCCTCACGCACCTTCGAAGCAGACGTTCACCTCTCACATCAATGGCACGTGGTACCCCGTAGTTTCCACGTTGCTTATTCGTAATGGTTCGATTTCGCCAATCAGGATACACTTTAACCAGAGAAATACACGAACAGTTCACAAACTGCGCTGTTTCAGAAATCCTACCACCATTGGCGGGAAAGCCAAAAGTTTTCCCTTTTTGAAAATCTAATAAATCGTTCCTTTTATTTATGATAGCAACGAGTGATATATTTTCAGAATGCCTACAGGACACCTTATATACCCTCCAAGCCAGCTCACGACACGTGTATTCTTGCATTTGCTAAGCGCTGCTGACGTCAAAAGTAGGAGGTGGTCAGAATAATGTGACTGGACTATGTATATATTACGCCGATATTTTGCTGATACCTAGGTCTCCGGTAGAAACTCGTATCAGGTGAAAAACTCCAGTCAATGATAATTTTGTTCAATATAAATTAGGAAGATGTGAATCCTTTTGTTGGTGTTAATATGACATCGATGTTAAATAAGATAATATCCAAAAATTGAAAATTCATTGATAATTTTGTGGTTTATTTTTGTGTGGCATGTACTGCGTTTAGTACAATTTGAAGAAACAAAAATAATGTTTGTAATTATAATGATCTCAAAAATCGATTCAATTGCTTTATTAGGCGCAGAAGTGCAGCGCAGTTCTCCCAGAAAGGCAGTGGTTTCGACATAGGTGTAAAAAATATAATCCTTAACAGTCGTTGTGATTTCAAAGAAATCCTTTTTTTTCTGCATAACAGTTAAAATTATATTCCAGAGAAAAATTACGTTTTCTTAAAGCAAGGTTTTAACTAACTTTATTTTCATACGTTCGACAACGAGGACATAAACTGTATTTTCCTTCTTAAATCCAAGTCCGATGAGCCGGATACTGCTGCTATTAATAATTATTTTTACTGGTTTCCCAAAGGAGTGACGTATCAGGTCTTATGAATGGAGAAGCGGAAGCTATGCGTATTGCTTTTGAGCTGTGTAAGGATAAGGATCTTATGTCAGCCTCTTGAATCGAAAGATTATTTAACCTGCTAAGTAGTAAAGATTTCCTTCGGCAGTTGATTTTTCCCATTCTCCCATTTAATCTTTCGTTAAAACAGGATAAACCTTTGGTTCTTTTGTCGGAGCATGGCTTTACATAACGATTATGCTTTTGATTTTTACAGCTTTTATATTATGTATAATGTTATATTGGTTAAGTGAGTTTAGTTGATTCTAAGCTTTTTCGTTAAGTTGCTTTCCTGTAACATTGCACGATTTGAGCTCGTTAGGCGTAACTTCAATGTAACTAAACATTCGTTGATGTTTGATAACTTCAGCGTTAGATGTTGCTGAAAGTCTAAATATTGCAATTCAATGAAATAGCCTGGGTTGAGACACAAGGCAGTACTAACCAGCAAAATCCACCTGAAAAAATATCCAGTAGCACATCGACTTCCTAAAATAAGTCGTAATACAAATTCTTTCTGTTGAAATAATTTCATCATCGTGTGCAAGTCAAAAATACGTTGGAATTTGTACAGAAAAAAACCGACTTTCCCTACAGATACCAAGCTCTTTTCACAAAAAAAACAAGCAACTCTAATCATACACGTATGAAACGCTCATAAATTACATATTGATTACCTAGCAGTTGCTTAGATAATACTGATTCACTAACACTGCTTAAGATCGTTAAACACAACAAACAACTCTTATCTCTTGATTTTAATTACATAGAGTATACTTTAACCTGCGTGTTTAGGTATTTCCAATCTCAAATCGGTAAAGCGGGAATCTGTAGCGTTACGTTTAGAAAATCTGTAACAAGAAGGAATAAACTTACAAAAGAACAGAGAAACTCAAAAAGAACATTAAATGAGTCAACGTCACAAATGTTACTCATGATAATGCGATTTATGAAACATTACATATTTTAACAAATTTGCACGCGTTGCCATGTAGGTTATAAACAGTGAACGGTCTATTTCAAGTAATAGCAGGAGAGCAAACGATTTATTCAGGGAAGGTGCGAGGAAATAATTTTTCGCGGAAGAAAAAGTTGTAATTTTGATTTTGTTTTTGCGGTTTGTCGACTACCGTGTCAATTCGATGGGCTATGGGCTGTCTGCCGTACCTAATTTAGGGTTACTGGTTCCAAGAAAGGGAGAGAGTTAGTGCCGTAAGAAGAATAGAACCTCTAGTCAAATCGAGATTCGAACCCGAACACATCTCCGGCGAATGGCCACAAGCCATATCTGCATTTCAATAGCTGCATTCATTATTAATTTTCCACGACGATGGAAATACAGTCTAACAATTAAGACCCAAAAAATGAGTTATATTTACATCTTTCTAAAATCATATTTGCATATAACATAAAACTAGGATTGTATTTAAAAATTTCTGAATTTTGTAATACTTATATTCAAAAATAATAAATTTTATTAACTGGACACAATTTTCACCGTTGTTTTAAAATCGCGATTCGTTTTATTCAATTTATGTTCCAGAAAAAAGATTGCTAAGCAAAGAACATTTGGAAAACAGTGTGTTTGCGAAAAATACCATTTGAATGAAAACTAACTTTATTTTACATACTTTGTGTTAGTTTGGATGTATATATAAGGAAGTATACCTTTACTTGTTTTGTAAGTGAGTATTTTACCTTTCCCCGAACACGTACATCTGTTTTGGATTTCAATTTTTGGAGAGAAATGAAAGGGAGAAGTGTATTATAATAATTGTTCAGTACTTGTATTTATGAATTAGTCAATGCTTAAATATCAGCTGCGAGTCTTAGATTCTGTTGCGTACACAAAAGTTAAATACCATGCATATTGAAATTGGAAATTTTATGAATGAATAAGTGACAAAAACTCATGGTAAAACAATCCGTTCTCTCACTAAGGATATGCATATTTAGAGAATATATTCGAGATATTTGGATTTAAAAATGCTTAACAATATCCTAATAATAATATCTCACTGGATGTCTTAGTGAAATTAAAACTTTTTTTATTTAACATTGAGATAAATGAGACGCACATGTACAAGACATGCATAACACGATCATACAACACAGTTGCTAATCAGGATGGGAATTTTACTATCTTCGAAATGCACATATTTCTTTCCAAAGCTCTAAATAACGAAAAAAATTGTGATTTTACTGCTATAATTATTTTTTTTAAGTTATATTCTGCAAGTACTTGTGAAATTCTGTGATTACTGATATTTTCTTCTTGTTTCTCCTTTATTAGATCAATGCTGCCGAAACCGCAAAATTTTGCAATATCTCTGAGAATGACTTCTTCGAAAGAGAGAAGTGCGCACATCTCTTAAAAAGAATGATGGACATGAATCCTTCCACAAGAATTTCACCAAGAGAAGGTCTCCTTCATAGCTTTTTATGTTAATGCGTATAAACAAATTATAAACAGTGCACTGAATCCTCGATTATACTGCCATCCAATTTGTATAATCAAGGAACTATGTAAATGATACTTACACGGAAGGATTTACTTATTGTACCGCATATTTTATATGAAATTTTGTTTACATTTTTATGCACTCTATTGTGCTTTGTACATTGAACCACCGAAATATTAAATTTGATATTTTTACTGAAAAATGTTTTACTGTTTCATTTGTAATTTGCATGTCGGTTACTGAAATATATTTTTACGTTTAATTTTTTTATGAAAGATCCCCGCTCTCTGCACGTTTATAAATGAGTCACGGAAAAATTCTCATTGGCCACCACCGGGAGTCGAACGCAGGGTCTTCCATTTACGCGCCGGATATGCTTCCGGTACACCACAGCGGCCTCGAATTCCTCCAGACTCACACACGCTAACTGCCAAGCCAATCTGGCGGGTTGCTTCTTGGTGCCGCGCTCAATGTGGGGATCCACCAAAGATGGCAAGCAGCAACTGAAGAAATAATTAGAAGGCGAAAGAATAACCAAGACAGACATCCAACGCGGACCAGGGACATCAAACAATGGCCCCCGCTCTCTCCACGTTTATAAGTGAGTCATAAACGTGGAGAGAGCTAGGGGTCTTTGTTTGATTAATATAAACGTGGAGAGAGCGGGGGTCTTTGTTTGACGTCCCTGGTCCGCGTTGGATGTCTGCATTGGTTATTTTTTATGAAAGAAATTAACAGGGTCTAATTAATTTTCGAATAAACACGAAACTTACATTTTATTAATTAAAATCAGACCATGTCATTTACTTTTCATTTAAATGACATGCTCTGGTGGTTCTTCAAATACATGAAAAATTACTTTTTGATTTAAGGAGAAGTTCTTTTCCGTTTTTCGAATTCAAATCTATTTAGAAACGAAGATGACTTCATTTACGTTTCCGTAAATGATTATCTGAAAGTCTTTAGCAATAAGTGAATGAGGACCGCCTAGATGTGTTACATGAAATATTATACATTTTCAAGCCTAATAAAACAACTGAGTTGGAATATGCATTGCTGTAAGCATTTCTGCATTTGTCATTCAAACGGATTTCTATCACGCAACCTTCGCAAAATAGGAAACGAACGGAAAGGTAGTTTTAAATCTTTCATATTTCTCAATATTTCAAAACCTCTAAACATACTTCACCCATATAAGTTTGTATTTAACATTCTAAATTAAAATTACGTAAGGAATGGATCTACTGTAGTAGGAAAGAACTTCCTTATTAACGCAACAAATATAAGACACATAGCTTTGTTGTGCGTGTGACTCTCCTTTGCCGTCTTCTCCATAGTTGCAAACCAGGGTCGGATGAAACTTTTGCGCAGTCCGGGGCAAAATTTCTTAAGGAATGGAACTACTGTAGTAGGAAATAACTTCCTTATTAGCGCAACAAATATAAGACACATAGCTTTGTTCTGCGTTTGACTCTTCTTTGCCGTCTTCTCTATGAGTGTAAACCAGGGTCGGATGAAACTTTTGCGCGGCCCGGGGCAAAATATTTTAAGGAATAGAACTACTGTAGTAGGAAAACACTTACTTAAGGAATGGGACTACTGTAGTAGGAAATGTTTCTTAAGGAATGGTACTATTGTAGTAGGCAATAACTTTCTTATTAGTGCAACAAATATAAGACACATAGCTTTGTTCTGCGTGTGATTATTCTTTGCCGTTTTCTGCATGAGTGCAAACCACGGTCGGATGGAACTGTTGCGCGGTTCGGATCAAAATTTCTTAAGGAATGGAACTACTGCAGTAGGAAATAACTTCCTTATTAACGCAACAAATATAAGACACATAGCTTTGTTGTGCGTGTGACTCTTCTTTGCCGTCTTCTCCATAGTTGCAAACCAGGGTCGGATGGAACTTTTGCGCGGTCCGGGGCAAAATTTTTTAAGGAATCGAACTACTGTAGTAGGAAATAACTTCCTTATTAGCGCAACAAATATAAGACACATTGCCTTGTTCTGCGTGGGATTCTTCTTGGCCGTCTTCTCCATGAGAGCAAACCAGGGTCGGATTAAACTTTTGCGCACCCGGGCAAAATTTTTTAAGGAATGGAACTACTGTAGTAGGAAAAAACTTACTTAAAGAATGGGACTACTGTAGTAGGAAATTTTTCTTAGGGAATGGAACTACTGTAGTAGGAAATAACTTACTTAAGAAATGGGACTCTTGTAGTAGGAAATAAGTTCCTTATTAGTGCAACAAATATAAGACACATAGCTTTGTTCTGCGTGTGATTATTCTTTGCCGTCTTCTGCATGAGAGCAAACCAGGGTCGGAATGTAACTTTTGCGCTGTCCGGGGCAAACTTTCTTAAGGAATGGAACTACTGTAGTAGGAAATATCTTCCTTATTAACGCAACAAATATAAGACACATAGCTTTGTTGTGCGTGTGACTGTTTTTTTCCGTCTTCTCCATAGTTGCAAACCAGGGTCGGACGAAACTTTTGCGCGCTCCGGGGCAAAATTTCTTAAGGAATGGAACTCCTGTAGTAGGAAATAACTTCCTTATTAGCGCAACAAGTATAAGACACAGTGCTTTGTTCTGCGTGTGACTCTTCTTTGCCGTATTCTCCATGAGTGCAAACCAGGGTCGGATGAAACTTTTTCCCTGCCCGGGGCAAAATTTGTTAGGAATGTAATTACTGTAGTAGGAAAAAACTTTCTTATTAACGCAACAAATATAAGACACATTGCTTTGTTCTGCGTGTGACTCTTCTTTGCCGTCTTCTCTTTGACTGCAAACCAGATTCGGATGGAACTTTTGCGCTGTCCGGGGCAAAATTTCTTAAGGAATGGAACTACAGTAGTTGAAAAAAACTTCCTTATCAACGCAAGAAATATAAGACACATAGGTTTGTTCTGCGTGTGACTCTTCTTTGCCCTCTTCTCCATGAGTGCAAACCTAGGTCGGATGGAACTTTTGTGCGGCCCGGGAAAATGTCTTAAGGAATGGAAATACTGTAGAAGGAAAGAACTTCTTTAATTACGCAACAAATATAAGACACATAGCTTTGTTCTGCGTGTGACTCTTCTTTGCCGTCTTCTACATGAGTGTATGCACAGCAGGGTCTTATGGAACTTTTGCGCGGCCCGTGGCAAAATTTCTTATGCAATGGAATTACTGTAGTAGGAAAAAACTTCTTTATTAACGCAACAAGAATAAGACACATAGCTTTGTTCTGCTTGTGAGTCGTCTTTGCCGTCTTCTCCATGAGTGCAAACCAGGGTCGGATGGAACTTTAGCGCGTCCCGGGGCGAAGTTTTTTAGGAATGAAGCAACTGTAGTAGAAAAGAACTTTCTTATTAACACAACAAATATCATACGTACTCTTTTCTTTTTTGGGGGGCAGATGGGATCTTCCAGAACAACAATGCGACGTGTCACGCAGCTGGAAATGTCCGATAGTGGTTTTAAGAGGACAATGAAGACTTCAAAGTACTTCCGTGGGTCCCTAATTCCCCAAACATAAACCCAACTGAGCATCAGTGGGACTACCTCGATCGTGTTGTTCGCTCCTTGGATCCTCCACCACGCACCCTCCAGCAGCTTTCATATGCACTGCAGTCTGAATGGTTTTGCATACCTCTGAACAAATTCCAGCGCATTATTGAATCACTTCTAGCCCGTGTAGCTGCTGTCCGCGAGCAACCGCTGCCCACGTCGAGAGTAAACACTGCACACGACTGTTACTCTGGATATTAGCTGGTGGTCACAACAATGTAACTGGACCGTGTATATTTATCTAGTACTATACCTACAACAAAAACTCAGTTGTCAATCAACACACTTTCATTTTATTATTCGTAAAGTAATAGTCATTACAAATTCGTATCCCAATGAGATGGAAATAATTTGAAGTATTTCAGTTAAACGCCTTTCGTTAGGCTTCCTTACAGATATTCTTGCACTGTGTAGAATTGTGAAGTGTTAAATTCTAAAAGCGATAAAATATCATTCACATCGGCTGTGCACTTGCATTAGTTCTTATGTTCATTGTGATCTTTGTCTTCTGAAACCGAAGCACTCCTTGAGACACAGCACAGAGTGTGCCCGAATGAGGGATCTCTGTAATACCCGCATCCCTCTCCCCCTAACGCGAGCAAGGCCCGGAGATTAATACACAGAAACAGAGTTGATTACCGCGGTAAAACTTTCTTAGAAATTCAACATTTGAAACAGTCTTTAAAGTCAAACTCCGAGAAAAAACGGATAGTCTTTCACACTTCCATTCCCGTTTATTTACACCACACTCCCTCTACACTCGTACAAGCTGTTCTAGAAAACACCATTGACTTCAGAATTCGTCGTAAAAGCCGGCACGCACTGATGATCTTGATACCTGCCAATAAACTACAGCTCCGAAGTGGGTTAAAAAACGTAAGGAACGAAGGTGTGGTAAAAAGACGTATTACTCAGATAACAGGTGGGAAACCGTACTTTGATCTCAATTGCAGACAGTTTGCACTAATATTTTCAAAACATTCATTAAAGAGTTTTAATCCAAGAACTGCACTGATATAACAGACTAGACGTTAAAACTCAAAGGACCTAAGTAAATAAAATGTATGAAAAATTAGAACGTGTATTAAATCTAATTTAAAAACTTATAAAGTCTAATTACTTGTAAATTCCGTTACAAGTACATTTACGTTAAGGAAAACTAGAGTTTACAACTTAATTTTGTATTTGTTATTTGCACTCGCTCTAAATTTTTTAAATCTGAATCAAACTGTAAAACGAGAAGCCGCTATTGAAATCGCGCGCTACCTAACAGAAGGAATTGTTGTACAACAACATAAAGTGCGAGGTATCAATCATTAAATTACAAATCAAAATTTTCACCTACTTTTAGAAAATCTAATTTTGTGGACAACATTTATTGTAATCGATTTTCATACATATATCATCATAAAGGAAATGACTGAGACAAAAGTCCAAAGGGTAGAGTCTTTCTTATTATTCGACACAGATGAACCGTTTCATTATCACCACGCCACAGTAGAGAAATGAGCGGGACTTTAGACCGAACGGTGCCGCAGGCGAAGTACATAGAGCAGTATATATACAACCCGAGGTCAGGCTTTCAGTTAGTAGAGCGTTCGGAGTAATAATGGGGAAAGTTGACGGTTTATCAGAGTCTGATAAAGGACAAATTGTAATCGCACGGCGCCTTGGAACCACGAACTTGGAAACGAACCGGCCTGTAGTGAGTACGTATTAATAGTGGTGCAGATATGCCAAAAAGACAAACCGTCGCCCACTCTTGAGTCGTCTGCAACTCATTTACCCAGAGGGGAGCAGAGACTGTTTTGCATTTTTCACAGCAATCGCAGGGCAACAATGCGACAAATGACCCGCAGCTACAAGATTGGTGATCAGGGCAATGTGTCACAGCGCACAGTTCATCGCAACCTTCTTCAGATGGGCCTGTGTAGCCGAAGACTCAGCCTAGAACTATGCTCCCTGCACGTCTTCGCCAACAAGACATGAAATGGACCAATATCACCGAGATTGTGCAGTAGATGATTGGAAGAAAGTGACCTGGTCTGACGAAGCAAGAATCTTGGTGCATCAAGTAGGTGGCCGAGCGCGGTTACGCCGATTACCAACGTAGGCTATTTTACGTTGATGCTCTGTTGGGCAGAAACAGAACAGCGGCGGCGTTGTTATGCTCTGGAGGATGTTATCTTGGGACACTTTAGGCCCCATTATCACAATAGCACAATCCGTGGCAACTATCAGGTATCTGAACATCGTTGCGGACTAAACTTACCAGTTAATAGCAACTGTGGTCCCTTCTGGTGATGGCCATTACCAAAAGAATTATGCGCCATGCCACGCTGACAGAATCGTCCAAAAATGGTTCGAAGAAGGTGCTGGTTACACTCTATTCATGTCCTGGCTTCCAAATTTACCTGACATCAACCCAATATAATATTTGTGGATCGAATTGGGAAAGGGGGTTCGCTTCGCGCTAGATCACAACCGTCCTGAAATGTACGGGCGCTTGAGGACCTGCTGTCGACATTATTGTACCAGACACCTCATGACACCTATCGCCACCTCATGGAATCGATGCCTTTCCGAGTGGCCGCTGTTTTGCGCGCGAAAGTGGATCCGACAGCTTAATAGGTAGATGGTCATAATATAATGGCTCATCTGTCTATCGTTCAAAATATTATTTAATTTACTAACGCTTGTAAAACTTTTAAAATATTTGATGTTTTGAAAATTTTATAAATTGTTTTAAACCTAAGAATAAAGTTTGTCCTTGATGCATTGATACTTTTAGAGACAGGATTTTGTTATTCCTCAAAACAATCAGCTAGAAATCTAGATGCTTTTTATTGCACACCGTAATATATATATCGGGGTAAATCATGCAGAATGTGATGTGGGAGGTCATAGTATTATTCAAAACTCTATATACAAGACGGTAACTGTGATTTGATATCTAATTTTCATGGAATCTTCCAACGGTTCAACAAGAATGATACAGTTTTCCAAATAAATTCATTCACTGCAATGTACTAAATTTCTTTCTTAAAATGTAGATAATTTGCATTCGTTTTGCTAGTTTTGAGGATAACAGAACTCATTCGGGGAAATGTTTAGGCTTTCGTAACTACTGTATAAACTCGTAAACTGTGTAGAAGAGGTTTACTTAAGAACTGTTTACCGCTTATAGGAAAATCCATTGAAGAAAAAGTGAGATTTTTGAACAAATCCTTCAGGCCTTCGTTTCCTTTCCGTGGCTAAAACTTCCATTTAATACGTAGTCCAATTACGTAAGCTATCGAAAACGCGTTTTCTTCAGATAAGGAGATAGCTAATGTACAATCAAAAAAGGATTGCAATAGAAATTGTACTAAAATAAGAATCCGTTAGTTTGTTGAACATTTATTTTCTTGCTTGACAGCTTATGCCCACTGTACAAGGCCTCCCAGTGTCCTTTCATTCCGATTTCCGGAGATACAAAGTTATTTTCTGGAAAGCGAGAAGATCTACTTAAAATATATCAAATATTTTTCTTTGTGTAAGGTTATGTACACAGGGTAAGTCAAAAGTTCTGCAATATTTGCATAAACGTCTGCGCTGCGACCGGTATGTCACGTGTTTAAACAAGTTCAAGTCACGCACTGCAGGCAATGGAAAGGGACATAAGGTGGTAGTCGTTGCTGTGAACAACATTCAATGTCATCGTTCTGCCTGTTTTGGGGGCGCCTAAGAGGTGAACAGCCACAATTGCCTAATTAGGGAATTTTAGCTTTACGAGTTTTAACTCGGCTATAACACTGCTCAAGCAAAACTAAACATTTGTCATGCGAAAAGAGGAGGTTTTGTGGACCACAGCACAGCAACCATATGTCTCAGTAAATTTCTATCAGATGACAGAAACCTCGACCCTCAGCATAAGATCAGATAAGCCGAAAACCGTGGTTTCGGAACCCGTGCGCGAGGCCGTATAGTCAAATCTGACAACTAGCACTCGGGGATTATCAAGCGAGCTGGGCATATACCAGTACACTGTAGTTCGTTACCTTCAGGACCTCGGCAAGTTTTGCAGGAGCTGTTACACTGATTCTCATGAAATGACGCCATCTAAAGCAAACGACCGAGTGCAGGTGTGCACAAAATCTCCTAGAATATACGCGCGATGTATGTTTGATTACAAGAATTGTTACGTGCGATGTAAAGTGTGTTTATTTCCGCAATCTTTAAACAACGGCAGTGGTTGAGCCCTCGATAGCTTCCTGAATCTGTTGTCAAATGTGGAACTTCCAACAAGAGGTGCTGCTCTGCGTCAGGTGGAATTTGGGGGGGGGGGGGAATAGATCATTACGAACTTGTTCCAGACGGTCGAACCATTAACGTTAAACTCTCCTCCGAACTGCTGGAGTATATGTATGCAGTTTTGGAGGGGAAGTATCCGGCATTGTTGCACAGAAAGCGCGCTCTCCTACAGCACGACAACGTTCGGCCTCATACTGGGTGAACGACCCGGCCCAAACTCCAGGAACGTGAGGGCATCGAGCTGATACCTCACCCAGGATGTAGTCCGGACCTTTCCCCATTGGATTATTAGTCGTTCCGGTCCATGGCTTACTTCCGTCACAGGAGGCGCTTCGATAACCAGGAGGAGGTGGCACCTGGGATGAAGAAGTTCTTCGCCTCGAAGGACAAGAACACGTACAGCAGTGGAATCGAAGAACTGGAAGAGAGATGGCTAAAGAGAGCGCAACACGATGTCCTACTATACTTTAAATGCTAGTCAGCTTTCGTCGTAAAGATACGTACGAGGACAAAATTGATCTAAATATTGCAAAACATTGAACTCACCTTCTGTATAAGACTGCACTTAGACATTTTGACTGCGTCCTTTGATGTATGTTAACTAGTTAATACTTTTTCTGGCAAGTATTCAAATTTGAAATAGAATATTTATTTCAATTGCAGTTACATATTTTACTCACGTCTACTTTTCTAAAAAAAGTTCCATTATTCCAAAACCCTCTTTCTGATTACCTGTGCTCGGAATCTCACGCCATTTAAAATGAGAACAATTCATTCTTTAGTTCGGTTTCCCAGTATTTACATTTTTTTATTTTTACTCTGGCTGTGCTAATGCCCTCGATATTTATTTAATAAATGTGGAAGGAATCATCTGTAGAATAATTAGTAATATGAGTAAGAAAGAGCACCTCAACCTTAACGAATTTGTATGCGATATGTGTATCACTTAAAGCGCATAATGCGATATGCTATAAGGCCATACGCGTATCTATGCGACAACAAAAAAAAGACGTTTGAAGATGGTGCCTGACTTTTCTTAAGGTATGTTCGTCGTTCAAAACCTGTGTGAAATGGAACTGATCAGGTTATCGAAGAGATTTTAAGAATGTCTGTGCCACTATTCCATGTGAGCTGTGTTCTCTTCACGAAGAGAACTGTAATGCATTTGCCAAATGTGTCCCCGTCATGTTCAATTGCATTTAAGTCAGGAAAGCATGCAGGCCACACTGTAAGATCGATTCCTTGCCTTTGAAGCAGCGACCCACTAGCAAAGCTGTGCGATGTCGAGCTTTATCGTCCATAAAAGGAAACGCATCACTGACGTCTTTAGCATTCGGCACAATAGGTCTAAGGATCCTTAATATTTCTGGGTCGTCAGACAGCCTTGACGGATAACGCATATTTTCTTACGTTTTAGCGTACTTTTGCGTTAAAGAGTATCGAACCTTGTCTTCCGTAAAGTGATGTTTCCTGCAAGGACGCTGGGTTACATTACTGTGCCGTGTATCCCCTAGTTTAGAAATCGTCAATTGCCAGACGTCCTACTAAAATTCGAGAGTGGAACTTTCCCAATGTTCCGACGTCTGTACCGTGGAAACTTGTCCACTGTCAGGAGATTACGCTTCCTAATACTGCAACAGATTCTGCTACTGCCTCCTGTGTAAGACTTACCTCCAGCTAGCCGATAGCCCATCAAGCCTTTGATTCTGGCAAATCATGCTGTTGAAAAATAGTTCGAAACGAATATTTCAAGAAAAGAAATGCCATGATGAATGCGACATAATAAGGGGTCACCGGAAAACATACTTTTTTACACAATCTATGGTTTATGCATTTTGATGTCCCAAACGCTAAGTTGCACAACGATATGCATCATTCTACTGTTGACTTTACACTCAACTTGCGCTTTTCACGTTTCCGAAACATGTGACACAACTGGCTGGCATAGCGTCACAAAAGTCACATTACTCTCCTAATTATTTTGAGCAGTGTATTTTTGAGAACATAAATTGCACAGAATTTTAGAATGGTATTAAGATAAAAAAAAAGACAAAATAAAAAATGAGCACAGGCAAACCCCATCATCCAACATGCGTGATTACATTGTAGCAAACAATGTAATCACGGATGTTGGATGATGGGATGCATCGTACAAAATAAATTGCGGTAATCTGGATTTACGAGTGACCCACAGTCTTCTGTTTCTTTTGTTTTTCTAGGCATTCAAAAATTGTCAATAGTATTTAACGTTCGAAAGTGTTCTTTGTACATTTCTTTACGATTTTATGTTTCCTGGGGTCATCCACTGGAAATGTGCATATCCGAGGCTCCGCTGTAAATATACACGTTAGAAGCTTTTCTAGAAAAACCCTGAAATATAATCTTTATATTTATTGCAATTAATAAGCAAGTAGATATGTCTAGTTCACTCTCTTTGGGCATTATAGATGAGTCAGATTCTTTGTTTCAAATGAAAGGTGCCTGTGAGCAACGGGCCTTAAGTTTCTAGGATCACGTTTTCAAATACGATATTTCGGAAGTTAATTGAGTCTACCCGTTTGTGAATAATGTTTTGGCATCTATATTTTTAGGGAATATACATCGATAAATACATGCATTTCAATGCAAACATATAGGTTTTTTGGTTTAAGAGTTTTCTATGTAATTAAAAGAAGACACTTACTTCTAAAGTTTATTTCTCATGGTAATCTCAATAGTTGAATCAATATAGTAAACCAGATGTAGGGATGGTCATTCGAGCTTCATCGATCATTATTATAAATATACGTTCTTTCTGGTACCGATGAAACTTCTGAAACTATTGTGAAGCACATTATGGAATCATTTCGAAATATAAAGTTTCACTTTGGATATTTGGGTTTCCAGTTGGTAAATTATTTTCACCGCTAAATGTGTGAAATAGAAAAAGTAAAATCAAAGTAAAGTATTTCCTGATAACAAAAAAGTAGAATTCAAGCGAAGTATTTCTAATTATTTTGGGATCGACTGGGATACATTAAATCTTGAGCTGAATTTGCGTCATTTGTTTTATAAACAGATGAAGCACAGGTTCAGTTAATGAAGGTACATATGTTATTATTATTAATACATTTATAAAATGCAA
Source organism: Macrothele yani (assembly GCA_039090855.1). Lineage (NCBI taxonomy): Eukaryota > Metazoa > Arthropoda > Arachnida > Araneae > Macrothelidae > Macrothele > Macrothele yani. Next base: position 210,605,335 of record CM077034.1, on the reverse strand, counting down.
ATACTAAAGTTCGTCTACCTGACGATACAACATTAGTAAAAATTGTAAACGAATGAAATATGGTGACACCATAAGCCCCATACTATTTAATGTCCATTGCACAATGCCTTTCAATCATAGAACTGAGTAAACAAGGGGATAAGGATTACCGGTTAATAATCTCCGCTAATCCTTATAGCGGTAAATAATATCCTTAATTAGCGGTAAATAATCTCAGCTAATAATAAAAATGTATACTTCAAGTGAAGTATTTCTAATTTTTTTGTGAGAACGATTGAGGTACATTTTTATACTTTGATATGAATTTGCTCCATTTGTTTTATAAACAGATGAAGTGCAGCTTTAGTTAATGAAGATACATATATTAACGTTATTAATATAATATCTATCAAATACAAATACTAAGGTTCGTCTACTTGACCATACAACATTAGTAAAAATTGTAAACGAATGAAACAAGGTGACACCATATGCCCCATACTCCTTAATGTACATTGAACAATGCCTTTCAATCATAGAACTGAGTAAACAAATGGATAAGGATTAGCGGTAAATAATATCCGCTAATCCTTATAGCAGTAAATAATATCCTTAATTAGCGGTAAATAATCTCAGCTAATAATAAAAATGTATAATTCAAGTGAAGTATTTCTAATTTTTTTGGGAGAACGATTGAGGTATATTTTTATACTTTGATATGAATTTGCTCCATTTGTTTTATAAACAGATGAAGTGAAGCTTTAGTTAATGAAGGTACATATATTAACGTTATTAATATAATATCTATCAAATACAAATACTAAGGTTCGTCTACTTGACCATACAACATTAGTAAAAATTGTAAACGAATGAAACAAGGTGACACCATATGCCCCATACTCCTTAATGTACATTGAACAATGCCTTTCAATCATAGAACTGAGTAAACAAGGGGATAAGGATTAGCGGTAAATAATATCCGCTAATCCTTATAGCAGTAAATAATATCCTTAATTAGCGGTAAATAATCTCAGCTAATAATAAAAATGTATAATTCAAGTGAAGTATTTCTAATTTTTTTGGGAGAACGATTGAGGTATATTTTTATACTTTGATATGAATTTGCTCCATTTGTTTTATAAACAGATGAAGTGAAGCTTTAGTTAATGAAGGTACATATATTAACGTTATTAATATAATATCTATCAAATACAAATACTAAGGTTCGTCTACTTGACCATACAACATTAGTAAAAATTGTAAACGAATGAAACAAGGTGACACCATATGCCCCATACTCCTTAATGTACATTGAACAATGCCTTTCAATCATAGAACTGAGTAAACAAGGGGATAAGGATTAGCGGTAAATAATATCCGCTAATCCTTATAGCAGTAAATAATATCCTTAATTAGCGGTAAATAATCTCAGCTAATAATAAAAATGTATAATTCAAGTGAAGTATTTCTAATTTTTTTGGGAGAACGATTGAGGTACATTTTTATACTTTGATATGAATTTGCTCCATTTGTTTTATAAACAGATGAAGTGAAGCTTTAGTTAATGAAGATACATATATTAACGTTATTAATATAATATCTATCAAATACAAATACTAAGGTTCGTCTACTTGACCATACAACATTAGTAACAATTGTAAACGAATGAAACAAGGTGACACCATATGCCCCATACTCCTTAATGTACATTGAACAATGCCTTTCAATCATAGAACTGGGTAAACAAAGGGATACGGATTAGGGGAGATTATTTTCCGCATCTTCGTTTTGCTGATGATGTTTTCTATTTTGCAACTATACCTTCATACCTACATAATGTATTCCAAATATAACACACGGACTTGCTGACAAGAGTAAAAAAGTTTGATTAAAATGAACTTTCAGAAAGCATAACCGATATGCAATGCACTTTCACGGAATGGAGATCTTGAAATGGATGTGGAAAATGTCTAGGCGACATATACCTGCATTTACCTTTGACCGCAGATATCAGGCAAGGGTCACGTTCATGAAGATATTGTCAGGAATTAGGTGTTCTAAATTAATCAATTAACAAGAGCAACGGACCAAAATAATGATCTCGATTTAATAAAATGTTTGCCCTATTACAAAATTAAATGCAGGAATTAGTGCGCCTAATTGGCGAGGTCAGTTAATGTGCTTTGGCTGAGTGGAAACAAAGAAAGGACTAGGGTTGTTGAAGAGGCTACTCAGAAGCTAAGATACCCCCAGCGTAGACCTTTAAGTGGGGCATTAATATCAGGAAACCGTTAAGCGACATCTAAATTATGCTTGTCGGGTTTCGGAGGTCAGGAGACCTCTGCCGAGCATGCCAGCAACAACTGCGCTGTACGAAAGATGAGAAATCCTAAGGGGCTGAAAAATGGGAGATTTCTAGTAACAGAAAGGAGGAAGAAGTATAGAAGAGAAAAAGGTATTTGAGCGGCATGTTCTGGGGTTGTATGACAGAAGGATCTTGTTGCCCAAAGAAACAGGAATTTTAGTCTGAGTAGCGCAGATGTAAGTCACTCGGCCCACTGATTATGTATGACAGAAGGATCTTGTTGCCCAAAGAAACAGGAATTTTAGTCTGAGTAGCGCAGATGTAAGTCATTCGCCCCACTGATTATAGACGGAAAGAAAAAGCAAAAGAGAAATACATACATGGAAGACAGAGAGTCCGTCCATCCCGGTTGTACACCCCTGCAGTTGAATTCATATTCCTGCAGAAGTAAGGCGGGGCGGGCTGGGGTTTTTTGCACACGAAAAGGAAAGAAGTTTCCGTCCGGCTCTTTTCAGTCTGTCGGAGTACATTTTGGATACAACAGTAAGAGCAGCTGAGGCTAACGTCTGGGAGGCTGTAGTAAGTCTACCTGAAGAAAAGTGCCAATTTTTATGCGAGAAAAAAAGGCGGAGGTTTCCCGTGTTGCGCCCAGTCTAGTCAGCGTCGTATGTGGCGAGACGAAGCGTCGTAGTGACGAACCAGAGAAACACTGAACCTGAAAGTTTACCTAACAGTGCTTGATGCAATACGAAAATCCGTAGGAGGGTCATTGCGAGTCTCCTAATTACGCTGGGCCATTATATAAATGATCTCTTCTTTCACGCAAAAAAAAGAAAAAAATTAGCTTAAAGCTTTTTCTTGAATGAATAACTCTTTTTTGGAAATACTTTTTGTAAGATAGTCAAGCACTACTTACCGAATCTTTCACCTGTCTTGTGAACTCTACTTTTCTTCCAAAGATACAGAAAGGAAATATCCGTTCCACTTCTTTAGAAACCTGATACTATAAATAGCTACCATAGTTGGGAACTTCATTGTGAACTTGAAGACTAAGATAAAGTCAAAACATCTTATCCTATTTCGCATTAGGAAGCAATTCTTGATGAAAGTCTTTGAGCCTATTTCTCTTTCTTTATTCACTTCTTTTAGCCTTTTTCCAATTTTTGGCTTTATCGTAAATCGACCGGTATTTTTGTTGTTGTTATATTATGACACATGAACTGAAATCATGTAATGACTTTGATGATTTTCGCGGTTTTGAATAAATTTATGAAAGGCAGCGCAATGTTAAACACGTGATTTATTTTGCTTAAAATTCCATTCTTTGGATCAAAAGCTAGTATTATTAAAATAAAAATAATAATTAATTACATCATTAAATTTAAGAACGTGGAGAAAAACTTTATTAATTACATCATTATTAATTATTTTCAACATTAATCGGTGTTCTTTACACTAATGAATTCTCTAGTTTGTGTTGTCCTTTTCTATTTATCAGATTTGCTTTGTCCAGTAGCAGATAATTCCAATGTGGTGACTGTACAGATCAATTTGGATTGCTGGAATTAAATAAACCCACAGAATTAGGTATCACAGTTGGACAAAGAATTGACATTTCTATAAGGCTACTTAAATATATAGCAAATAACCGTTATCTCTCCGGAATTTCATGCAGGTGCAGGTGAGAAAGGGTACACTTGATAATCTCATTACTATTATACTTAAAGGCGGGGTTTAATAATCCACTTTCCCCTACTGCCCCACAGGAAGAAACGGGCTAGGTAATACTACAAACAATCTTAGGGTAGCATCGTCCTTTGATCTCTGATAATTACAATCTTTGAGTGGCATCATTTCACTTCTGTCAGTTGGAGTGAAAAGACGTGTGTTTGGTGTAAAGGATATTTTTATGTTTACATAAAGTGGTCATATAATCTAAAAACCTGGGCGTGTAGCTTAACGTTTTGGAGATTTATTATGTCATATTGTTTCTACGACCCAAAATGGAGAACAAATCACAGGTATGTTCATTTTCTCATTTGTTCAGGTCTATGTTTTATGTGCTTGCTAGTGTTAAATAATTCTTACCTGGAATTGTATCAAGTTAAAATATTCCCCTATTTTACGCTAAAGAATGCAATGTCTCCTTGCCGTGTCTTATTTCGAATATGACTTTTTTACATTATACCTGCAGCGGATTATTCTAAAATGCACGCGTACTACATTTCCTGCAAACGTGAGGTGCATATTAACTTGTTCAAGGTTATTTTTAAAAATGCTTTTTTCGCTCGGTTACCTGCAATTTAGGGGTAGGATTGTTTAAGCAGTGAAAGATGCGAAATATTAGGCCAAGCCGTTTTCTTTTTTTTTTTGCGAAATAATTCTTTTTTTTTTTCGGCATCCGAGGGTAATACATATGTATTGTATGAAGAATTTTCTGCAAATATATGTACAGCTCTCACTGTTCAATAAAACCCTTATGGAGAACTATTGTTTCGGGTCTGATATGAAAGTGATTTCCAAGTGCAACGTTTTCCTGCAATTTTGAGAATTCCCTCTATGTGATTCGTGTAAACGTTCCTGTCACCAGTTTTACATTACCTCCATGGAGTTATACATACGTTGTGTTTATTTAAGTATCATAGTTCGATAGGAAATATTTTTAAGAGGCAAACGCCAGAGATGTTATAAGTAAAAGCATTCAAATTTATGAGCACGTCAATTTTCAGATTCCAAAAATTTATGAATTTGAAACGCGAATGAATTGGTGTTCATCTATAGTTGACGTTATTACGAAGGGTTCCAAACATGCGTTTGTGTTTCGTAAACCTGAATACGCTCATTGGTGACATATATTTTTCTCAGAATCAGAAGGAATATTCCGTCCTTGCGAAAATCGTGTTCGAAAGGGTGATTTATTACATTCTTGAAATTTTATTCGCAGTTCATGCTAAATATTTACGCTTTAGATACATTACGTGAAATTCAAAAACCCAAGGTGTATTCTTACGTTCAAAGTCTTCGTTTGAAATGATTTATTGGTTGTGAGCATTCGATAAATGTTACACTATGCGATGTCGGCATTAGTATACCGGCCAGATAGTAAAACAAAAATGTTTGGGAAAATCATTTTAAACCGAATTTGCAAACCTGTGGGTCTTAATCTGAATTTTTTTCTCAAACCACATGTTTTCCCTTGAAAGTGTCATTTTTATATTTTAAGTGTTTTCCCACAGAGGTTAACAATAAGAAAATGCTTAAAATCCGTGAAAGAAAAAGCAAAATGTCTGCACAGGATCTAATTAGATACCACAGCAACGCAAGTTAGGTAAAATCATACGAAACTCTACGCCTTTTGAGAGCAGTCTTAGTAATTGGTATATACTTTTAATGCGAAAAATGCTAAGATAAGTGACAATATATCCAGCTGAACTGTACCATATTAATAACTGCATGAGCACATAGATTTCTTTCCTGTTTCTTGCATCGAACTGAGAAAAACCACGAATGCTTTTTTATGTACTACTTCTCGTACACTTCTGCATGCAATATAAAAAAATTTGAAAATTATAAATTTTTGAGGTTATTGCTATGGAAATCTGCACTTCATAAGCTGTGGGTCTATACCTATAAAAATTAGTGAATATGGAAGAATTTGCGGAAGGAGTGTGACTGCTGTGGCGTACCCGGAAATTTCTTAAGGGGGACCATGGATTTCATTCATTGGTGAAAGCTTCATATATACATATATTGCTTTAAATTCGCACTCAATTCCACTTAAGGGGGCTACGGCCTCGGGGACAACCCCACCCTCTGGGCTACACCTCTGATCGCATATATGAAAGTGGCCTTAGAAGTATGAAGTTGAGGAAATAGCGATCGAGCTCTTCCTTAGAAAGAAACAGAATAAGGACTGGGGCTTGAATAATGCCAATGGTGAACACCATGTAAAGATAAAGGATATAGATTCTACACCTTCGTACGGAATAATATGGCCATCCGACAGAATTTTCGTTGAATCATCACCACGGCAGTTTTTCCACTCTTTTTTACTTCGGATATTTTATATCCGAAGTCCAAGGCAGTGGAAAGAGAGACAAATAAATGTCGTATATAGCAATCATTCGGTTTCAAACTGACATGGAAATATTTGAGAAAAAAATTATTCCCCGGAGAAAGAAAAATTTAAATTTTTATGCCGACTGAAATGCATAATGAAAGATAAAAAAACTATGATCTAAAAAAACAGAAACCAAATAACATTCCACGAGAGAGAGCGAGTCAATGGATCGCTATGGGTTGTGGGGTTTCGTGTAAAAAAGATTCCGTATTAGCCCAAACCAGGTCTGAAATGTTACATTCTCACACGTGATCTAAGTTGATTGGATCAGAAATGTAACCAGCCGCTTCAGCGGCCAAGTTTTCCTGAGCTCTGGTTGCAAGTTATTTGTTCCAGATGTTCTTGGCTCGAATTCCGTTGTGTTTGTCTTACTGGCCGTAACCAAAGTTCTGGAATTCCGTTGTGTTTCTCTCACCGGCTATAACCAAGATTCACGAAATCCGTTGTGCTTGACTTACCAGCCATAACGAAGATTCACGAATTCCGTTGTGCATGTCTTAACGGCCGTAACTAAGATCTCTTTGTGCTTGACGATGGCCGCTGCTAAGAAAGCGTAACTCAAGTATTTGATTAGCTTAGAATACGAAAGGTTAAAAACATTTCCGTTAGTAAATAAAATGGTGACCCTTGTTCCTAGCCGTTCCCTAAGCTAACAGACAGGCATATCACAACCAAAATAGCCTTTTTGTACCGTTATTAAGTTGATAATATTTCCGTGTGTGAGGTTCTGTTATTAAGCAAGAGCTCAGAATGTGACACATTTCAGGGCCACTCATCACAATCCAGCAGCGGAAACCATATTCGGAGACATGAAATTTCTACAAGAGAAGAAATGGTCAAGTTGTTAATTATAACTGTAGCCCCCCCCCCCCCCGTACGTCACGCAGAAATACAAACTTAATCGGGTAGACGCACAACGTTTTCTAATAATCGAAGTACGTGATAGGAAAATAATTTAGGAAACATACGTACACTTTTATTATGCTGATCTGCGGTGTGTTGGTTTCCTGTGGGTTTTTGAACAACTGTTCAGTTAATCCTAATGTCCAAAGCCGAATCATTAGAAAAATCCCTTAATATCAGCATTAATCTAAAAAATGGGTAATCTCCCCCAAATCAGACATTCCGTATAAAATGCCATTTATCCACTATCGCTCTCTCAAAAGGGAGGGGGTTAATCCCGGAGTGAGATTTCGGGTGGGTAGGGAATTTTAAATGCAGAAGAGATTAACAAGTAGGGCGAGGGGCCTTTTTGGGTTCTAAGAGTCTATGCGTACTGGTATGTGGAAAAAAGAGAGCAGAATTAGCAAATTATCCCCGTCGGGTGCATGTTTTCTTTATTAAACTCTAAATCTAGGTATTGTTTTCTTCTGATTTCTGATAATGCGAAAATACACCATAAGGATGACATCCGAAAGACGAAAGCGGGAAAGCAAAAATTGTATCAATTGCGATTGTTGTAATTGACCTTTCATTTCTTATTTTTTTCAGACTGCATTTCTGCACGTCTTCTGTAAAAAACGACCTTGCTTATGAAATCGTTTTGTCTATCCGTCCGTCTGTGTACACCACAGCTCTGGAACTAATAGACCTATTTAAAAATATCTTTTTGCGTTGGTAAGCTTGAAATGTACGAATAATGATTCTCTACTCTGCTTTAGTTTTAACGATGCACAATTATGCTGCTAGACGATATGAATTCAGATGCTATGGAATTCAAAATACGTTTTATTCCATATTTTTGCTTCTAAACGTCCAATTAAAAAAAAACCTTTTACCTTTCAATTCCAGTTATATGGAAGACTATTTTGGTCCTAATCACTTTTTCACGTTACACGTAGATTTTCAACTAGGAAGCGTAAAACTAACCTAAACTGCGTGTTCTCTGTTACCTCTTCTTCTAAAACAGCGAAATGAATAATTATTTCTGCAGCGGATATAGCTCCTGATGGGAAACCTTTTCATATAATTTCAAATTGTTGGTAGAAAACGGGTTAGCCACCAGGTGATTAGGTGTTAATCTCTGTTTCTGTTGTGTTTGCAGCAAAATCTGAGTTCTAAAATCCCGAAACAAAAAATACGTTGCTGGACCGATGTCACTCACGTCGATAAACATTTTAAGAATACTTTGTTGTTAAAATAATGCATGGTCTCTCTGTCACGGGGAGTTCATATGTATCTTATTTTTTTCGATATCTGTGCTACTAAGAGACAGATTTAAAAAATTCTTGCTGTGTTGGATAGAGATTCTAGTGCGAAATGTTTCTCATAAATTTTCAAAATTTTGAAGTAATTCATAGCTTTTTGCTACGGGGGACATTGCGTTTCCCCCAATATTTCTACTTCTAGAGCTGGGATTTGAAACTTTTCTGTTCCAGATACACTTTCTGATAGTTAATGCTTTGCATATAATTTTTAACATTCGTTAAGAATCTTTTGACCACCAGGGCCGTAAGGGCTTATTTCTGCTTCTGATGTATTTGTAGCAAAATTTAAGCTGCTGAAAATTCGATATAAAAAAGTCTTCTGTATATCGATACAGCTCACGCCGAAAAACATTTTAAGAATACTTTCTTCAAAAAACGCATAATTTTTCCGCCTGGGAGCTTAGAAGTGTATGTTGTTTTTGCCGATATTTCTGCTTCTAAGAGTTCGATTTGAAAAAATGCATTCTTTGTTGGAGTGCGTTTACGTCGCGAAACGTTTCTCATATAATTTCAAATTATTCTTAACGCACAAGTCTGCCACCAGAGGGGGTAAGCTCACGTTTCCGTTTGCAGCTATATCTGAGGGACTAAAAATCCGATTTAAATATTATTTGTCCCATCAGATACAACTAAGTATGCAAACGGTGTGTACATAGTTTCCTCCCAAGATACAGCACAATTTCGCCGCTGGTGTGTGTAAATGCTTAGTATGTTTCTTCTCAATATTTCTTCTACATGTGCGAATTGGAAAAAAAATATTTCAACAAAGGATGTCATTTACCTTGCAGAACACTTTAGGCCTATATCTGAGGAATTCTTTAGTTCACAGTTCTGTCGGTAGGAGGTGTTTTTTACTCCAGTTTGCAGCTGTATCCGTGCTTCTAAAATTACTATTGATAAATTTATTCTTAACTGTATGCCATTCGCTAATCTAGAGATGTGGAGCATTATCATCTTTAAATAATGTTCATATTTCCCGGTACTGGGCTTAAATGGCGAAATCTTTTTCTTGCTATTTTACTTCCGTGGAGATATTTGAAGAGTTCTTTACCTTAGCATAGCTAATTTCATGCGGCATATTTTTCGCCCATTTTCTACTTTTCCATTAAGCAAAATTCTTCCTCTAGAAAGCATAGAGTTAAATAATGTCTCCTTGTCTCACATATTTCTCCTTTTAACTGTTCTATTTGAAAAGTTTTTTGTGTGTGATGCCTTCCGTTTGCTATGAGAAACTTTTTGGGCACCATTTGTTAATTTTCGTAAGATGCTTTTTAGCCTGTGGTGGAACAAAGCAGATGTTTCTATTTCTGAACGTTTTATTTATTGTTGTAACATGTTTATTGTTTTCCAAACCGGTTACATTTACTTTGAAAGGCTTTGACAAATTTAGTTCGATTCAGAAGGGATTCAAACGAGGTACTTATTACACATGAAAATGTGGTGCCATCTTTCTTATTATCCGTGTTAAAATGCGACCTACATAAGAAAAAATATTTTAGATATTTCTCTCATTTCTCATTAACTGATAGGTCTTGCATGTAGTAAATTCGAGTCGCAGCATACGAAGATAATTCTTCTTCTAGAAACGCATTTTTATTTTTCCACATAACCTTGATTTCATGGCATGTAACTTAACCTGTACAATAGCACATCAATGTATTCACCCCGTTCCAAACACTTTACAACGCACTGAATATCTAAATTTGGAAAACGCGAAATTTGAAACCCATTATGTGCCAAATGGGTATGTAAACACAGAGTAGTCTAAAGTACATTTATGATTGCATATATTACATTGGGTTAACGTCGGGCCATTGTTTATGTGTTGCATGAGATTTTAAGAATTGTTGAATTCTGATCATACTTTTGGGAAAGATCCAATCATACGAAAATAATTACTTTCATATATAGAAGATATGTTCCGTTTCAATAAAATTCAGTGCGTTATTGGAATTTTTAAAAGAAATAGCTTATTAAAGTTGGTCGAAGTTGATTCTTAAAAATGCCACTTCATACGGTAATTGCTCTCCTTTTATCCATGACAGCAACGAGTGATATGTTTTCAGAATGCCTACAGGACACCTTATACACCCTCCTAGCCAGCTCACTGCACGTTCCTTCTTTCATTGGTTTCGCGCTGTTGATATCAAAAGCAGGAGGTGGCCGCCATAATGTGATTCCACTGTGTATTATGAGAAAAGTAGGTGCTAATAATGAACAAAGTCAATAGATATATTTTAATGATGAATAACATTGAAAGTCAGGATTTCTGCTCATTAAAAGATGAAACAGAATAAAGAAGTCGCTCTTCAGAGCAAGTCCTTTCAAATAAAAGTTTGTGCTTGTAGTATCACCATGTACAGCTGCCATTAAATAGCATATATCTTCAGCAGCTGCTGTGATTTCAGAAATTATTTTCTCATTAGAAAGCAAGAATGGGGATTCAGTCTTTGAGATTATTTATTCTTTTTTATTCACTTATTATGTCTGTTTCCGATACTTGTTCTTGTCGAAAATCGACCTGAATTTTTTTTATATATATGTTATGACACATGAACTGAAATCCTGTAATGACTTTGATGTTTTCGCGGTTTTGAATAAATTTTTGAAAGGCACGGATATGTTAAAGAGGTGATTTAATTTGCTTTAAATTACATACTTCGGATCAAAAGTTATTATTAATTAATTAAAAATAATAATTAATTATAACATTAAATTTAAGAACGAGGAGAAAAAGTTTATTATTTTCAACATTAATCGGTGTTCCTTACATTGATAAATTATATAGTTTGCGCTATCCTTTTCTATTTATCAGATTTGCTTTGCCCAATAGCATATAATCTCAATATGGTGGCTGTACAGAGCAATTTGGATTTCTGGAATTAAATAAACCAACAGAATGAGGTATCAAAGGTGGGCAAATAATTTACATTCTGTAGTGTCATTGCACCTACACTTAAAGCAAATGACCGTCCAAGATTTCCCATTCCGGAATTTCATGGAGGTGCAGGTGAGTTGATAATCCGATTACAATGATATTTAAAGGCGGGGTTTCATAATCCCCTTACCCCTACTTGCCCCACAGGACGAAAGGGGCGAGGTAATACTATAAACAATCTTTGGGTGGCATCGTCATTTGATCTCTGAGTAACATTACAATCTTTGGGTGGCATCATTTCACCTCTGTCAGTTGGAATGAAAAGACGTGTGTTCCGTGTAAAAGGATATTTTTATTTTACAGAAACTGTGCTTATAGCTTAAGTTTTTGGAGATTTCTGAGGTCAAATTGTTTCCACGACCCCAAATGGAGAAAACTGTACAGGTATGTTCATTATCTCATTTGTTCGGGTCTATGTCTTTTGTGTTTGATAGTGCTAAATAATTCTTAACTGGAATTGTATCAAGTTAAAGTATTCCTCTCTTTTACGCTAGAGAATGCAATGGCTCCTTGCCGTGTCAAATTTCGAACAGGATTTTCTAACATTATACCTGCAGAGGTTTATTTTAAAACCGTTTTCAGAAACATGAAATTACTACAAGAAAAAAATAGTGAAGTTGTTAATTATAACTGTAAACCTTCCCTCCTGCCGCCGCACGCAGATACACAAACGAAATCGGGTAGAAGCAGAATGTTTTCTAATAATGGAAGTACGTGACAGGAAAATACTTTAGGAAACATTATACCCCCCCCCCTATAGAAATTTTTTAGTATTGGCGGTATGATGATAACGATATTTCATATAATAACCTATTATTACATGATATATCCGGTAAGTGGGGGTTATTATGTGTTATGCTGATCTACAGTATTGTATTATGCTGTTATGCTTTATGATCTAAAGTGTTGTATTATGCTGATCTACAGGTTTTCTGTGGGTTTTCGAATACCTGTTTTGCCAGTGCTAATGAGGAACACCAAATCATTAGAAAAATCCGGTAATATCTGCATTAATTTACTACTCAGACTAATGCTGCTGCACACCCAAAAATTGGTTAATCTCCCCCAAATCAGACATTTCGTATAAAATGAAATTTGTCCAGGTTTTCCTGACTAAAAAGAAGGGTACTAATCCCTGCGGGATATTTCCGGTAGGGGAGGGGTTTCAAATGCAGACGAGATTACCAAATAGGGGCTAGGTGTCTTTTTCTGTGCTTACTGGTAGGTGCAAAGAGAGACAGCAGAAATATCAAATTCTCCTCTTCAGATATCTGTTTTCTTTACTAAACTTTAAATCTTGGTATTGTTTTCTCATGATTTCTGACAATGCAAAAATACACCATAAGAATGGCGTCGAAAGTTCGAAACCAAAAATGGTATCAATCGTAACTGCTGAATTGAGAAACTAAATATATTTTAGCACGTCTTTTTAAAAAAAAATCGTGCTTATGTTATCGATTTGTCCATCCGTCCTTACGCGGAAACCATAGCTCTGGAACTAATAGTCTGCTTTGAAAAACTATTTCTGTGATGGAAAGCAAGAAATTTACGAATAATGATTCTTTATTTTGCTTTTTCTTCACGAAGCACAATTTTACCGAATTCGAAATGCATTTTATTCCATATATTTGCTTCTAAACATCCGATTGAAAATATTCATTTGCCTTTCAATTCCGCTTTTGTCGAAGACTATTTTAGGTATAATCACTTTTTCAAGTTACTCATAGATTTTCCGCTAGGGAAAACTCCTTTTCCTCCAATATCTCTGCTCCTAAAACTTCGATTTGAAAAAATATTTCTGCAGCAGATACAGCTCATGATGGGAAATCATTTTCATATAATTTCTAATTTTTGGTAAAAAACGGTTTAGTCAATTTGAAAAATATTCCAGCAGCAAATACAACTCATGATGGGAAATCCTTTTAATATAATTTCTAGTTTTTGGTAAAAAATGGTTTAGCTACTACGGGGCTTGAATGTTAATTTCTGTTTCTGTTGTGTTTGCAGAAAAACCTGAATTATAAAATTCCGAATGAAAAAATTCGTTCGTGGACTGATACCACTCCCGTCGATAAACCTTTTCAAAATATTTTCTTATTAAAATAATGCAGGGTTTCTTTGCTTAGATGCACATGCTGTTTTTGTCGATATCTCTGTTTCTAAGAGACAGATCTGAAAAAGTCCTTCTTTGCTGGATAGAGTTTTCCGAGCGAAATGTTTTACATGTAATTTCCAAATTTTCAAGCACTTTATAGCCTTTTCGCTAGGGGGTGTAAAGGGGAGTTTCGTTGCCCCCGATATTTCTGCTTCTAAAACTGCGATTTGAAAAATTCTTTCTGCACCCCATACATCTCCTGATTCTGATTGAAAATGTTTTTCATATAATTTTTAATATTTGGTAAAGAATCCTTTGGCCACCAGGGGCGTAAGTGCTTATTTCTGCAACTGATGTATTTGTAGCAAAATCTAAGCACTGGAAACTTGACTGAAAAATTTCTTACGTTGATCAATACCGCTCACATCGAAAAACCTTTAGAGAATACTTTTTCGTTAAAATAACGCATAGTTTTTCCACCATGGCGGTTAGATGTACATGCTCTTTTTGTCGACATCTCTGCTTCAAAGAGTCCGATTTTAAAAATGCTTTCTTTGTTTCCGCTGCGAAACTTTCTCATAAATTTTCAAAAAAATATTAGCGCACAAGGATGTCACTATAGATGGTGAATTCACGTTTTCCTTTGCACCAGAATCAGCGGAACTAGTAACTATGCAAATCCTATGTGCGTAGTTTCTTCCCAAAATAATGCACGATTTCGCCGCAAGGAGTCACAAAAACTCTTAGTATGTTTTTCTCAATATCTCTGCTTCTACATGTGCGATTTAAAATATTTCTCTCAGCACCGGATGCATTTACCTTGTTGAACACTTTAGCCTGGTATATGAGGACTTTTTTAATTCACAGTTCTGTCGTTAGGTGGTTATTTTGTACTTTACTTTGCAGCTATATCGCTGCTTCTAAAAACACTATTGAGAATTTTTTCTTTACTGTATGCCATTCGCTACATTAGAGATGCGGGGCATTATCGTATTTAATGTGGAACTGTTTTTAATATAAAGAATATTCCGATGATCTATCAAATTTTCCTTTGGTCATACCAGTTTAAAAAGATTCCCGAACAGGTAACTGATTATATTTCTTCTGTGGTGCAGGTTTATAAACCGTTCCCGCTACTTGAAGTCAAATCATGCCAATCTATGCACACAATTTCAAAACTATGTTATGTAATAGAATGTAAAAAAGACATGTTACTGTAATTTAAATATTGAAATTATACCTCAATAATTCATTCGTTGCACTTTAAAAGTGTAAAGGGGAAATATCATATCGCTTCTTCCATTGAATACATTCTCATTCGACTTCAACAAATATTTGCGTATGTATAATTTGGAACGTTTCTTAAAATATAAATGAATTGGCCTCTAGGAAAAGGTATACACTTACAAGCACTTTCGTGCACCAGATAGAAAATGCAACAGAAAAGCCTCGCTATGTCAGATTTTAGTTACGCTGCCAAAATAATTAGAACAATATTTTCAGAATATTAAACACTTGGCATTGTTTGATGATTTTAGGGGTTTCTATAGTCTTCTGATTTCTTACGAAACAATCATGAAAATAACAAATGTGATAATAAATATTTATTGTTTCTTTGTTTTCTTTAACTGTGCTTTAAGTATGAATTTGAAAAAGGCGTTCTGAGGCGACAGTGTGGTTAATGTAATGACCATAGTGTATTACACCCGCAGCTTAGGGGAGAGCAAAAACAAGACTAAAAATTGAATGCCGCTTTGAGTGCAGTTTTCTGAAGGATAACTCGTTGAGTTTGGTGCATATTTTCTGTGACACATGCCGACAAAATTTAGGACCAATTCCTCCAAAATCCTTGCAATCAAAATGACTATTTTCGAAGTCAAGTTAAAAGTGTACAATTGCAGAAGATAGGTTAGCCGGTTAGCAGTGCCTCCGGGTGAATGAAAGAACGGTATAAATCCCAGCTAGATACCATTGCTGCTCTGTCCTTGGTGTCAAACATTATTCCTGCGTTTGCCACACAGGCTCCCATTTATGTCTATACTTCCAAAAAATAAATACTTTTTCTGCAGTTCTTTAGCTGCACCGAATTTCTCTGGTTTTCGATTTACTGATTTTGTGTAGCTTCTTCATACCCGTTCCGCTCGGTCGTTTATCTTTTTCTTGGGGGGGGGTACGACCACTTTCAGCAACTCGCTTATTTCTATTGGCCGCTCTTTAATTCAGGAATTCGGGTTCCACAGCACAGCAGCGAAATACAACGTAACAAACACAATATCCATGCCTCAACACTTTTCGAACCTGAATCCAACTCAGAAGAATGGTGAGAAGCCAGCGCTTTGTCCACTGCGACCGTTCGAAGGCACTCTGGACGAATCGTGCAGTATGCGACCGGGCATTTTCCTGCCAAAATTTGCTTCCTGTTGCTTACAGAAAGTGTCACACAGCAGATCGTAGAATGTCGTCGACGTGCCGTTGAGACTTGAGGTTGGCACTGGGGACTACCGAGGGTACCGGGTGTTCCAGGAAAATGTCTCCACAGACAGTCATTTCCAATGTACAAACCGCGTACTGTGCGAAACGTGTACAGTTCCCATGTGAAGGTAAGTTTTGTACGCTTGCTGGCTCGTCTCCAGACACGTATGCGCTTGTCATCGGGCCTACGTGCAAACCGCGACCCTTCACTGAAGACAACATGGTACCACTATCACAGATTCACCACGGCAATCGGCCCTGGTAATTAGTAAGCGGAGGAGTACCTTCCTCGAAAGTAGAAACCGTACCACATGTCATCTGTTGACGGCGCGGATGCACACTTCCGTACCTGTAGACGACGCAAAGTGGCCGCGGATGTCTGAGAGCGACGAACTCAGTTCTATTCGTGCGGCTGGCACAGTCGCTAGATCCTCGCGTTCTGTGGTTGACCTCAGCTGTCCAATGGCTGCGTGCCGTTGTGTTGTGCCCTCTCCGCTGCACTGGCTTCAATATCTCCGATTTCCGCGAACTAAAAGCCGAGTGCTGCAGCGACTTGGCCAATCCAGACTTTCTCATCCCAATTATACCTCCTCTTGCAAACTCTCTCAAATGCATGTTTTGAGTACAGATCCGACGTTGAGGCATCCTCAGTGCAATCCGCGGTCATAAGTTTCCTTGCGTGAGAGGGTTGCTCATGATACCACATCGAGGCACGATTTCCATGCGCTGTGGGGCAGCAGAAGACTATTTAGTCATTGGTCTTTTTTTCTTAATAATTTCCATATTCGCGTTCCAGGTACTTTAATGCGAAGTTTCATCAGGATCAAACCATTTTCTCGGCGTGCTTCGTTTTATTTAGTAAAAAGTTTATTTATGTTGTCGATATATTTTTATCAATAGCTGCGATAAAAAGTTCACGATTGAAAAAGTTTTTTCGTGATCGGATATCCTTCCTATGGAAAATCGTTTACGCATGTCTTCTGCTTAAAATAATGCACAGTTGTTTTTACTGTGGTGCAGACATATCAGATTCGTCTCTATGTCTTCGCTTCGAACAGTTCAATTTGCAAAATAAATCGGAGAGTATATCCTATGCCGATAAATTGGCATATAATTTGCAAGATTGTAGATGTACAAGTTTGGCATTATAAAGCATAAGTCACGTTTGTGTTTACAGTATATTTGCTGTACTATCTACACATCTAAAAACCAGACTGAAAAAAGCGTTTTTTAGTCAAATACCACTTACTACAAAGACATTATAATGCATTTTGTGTCCAATATAATACAAAATTTTCCTTCTGGGCTTACAAATGAACTTTTTTTTCGATATCTCGGCTTCTAAAAATCCGATTTAAGGAATTCTTTCAAAACCGACTACTATTCACGTAGTGCAGCATTTTTTTACATGTTCATATGTATTTTTTAGTTCACAAATATGTCGATACGGGTTTTCAGGGTGTAAGTGCGTTTTTTCTTATAAAAACGCTATTAACAAAATCAATTTTTTAAAGTATGCCATTCGGTACAATAAAGTATGAGAACATATCCTTTTAAATAGGGCATTTTTTTGGTACGTAAAATTAAACATGTTAGTAAAATCGTGCAATGCATTGATTATGATACGCTTTCCAACATACCAGAAATCACTATTCAAGTTATTACTCAAGTTATGAGGATAATGGTTGTGAAATAAATCTCGCTCCTGTGCCCTGACCTTTGACCTCATTCCGATAATATTCAACAGAATCAGTTCCGTATATCTCCGGAACAACATACTAAAGTTTTGTCTCAATAGAAGCATTTTTAGTCAAATTATGAGGATAATAGCTGTGGAATAAATGTCCCTCCTGTGTCCTGACCATTGACCCCATTTCGAAGATTTTCAACAGGACCGGTTCAGTATACGTCCGGAACAACATGATAAAGTTTTGTTGCAATCAAAGCATTTTTACGCAAGTTATAATGCATAAGGGCCATGAAATAGATCCCGCTTCTGTGTCCTAACCTCTGACCCCATTTTGCCCATTTTCAATAGATTTCGTCCCAGATGGTCTCCTACCACATACTAGAATTTCATCGAAAAAGAACCTTTTTTACGCAAGTTATGATGTATAAAGGCAATGGAATGGATCCCGCTCCTGTTTTCTGACCTTTGACCCAATTTCGTCGATTTTCAAAAGGGTTCATTTCCCGGAGGTCTTCTACAACATACTAAAATTTCATCGAAATCTAACCATTTTTACGCAAGTTATTGTGCGGGCGGGCAGACAGACAGACAGACGGCCAAAGCTGGAGCATATACGCTTCTTCAACTTACGGTTGGAAAGCGTAAAAAACGATTACGGCTATCTCTGCTCTGAAAAGACGTATTTGTAAACTTATGTTTCCTACTTTTTTCAAGAATTACTTTTCTATGAAAAGAAATTTTTGCTTTATTTTACTCTTCAATTATTCAAAAATGTTTCTACAAGGTCCTGGAACGTCCATTTATACGTGTGGAAGATTATTTGATTAAAAAAATCCGTTAGAGAAATCCCTTTTTTAGAATACCCTCCATTATGATGAATATTTAATAGGCCACATGACTTTTCCATTAGCGTCTCGTAAAGTTACATAACGTTATACTCCGTATCTTTTCTTCTACTTGTTCCGTTTGAAAGTAGTCCTTTTTTCTGCTGTTACTTACTTCAATGAAAAACTCTTCGTGCACAATTTGTTAATTTCTGAAACACAGCTTTGATCTGCTAGTGTGAGTAATGAACTATTTGTACAGGATGAGTCAAAAGTCCAGGAGGCCCTTGTATTTCAGAAACGGAAGAGAAAATTAAATATCTGAATACCCTAGCAAAGAATCGGTGGTGGTGGTAGGGGGAAGGATGGGGTTGTCTTTATTTTAGGCTACTTACGAAACATCGCCGCCATCTTGAAATCCGCCGTATTGGATCATGGTCAATTTTTCCAAATGGTAAGTTGCACATCAAACTATATAATTTTTACAAATGGTTCATGTTGCATATCAAACAAGACCATCATTTTCTCAGAAACTGATTGTCCTAATCCAATTCGACATATGCGTTGTGGTTTACAAGTTATCAAGTTGAAATATCCATTGCAGTTAACTTTTCAAATATGTTTTGCGGAAGCAGTGGTAGCGAAAAAAAGGTTTGTACCTTACCGCATCCACCGGGAAACCTTTGCATCGTTCAAAGAGGATAATGCTCCACATCTCTGTTGCAGCGCATGGCAAAGAATAAAGAAGAAATATCTTATTAGTGTTTTCTCAACCGCTGACACAGCGGAAAAATTAAGTACATCTTCACCCCTACCGACAGAACAGTGAACGAAAAAATGTCTCATATGCTAGCCTAAAGTATTGTACAAAATAAATGGCTTCCGGTGTTGAAAAAACCTTTAAATAAGGCGTGTAGAATCCGAGATATTGAGAAAAACATATTAAGAATATACGCACTGTGGAGGCGAAATTGTGCATATTTTGTGAAGAAAAAACGAACATAGGATTTGCATAGTAAGTAGTATATCACCGAAGAAAGAAGTTTTTCCTCGGGTTCTTGGTCACGCAGACATTGCTGCCAACATAAGCGTTAATTTACATCCTCTGGTGGCAGATTTGCGGTTTAAGAAAAATTGAAATTATATGAGAAACATTTCGCAGCGAAAACGCTCCCCAAGAAAGAAGAAATTTTTCAAATCGCACTCATAGAAGCAGAGATATCGACAAAATTAAAATATGCATCTGCGCCCCCTGGAAGAAAAGCCATGTACTATTTTTAGAAGAAAGTATTCTCAAAAGAGGTATTTATCCACGAAATAATTTTTTCAATCGAGTTTTAAGAAGCTCAGATTTTAATGCAAATGCATCAGAAGTAGAAATTAAAACTTACGCCACCTGTTGGCCATACCATTCTTTACAAAATATTAGAGATTTTATGCAAAATATTTCCGATCAGGAGCTGTATGCGACACACCAGGACTTTTTCAAATTGGAGGTTAAGAATCAAGGATATAATATCGGGGGAAACGCAGTTCATCATTTCACTCCCTTGAGGAAATTCGATGAATTACTTGAAAATTTTGATAATACATGAAAAACATTTCGCACTGGAAACTGTTCAACAAAGAAGGAATTTTTCAAATCAGACTCTTAGAAGCAATGACATCGGCTAAAATAAGATATACGTCTACACACTCTGGCAGAGGAACCATACATTATTTTAAGAATTAAATATTCCGAAATGGTTTATCGGCGTGAGTTGTATCGGTCCACGAAAGCATTTTTTCAATTGTGATTTTAAGAGCATAGATTTTGCTGCAAATGCCACAGAAGCAGAAATAATAACTTACGCCCCGTGGTAGCCAAACCATTCTTTACGAAATAATAAAAAATATATGCAGAACTTTTCGCATCAGGAGCTGTATGTGAAACAGGAACAAGTTTTCAAATCGGAATTTTGGATGCTGAGACATTGGAGAAATAGCAAATTACTGTATATTTACGGCCCTTAGCGAAAAATCTATACCTAGCTTTAAAAAGAGACTATACGTAAAAGAGTCTTCCATATAAACTGAATCGAAATGTAAAACGTTTTTGCAATAAGATGTTTCGAAGCATACAAGTACCAGACGAAGGTACTGTAACCGGTGCGCGGTACTGTAAAATGTGGTAATCATTCCCCTTGTCTTCTGTTCAGAAGTGCCATTGTCCATCGTTCGCGTTAATGGACAATTACGCTACACCCCGTCGTATGGTGGCTGCTGATGAGGTGTTGTAAAGTAAAGACATTCAGCCGATGGATCGGCCAACACGTTCCACTTACCTGAATTCAATAGAATACCTGTTGGACGCACTAGGGATACGCGCTACTCAGTAAGCAACTACACATTACCCCAGACAGATGAAGATGCATTCCTCGGTTACTGACGCCTGAAGAAATACATGTGCGTGTTGAGGTTTGTGAATTTTTTAAGCAAAAATTAGCTTCAAACGAGGACTAAATGCAGTCAGTGATAACAGGCGAGGAGTCTTTTCTTTATCACTAAGATCCAGAGACCAAACAACAGAGTTCAGCATGGAAAACTCCGTCATCTCCAAAGGCAAAAATGGCAAGATGTGAAAAGTCTGCCTGAAAGGTAAGGGTAACCAGTTTCTTTGATTATCAAGAAATGGTGTACCAGGATGACGTGCTGCCAAAAACCACAGTTGATTCCTGTTATTACGTGTATCTTTGGACAAAACTGATCGCACATTACCGTATGAAGCGTCCACGCATTCGCTAAAATGTTTGGAAACTCCACCATGATAACGTTCAAACTCACTTGGCACAGAAACACAGAAAGTCACTGCCTTGCTGACTGGAAAAATATTGTAACGATTTTACACCCTCCATATTGTACAAATTTGGGACCCTATGATTTTTTCTTTTCCTAACTCTCAAAAAGAACTTACGAAGACGAAGGTTTACGTCAACAAAAGAGGTAGTCAAAGCTTCAGAATCTACTTTTCAAAGAATGCTGAAAGATGACTTTCAGAATGTGTTTGAGGAGAAGCAGCGACGTTGGGATAAGTGCATTGCCTCCGGAGGAGATTACCTCAAAAAATACCACAGCCATATGCAGTTGAGGTTCTTACATGCATGTTTTTAAATTTCAGCTCAAATCTTTCTTGAACGGGTCTCGTATAAAGAATGTACCTGGTGGAACGCTTCACCATGTTGTGTTTGACCAACCGGCAACCATTCATCATAAAGGTGTTGACGGCATGTTAAGGGCAAGGCTGTTCAGAGAACTACTGCAATGATGGTTCAAAATCAGAACTCAATTCAGTATCAGAACCTGTATCCAAGATGAAACGATATCTGAATATAAAATTCCATCTCGAAAGTACAATAGTGTGTCTTTAAAATGTAGTCATCTCTTATTGAAGACTATGCAGGTAATAGTTGTTAGGTGTGTATGAGAATTAGTTACAATAAAATTATGCTCTGACGCTGAAGGTGTGTAACTGTAGAAGCAAAAATGACGCTAAAGAAAAGAAGCCAAATTTGACTAACAAACATTTTCATGGAAATTTCGCTTACTGGTGGATGCTATTCTGGCCTCGTTTGCAAGGATATATCAATAACATTATATCAAATAGAATTTAATAATTCAAGGAAAGAGGTTTTAATTATCCCAAAAAATTTTCAGGTTACGGTTAGTAAAAAGAGCTGTGACGGAGATATTTCCGATTACATTGTCAAATTCAGAAATGGTAATATGGGAAGAAAATGAGAAAGAAATTATCAGTCATGTAATAAGAAAGAATATTTTTTCTCTTCTACAGATCGATGAAATTCTGACCGAAATCATTCTACCCAACTTATCTTATTTGTTACGAAATAATGCGTAGGGCATTGTTAAGATATGCATTTTGTCAATATCTACGTACAAAAACCACGGTTGAGGAAATTTTGATATTTATAGCAAGTCAGTTACAACATATAATACATTCTGGATGAAAATTAGTTGATTTTACAATAAACTAGGCGATTGCTATATCAGGGAGACATTGTGGATTGATTGCATGACTGAAAGATGTCACCCCTTCAGCTAACTGAAGGAATTGGAACATGCACATAGAGGCGCTGATTGCAAAGGGAGGTATTGCTTCCGGAGAAATCACTTGAACACGGCTTAAATTTTGTAATATTAAATATCTTTCGTGTCCAAAACACGCTAATTTTTCTCTGATGTGTGAAAACACTAACAGGAAGCACACAGACCATTTGCGAAATTATAAGACACAACGGCTGTCAAGTAGTAAAATTCTGGACAGGATATTTTAATGATCCAAACACATTTCAGTGATTTGGATTGATTAGCATTTTAGTTCACTAAATTAGATATTTTTAGTCCTACATGTGAACGACACTAGAAAATTAAGCCTACAATGTACACAGCAAACATATTTTCAACAACAATAAAACTACAAAAACTGTCTGAACGATGAAGAAAAGCATTTTAAAGCAACCCTGCTCTCAAATGAAGTTCTTAAATCTACACGAAGCTCTGTTTTTAAACATTAAATGATGAAATTTATGTGATATTTTATGGATACTGACAAAATATTTAGAGGTCCCTATGCGAAGAAATGTTATCTGATATCAGCGATTAATGGCGTATTCTTAAAAGAACAGTAAACTCATTTCGGGCATTTTTTTCTCCGCGCGAAAATGTAACGTTGAAAGAGACATGAAAACTGACGCTATCAGAAATGCTTTATCGTGGGTAGTTCTCCCGCTAGAGCGTTTTTTAAAATCAGCAGTGACGTCACGCTAGACAAACGACCGAACGCTCTGCATGCGGAGAGCTCCAGTCAGTGCTGTTTACCGTTCTGGGCAGCGCAGTCGATCCCATCAATCTGCAAAATTGCTAGTGTAAATCCTTATTCATTTTAACCACGCTATTCTGCCGGTACAGTACGAATGTTTGACAAGGAATGCGAAAACAAATTCGAAGATAGAAAAGGTAATCTTGACTGGTGACAATGTGATAACTGCGAGAGAATGTCAATAGACGCTGAGTGTTTGTGTTGAAACGAGAGTGATCAGATGCTGAAAATAAAAGGTAGTGCCCAATGTATAATGAACCACGAATCATTCGACAGTGTTGTTTTAAACATCTACACCCCACAAGCAAATCGTTATCAAATGATTCTTCAGGCGGAAAACAACGAAAAAAATATGAACTTGTATGTAGCAAACTATGGAGACACGTTGCGTACAAACAATTCGTATATTTGGTGAATGCCTAGATGCCTCTAGGGAAAAAAATCAGAAAAGTGATCCCTTCTTTTGTTGTTAAAATGTTTTCCTGAATCTGATGAACAACACTATTCGGGTTTTGTTTGTTGATCTAGAAATGACACAGACTATTTCGATTAACTCCCACTGTCACTGAAAATGTGCTAGCTACTGTGTGTATACGAGTATATAAAGGTATTTTTCATTGAACTAAGTGCATATATAGTTTTTAAGTTTCTTCTATTGTCATGAGAGAAACAACTTTATGAGTATCTCTCGTAGCCCAAGCGCAAAGTCATTAATAAACCACCGATCCACGAAAATAAAAATACCGCAATAGTTGAACATGATATGAAAAACAAGAAGAAAACTTTGAACTAGAAATAACAGTTCGATAGAAATGCAGTTTATGTAATTGTGATTTCTGCGATTGTTTCTGTATGGCAGGTTAGTCAGAGGTAGACATTTTTGTACCAGCAGTTCAGCATCTCCATTACACGTTTGAGCTGACCACCAGAAATGGTTGGTTATACTGGTCCGCCATGCTTTTAGTGAAGGAGCTTTCTTTTCAGCAGCTTTTAGAGTTTTAGTCAAACTTTTGGCCATGTTATGATGAATTTGGGATACTTTTTCTTCATGAGGGCACGAATGCTTCTATGGCTATCTGATAAAAAAACTGATATCTTTATTTCTTCATAGAGGCTTGAGAGTAATAAATCGCACGCATTATTTTCTAAGTCCCCGTCAAAAACTCCTTTTTAGAGGACAATAAAATCTACAATATTTCCCTCGCGAATATCCGTAATGGAATACGTTCAGTATTTGGCGCAAAAACCTGGCGAATCAAACTCCCCATGTCCGCTCACCCACATTTCGGAATCACATAGTTTTAAATCATTGGTTACTTGTTTTTTCATACTCTGCCACGTAAATGTGATTATTGGCCGAACTAAAAATGTCACCACTTTGTAAAAAGTAGTTACTGAGTGCATGTATACCAAGGGTTTCAGCGAAATTTGTAAACTTCTTAAAATTCATTCCAGTTGTGTAAATTGCAGCAGAAAGTTTGATGACTAATGAACAGGACACGTGCAATAGAAGGAGAGAAATTTCTGACACTAATTACCTCATACTTTTCCTCACAACCCCTACCGCGCCCGCTGCTGCAGAAGTGGTCTGACTGACCGCTTATCTAGTGTGACGTCATCACCAGAAACTTTGTCTGCTGTTTACTCAGCTCCCAATGGCCGTAGGGAAACATTTCGGCTCTATGATCATCATCCTGTCACCCGCATAACATGGCAGCGAAAATTCGTATTTCCGAGGACCCTTTTTTTTAAGTTTACTGTTCCTTTAATCATAAGTTTTCCTAAAAAAATATAAATGTTAGTATGGAAAGTTTGTGATTATTCACTGAAATTACATATGAGTGTGTCTTCAAGCTTTGTGGTCGTTCTTTGGTGAGTTGAGAATCACGAAACTTCTAGAAATCCTGAATAAATTTAGCATATGAGTTATTCCGGAGGAGAATTTAGATCCAACTGCGCTACGCTAGCAAGCATATGAGTTGTAAGCCAAAGCTACTGAGCGGGAATATTGCAGATCGCAAAATTTAGAGTGTGAGCTATAAATTTATTATGAGACTTTTATCACAGAGAAGATCCTACTGAACTGGCACTCAGATTCTGAATAATTTAAATAACGAGTTTACAATTTACACTAAATTTATTATAATTCGGTAAACATTCCACTATTCCGACTTGCAAGGGAATTCGCTGTCCCTGATATTAATGACACCTTTACGAAATTAAACTGTGACAAAGCCGATTACGCTAATATTTACAGGAAGCTTTAACCTCCTTTATTAAATGATATAGGTACACCTCCAGATAATTTGTTTGCCCAAACAGTATATATTGTATATTATTTTCAGAATTAAATACCGGAAAGCATTTCGAAAGAATTTAAATGTTTCTTAACAGAGTCTTACTCCCAAAGGAAATTGGTGTAATTTCTTACATAAGTTTAAAATATGTAATAGAAAATCCATATTTGAAATTAGTTTACTTTGGTTTGAATCTTTCGTCGAATAAGAGAACCAGAAACCTATTAATGTTTTCTCTAAAAATTAAATTGTTCCATTATCATGATATGCTTCAAGTAATTGAATAAACAAAACTCGGCCGAAACTGATCTTACATTTGCTAATGACTGACTTACCAGGAATACACTGTAAAAATAATGACTGTTTAATGATGAGCTCCACATAATAATCTTCGACGTATCAAACTGCTACGTGAGAGCGTAAAATTCGCTGTATCGCGGAAATGTCTTAAATTCCTGTCATATTCTGTACGAAAATAGTTCGTTTCGTGACAATTAAACTAAAAACGAATCTTAAAATTTTGCCTAATATATTGACTGTATAGAATTACTCTCACTTAAAGAAATATTACACCTAATACATATCCTACAAAACACATATAAGAACAATGAACACGAGTTTTTACATGGGCGCTTAAAGAAAGGGAAATACACAGTCGAGTCACATTATTTTGACCACCTCCTACTTTTGAAGTCAACAGCGCGTAGTCAATAAAGTAAGACACGTGTCGTGAGATGGCTTGGAGGGAATATAAAGTTAGCTGTATGCAAAAGGAACACATATCACTCGCTGCTGTCAGGCATAAAAGGAGTGCAAATACTATCGAATTCAAACGGAAAATATTCTCTTATGTTTGATACCATTTATAACGAAGGCTATTACACTGCCGGACAATTGCTACGGACGGATGACAATAGCAACGATAGCAACCATAAAATGGAATGCGGGAAAATGTGGAAATTAGCATAAGTGCGGGATACAGTAAGACGTGTTTTGCGTATGCATATTTTGGATTGCCGAACTTGTTCATGACATCATAGCGCTGATAAGAGATATACCGGTTTGGCGCGTATTGACCGGTGTTGTTCAAACGCAAAGTTGAAAGGGAAAGAATCAATTGACGAACTTGCAATTTTCATTATGTCTTCCCGACATCACCTAAATGATTTTACGCGTGGCCGTATTATTGGCAAGATTGAAGAAGGGCGAAAAATAACAGATGTTGCCAGGGAGTTTGACGTCAGCCACAGTGTTGTTTCAAGGCATTGGAAATCATTTCAAACAAATGGAGAGTGTAGCAAACGTCACGGGGGAGGTCGTGTTCGCAGAACGACACCTGCAGAAGATCGGTACATAGTGCTATCAACAAAAAGACACCAGCGCAGCACAGCTAGTGAGGTAGCAAATCAGTTTATGGCTGCTACTGGCAAGCGGATCTCCCGAAAAACTGTCGCCAGACGTTTGCATGAAGGAGGACTTTACGACCGCCGTCCTGTTGTGTGCATCCTATTGTCCAGACGTCCCCGTACCGCCTGTTTGCAATGGTGCCATCAACATCGCAATTGGACTGATAACGACTGGTCTGCTGTCCTCTTCTCAGATGAGAGTAGATACAGCCTATCGTCTGATTGTCGACGACAACTGAACTGGCGTGATAGTGGTACTGCATATTGTCCATCAAACATACAGGAAAGGGAGAGATATCCGACATGTAGTGTCATGGTATGGGCTGTCATCATGATCAATGGCCGTACGTCTCTCTATGTGCTTCCAACTGGGACTATGAATGGCCAACGATACATTAATGATGTTCTGCTACCTCATGTTCGCATGTTCCGTGGTGCTGTCGGTGATAAATTCATTTTCATGGACGACAACGCAACATATCATCGAAGAGTCGCTGTTAAGGAGTGTCTTGAGAGCGAGGATATTCAACACCTCGTATGGCCAGCACGTTCTCCAGATCTGAATCCCATTGAAAATGTGTGGGATGCTTTGCGGACGAGTCTTGCTGGTCGCCAATGCCCTCCAATAAACAAGGACACCCTCATCCGTGCACTGACAGAGGAATGGGATAAATTACCCCAACAGCTGCTTGATAATGTTGTGCAAAGCATGACACGACGTGTGGAATCTTGCATCGCCCTCCATGGTGGCCATATCCCGTATTGACATCTTACGCCGGAACGCCTGCGGACGGTAATTGCATTTTTTTCACGTTTACGTATTCTGCACAAAATGGCCTGTTTGTCCCTTGAACACGTTCCAAAGCCTTCTGAATTTGAGAGCACAATAAATTGTCTTTCTTGTAATGTCCTGGCATTCTGACATTATTTTATTTCTCTTGGCATCCAACCACACTTATTTTTTTATGCGCTATATAGCCGTTTATGATCCATTCTTAGCAATTGTCCAGCAGTGTATTATAGGTACAGTTTGTCTGTCAAGCAATGCAAAGTTTTTCGGCTAAGGAACGTAAAGGTAAATTATAATTTCCCTAATATCTCTGTTTCTAAAAGCCCGATTTAAAAATGCTTTTTGCAACGGATAGAACTCCTAGTGGGAAATATTTTGCATATTATTCCTACGTTTTGGGAAACAACTATTTTGCCAGTAGTGAGCGTAAGTGCATATTTGTGTTTCCGATCTATTAAGACCAATATTTGTGTTTCTCAAAACTCGATCGAAAAAGTTCGTGTGTGGTAAATACAGCTCACCACGAAAAATCGTTTAATATTTTCCGCTTAAAACAACGGATATTTTTCCCGTCCGGGGCGGAGATGTACGATATATCATATTTTTCTGTATCTCTCGGCTTCCAGAAGTTCAATTTGAAAAATTCTTTCTTTGCTGGAGGGCGCCAATGACGGTTCTAGGCCGGTATTGAGAGGGGCCGAGGCCCCAATAAATATAAAACATTTTTGGGGAATTATGTACTAATTTTAATTAATTACGGGCGCATGCAGGAATTGTGCCCCCCGCAATTTTTTTGTTTCTCCCCAATTTGTTAGTCTAGAACCGCCAGTGGCGTGCGCTTTTATTGCGAAATGTTTTTTATATACGTATATATATCTAATCATCATCATCATCATTTTCAACCATTATCGATCCATTGCTGTACGAAGGTCTCCCCAAGTTTCTTCCACAACGATCTGTCTTGTGCAAGTCTCCACATATATATATATATATATATATATTGAACTTTCAAGTTTGATTCTAGAAAGCATAAGCTTACAGTTCCAGTTACCGCTTACTTAGAGCGTCTAAGACCCCGCTTGAAAAAATCGTTTATCGATCAGGTACTACTAACAACGAAAACACCTCTTGTGCATTTCCTGTTCAAAATAATGCACATTTTTCCCGCTAGTGGGCGCAAGCATTTAACCTCTTTTTCCCTGGATATATCTGCTTCTAAAAGACAGATTTGAAAGATGCTAATAAAACTGAATGCCATTCATCTTATGGAACTTCAAGAATGCTTCGTGTTTTTTACGCTTTCCAACCGTAGTTTGAAGAAGCGTATATCCTCCAGCTTTGCCCGTCCGTCCGTCTGTCGGCACGATAACTCACGGAAAAATGGTTCTATTTCGATGAAATTTTAGTATGTAGTAGGGGACTACCAGGGGACGAACCCTATTGAAAATGGGTGAAGTGGGGTCAAAGGTCACGCCATAAGAGTGGGATCCATTTCACTGTCTTTATGCGTCATAACATGTTCCTGTCGTTTGAAATACTTGCGTAAATATGGTTCGATTTCGATGAAATTTTAGTATTTGGTAAGGAACCACCTGGGGACGAACCCTATTCAAAATGGGCGAAATGGGGTCGAAGGTCAGGGCATAAAGGTGGAACCCATTCCATTGCCTTTGTGCGTCATAACATACGTAAATATGGTTCGATTTCGATAAAATTTTAGTATGTGGTAGGGAACCATCTGAGCACGAACCCTATTGAAAATGGGCGAAATGGGGTCAAAGGTCCGGCAGGACATAAGAGCGGGATTTGTTCCATTACCCTTATGCGTCATAACTTGCGTAAAAATGATTCGGTTTCGATGAAATTTTAGTATGTAGTAGGGAGCCACTGGGGACGAACCCTATTGAAAATGGGCGAAATGGGGTCAAAGGTCAGCACACTGGAGTGGGATCTGTTCCATTGCCCTTGTGCATCATAACTTACCACAAAAGGTTTCGATTGTGATACAACGTTATCATGTTGTTCCGGAGGTATAGTGAACCGGGTCTGTTGAATATCAACGAAGTGGGGTCAAACGTCATTGCACAAAAGCAAGATTTATTCCACAGCCATTATTCTCATAACTTGCGTAAAACTGCTTCTATTGCGACAAAACTTTAATATGTTATTCTTGAGGTGTACTGAACCGGTTGTGTTGAATATCATCGAAATGGGGTCAAAGGTCAGGACACAGGAGCGAGATTTATTCCACAGCCATTATCCTCATAACTTGAATAATAATTTCTGGTATGTTGGAAAGCGTATCATAATCAATGCATTGCATGATTTTACAAACTTGCTTTTTTGTTGTTGTTTGTTTGTTTTGTAGTTCTCAGCAATATTCCCTCAAAGCGGCCTTGGGCAATGCGCGCCTGACCCGATGAGTTGGGCAGGAATCAAACCCACTTGGGCAAAACATTTTATTTGCTTTGATATATTTTTTTTCAAGTTGTTTCAACAATGAAGAATTAAAAGCAACAGCAGAGCAGACTTTTTTCAGTGGTTCTAAACAACTCTGATTCTTTCGTTTAGACATTATTAAATTCAACAAAAAGTACGGTACAAAAACGAACTTTAGCGCAAACACAAAACGTCTTTCAGCGTCTTTCATGTCGGAAGGAATCTGCCTTACTATCTGACAGAGTTCTGAACAAAACCCTTTTACCAGCGACTTACAATTTAACTGACCAGAATGCCTTTCCCCGCCAACTAGCGTAGTTGCATTAGTTAGTACAATGAAGTTGGTTACGGTTTGCTGTGATTGGCTGCCGCTGATGTGTTGTTTTGAAAAAAGACTCAATATCTGCTTCTTTCTAGGCGTGGGAAAATCACTAATCCGCATTCTCGCGTTGACTATCTGCTTGCACGAGGCTACTTTGAGAAGGAAGAACACAATGAGACGAACTTAGAAGGAGGCG
This sequence comes from Macrothele yani, assembly GCA_039090855.1. Taxonomy (NCBI): domain Eukaryota; kingdom Metazoa; phylum Arthropoda; class Arachnida; order Araneae; family Macrothelidae; genus Macrothele; species Macrothele yani. Next base: position 210,574,379 of record CM077034.1, on the reverse strand, counting down.
AACGGCATTTCAGAAAAGTGATGTTTTGACTTTTTAGAGACCACATTTTATTTATTTATTATTATTATTGCAGGTAATCCATTTTCGACTTATGAAAATTAATTAGGTATTTGCGAATTTCAATTTAAAATGCTTACTGCGCAGGAAAGGTCTGCACGGGCCTTAATTTGTAAAGCCTGCACGTCCTAAACCCGGCCCGTTTCAAATTTTTTTTTAAAGCCCGGCCCGTATATTTTTCCTGTTCCCAAGGCCCTGGCCGACCCGTAAAATTTCAACAATTATCAAAACACGAATTTGACATCTGGTGCACTCGGTCATTCGACTCCTGAAGAGTTTTCGTTTTCTTAATTGCTACGCGTATTCTATTACAATAAAAGTTGATTCTGAATATTTCTGAGACTTTGTATAAGTCACGTGACGCCCGAGGGGGTGGGGGGTGGAATTGTAAGCTCAAAAATATTGCATGTAAAGGACATTTTCCATGCCTTTCAAATTTTCTGGGTTTTCAAATTATCAGTCAATACCGCCGGATAAGGAGGAGGGGGTGTACGTTAATTCGAAAAGAAAGAAATATCCAGAATTATGAGTCCGATCGTTTTACTGGGAGAAGATTTTATGGTTTTATAAACTGCACCTATCTCTACTGGTAGTTCATATCGCTGGAACCCAACATGTCTCTCGTGTGGGCGTGGAGAGCACATTTGTGCCGCTTAAAATGCGATGTTCCAGACTTTTCGCTATCGTAACTCAAAACGTTTTTGCATTTAGTGCACTGCAAAACGTTTTTTGGCCGACTAGTTTCAGAACAAGGCAGTAATTTAAAATATTTCCAAATATCACCTTTCCCCTTTACATCGTCTACAAGCACATATTCTCCGGAAGCGATTTTTTCGCGAAAAATTTTCGCTTTCATAAATTTTATATCAAGTGTGAAAGAGTATTTATCAGCAACACTGAACTGAGCAAGGGAAAACAACGACAGACTGCCCAGCTAATCAGTGTCACAGAAGTTTTGAAATCGGCTGCCTAAGAGTGCAAATGGGGAAAATACGGCACAGAATTATACACAGAAGTCAGTTTCTCCCAGCCCATTTCTTCCGTGCCATTTAAGGCAACTTAAAAGCTTTTCACACATCTAGAGAACAAAGTGCCGCCGATCAGAATAGTAAACAAGAAAGATGACACCGAATTTTCGGATGTAATAAGCACGTCTTTTGAATCCGTTCTGACGCAAATTGAATTTATCAAAGCTATTCAAAGTCACTCGAACCGGTATGGAAAACAATAGATCTGACGAAAGAAAGAAGATTTTCAATCGGGTTTTTAATACCTCAGATATTGCTGTAAAAAAAATCGTGAGCTTACGAACTCTTAGAAACAGAGATATCGACAAAAATAAGATGTGACTTTACGTCCCTGGTGGGAAAACCATGCATTATTTTGGGAAGAAATTATTCTCAAAAGGTTTATCCATTAACTTGTTCAAGGTTATTTTTAAAAATGCTTTTTTCGCTCGGTTACCTGCAATTTAGGGGTAGGATTGTTTAAGCAGTGAAAGATGCGAAATATTAGGCCAAGCCGTTTTCTTTTTTTTTTTTTTGCGAAATAATTCTTTTTTTTTTCGGCATCCGAGGGTAATACATATGTATTGTATGAAGAATTTTCTGCAAATATATGTACAGCTCTCACTGTTCAATAAAACCCTTATGGAGAACTATTGTTTCGGGTCTGATATGAAAGTGATTTCCAAGTGCAACGTTTTCCTGCAATTTTGAGAATTCCCCTCTATGTGATTCGTGTAAACGTTCCTGTCACCAGTTTTACATTACCTCCATGGAGTTATACATACGTTGTGTTTATTTAAGTACCATAGTTCGATAGGAAATATTTTTAAGAGGCAAACGCCAGAGATGTTATAAGCAAAAGCATTCAAATTTATGAGCACGTCAATTTTCAGATTCCAAAAATTTATGAATTTGAAACGCGAATGAATTGGTGTTCATCTATAGTTGACGTTATTACGAAGGGTTCCAAACATGCGTTTGTGTTTCGTAAACCTGAATACGCTCATGGGTGACATATATTTTTCTCAGAATCAGAAGGAATATTCCGTCCTTGCGAAAATCGTGTTCGAAAGGGTGATTTATTACATTCTTGAAATTTTATTCGCAGTTCATGCTAAATATTTACGCTTTAGATACATTACGTGAAATTCAAAAACCCAAGGTGTATTCTTACGTTCAAAGTCTTCGTTTGAAATGATTTATTGGTTGTGAGCATTCGATAAATGTTACACTATGCGATGTCGGCATTAGTATACCGGCCAGATAGTGAAACAAAAATGTTTGGGAAAATCATTTTAAACCGAATTTGCAAACCTGTGGGTCTTAATCTGAATTTTTTTTCTCAAACCACATGTTTTCCCTTGAAAGTGTCATTTTTATATTTTAAGTGTTTTCCCACAGAGGTTAACAATAAGAAAATGCTTAAAATCCGTGAAAGAAAAAGCAAAATGTCTGCACAGGATCTAATTAGATACCACAGCAACGCAAGTTAGGTAAAATCATACGAAACTCTACGCCTTTTGAGAGCAGTCTTAGTAATTGGTATATACTTTTAATGCGAAAAATGCTAAGATAAGTGACAATATATCCAGCTGAACTGTACCATATTAATAACTGCATGAGCACATAGATTTCTTTCCTGTTTCTTGCATCGAACTGAGAAAAACCACGAATGCTTTTTTATGTACTACTTCTCGTACACTTCTGCATGCAATATAAAAAAATTTGAAAATTATAAATTTTTGAGGTTATTGCTATGGAAATCTGCACTTCATAAGCTGTGGGTCTATACCTATAAAAATTAGTGAATATGGAAGAATTTGCGGAAGGAGTGTGACTGCTGTGGCGTACCCGGAAATTTCTTAAGGGGGACCATGGATTTCATTCATTGGTGAAAGCTTCATATATACATATATTGCTTTAAATTCGCACTCAATTCCACTTAAGGGGGCTACGGCCTCGGGGACAACCCTACCCTCTTGGCTACACCTCTGATCGCATATATGAAAGTGGCCTTAGAAGTATGAAGTTGAGGAAATAGCGATCGAGCTCTTCCTTAGAAAGAAACAGAATAAGGACTGGGGCTTGAATAATGCCAATGGTGAACACCATGTAAAGATAAAGGATATAGATTCTACACCTTCGTACGGAATAATATGGCCATCCGACAGAATTTTCGTTGAATCATCACCACGGCAGTTTTTCCACTCTTTTTTACTTCGGATATTTTATATCCGAAGTCCAAGGCAGTGGAAAGAGAGACAAATAAATGTCGTATATAGCAATCATTCGGTTTCAAACTGACATGGAAATATTTGAGAAAAAAAATTATTCCCCGGAGAAAGAAAAATTTAAATTTTTATGCCGACTGAAATGCATAATGAAAGATAAAAAAACTATGATCTAAAAAAAAACAGAAACCAAATAACATTCCACGAGAGAGAGCGAGTCAATGGATCGCTATGGGTTGTGGGGTTTCGTGTAAAAAAGATTCCGTATTAGCCCAAACCAGGTCTGAAATGTTACATTCTCACACGTGATCTAAGTTGATTGGATCAGAAATGTAACCAGCCGCTTCAGCGGCCAAGTTTTCCTGAGCTCTGGTTGCAAGTTATTTGTTCCAGATGTTCTTGGCTCGAATTCCGTTGTGTTTGTCTTACTGGCCGTAACCAACGTTCTGGAATTCCGTTGTGTTTCTCTCACCGGCTATAACCAAGATTCACGAAATCCGTTGTGCTTGACTTACCAGCCATAACGAAGATTCACGAATTCCGTTGTGCATGTCTTAACGGCCGTAACTAAGATCTCTTTGTGCTTGACGATGGCAGCTGCTAAGAAAGCGTAACTCAAGTATTTGATTAGCTTAGAATACGAAAGGTTAAAAACATTTCCGTTAGTAAATAAAATGGTGACCCTTGTTCCTAGCCGTTCCCTAAGCTAACAGACAGGCATATCACAACCAAAATAGCCTTTTTGTACCGTTATTAAGTTGATAATATTTCCGTGTGTGAGGTTCTGTTATTAAGCAAGAGCTCAGAATGTGACACATTTCAGGGCCACTCATCACATAAATCCAGCAGCGGAAACCATATTCGGAGATCGGGTAGACGCACAACGTTTTCTAATAATCGAAGTACGTGATAGGAAAATAATTTAGGAAACATACGTACACTTTTATTATGCTGATCTGCGGTGTGTTGGTTTCCTGTGGGTTTTTGAACAACTGTTCAGTTAATCCTAATGTCCAACGCCGAATCATTAGAAAAATCCCTTAATATCAGCATTAATCTAAAAAATGGGTAATCTCCCCCAAATCAGACATTCCGTATAAAATGCCATTTATCCACTATCGCTCTCTCAAAAGGGAGGGGTTAGTCCCGGAGTGAGATTTCGGGTGGGTAGGGAATTTTAAATGCAGAAGAGATTAACAAGTAGGGCGAGGGGCCTTTTTGGGTTCTAAGAGTCTATGCGTACTGGTATGTGGAAAAAAGAGAGCAGAATTAGCAAATTATCCCCGTCGGGTGCATGTTTTCTTTATTAAACTCTAAATCTAGGTATTGTTTTCTTCTGATTTCTGATAATGCGAAAATACACCATAAGGATGACATCCGAAAGACGAAAGCGGGAAAGCAAAAATTGTATCAATTGCGATTGTTGTAATTGACCTTTCATTTCTTATTTTTTTCAGACTGCATTTCTGCACGTCTTCTGTAAAAACAACCTTGCTTATGAAATCGTTTTGTCTATCCGTCCGTCTGTGTACACCACAGCTCTGGAACTAATAGACCTATTTAAAAATATCTTTTTGCGTTGGTAAGCTTGAAATGTACGAATAATGATTCTCTACTCTGCTTTAGTTTTAACGATGCACAATTATGCTGCTAGACGATATGAATTCAGATGCTATGGAATTCAAAATACGTTTTATTCCATATTTTTGCTTCTAAACGTCCAATTAAAAAAAAACCTTTTACCTTTCAATTCCAGTTATATGGAAGACCATTTTGGTCCTAATCACTTTTTCACGTTACACGTAGATTTTCAACTAGGAAGCGTAAAACTAACCTAAACTGCGTGTTCTCTGTTATCTCTTCTTCTAAAACAGCGAAATGAATAATTATTTCTGCAGCGGATATAGCTCCTGATGGGAAACCTTTTCATATAATTTCAAATTGTTGGTAGAAAACGGGTTAGCCACCAGGTGATTAGGTGTTAATCTCTGTTTCTGTTGTGTTTGCAGCAAAATCTGAGTTCTAAAATCCCGAAACAAAAAATACGTTGCTGGACCGATGTCACTCACGTCGATAAACATTTTAAGGATACTTTGTTGTTAAAATAATGCATGGTCTCTCTGTCACGGGGAGTTCATATGTATCTTATTTTTTTCGATATCTGTGCATAGTTTCGTTCCAAGATACATAGTTTCCTCCCAAGATACAGCACAAGAGACAGATTTAAAAAATTCTTGCTCTGTTGGATAGAGATTCTAGTGCGAAATGTTTCTCATAATTTTTCAAAATTTTGAAGTAATTCATAGCTTTTTGCTACGGGGGACATTGCGTTTCCCCCAATATTTCTACTTCTAGAGCTGGGATTTGAAACTTTTCTGTTCCAGATACACTTCCTGATAGTTAATGCTTTGCATATAATTTTTAACATTCGTTAAGAATCTTTTGACCACCAGGGCCGTAAGGGCTTATTTCTGCTTCTGATGTATTTGTAGCAAAATTTAAGCTGCTGAAAATTCGATATAAAAAAGTCTTCTGTATATCGATACAGCTCACGCCGAAAAACATTTTAAGAATACTTTCTTCAAAAAACGCATAATTTTTCCGCCTGGGAGCTTAGAAGTGTATGTTGTTTTTGCCGATATTTCTGCTTCTAAGAGTTCGATTTGAAAAAATGCATTCTTTGTTGGAGTGCGTTTACGTCGCGAAACGTTTCTCATATAATTTCAAATTATTCTTAACGCACAAGTCTGCCACCAGAGGGGGTAAGCTCACGTTTCCGTTTGCAGCTATATCTGAGGGACTAAAAATCCGATTTAAATATTATTTGTCCCATCAGATACAACTAAGTATGCAAACGGTGTGTACATAGTTTCCTCCCAAGATACAGCACAATTTCGCCGCTGGTGTGTGTAAATGCTTAGTATGTTTCTTCTCAATATTTCTTCTACATGTGCGAATTGGAAAAAAAATATTTCAACAAAGGATGTCATTTACCTTGCAGAACACTTTAGGCCTATATCTGAGGAATTTTTTAGTTCACAGTTCTGTCGGTAGGAGGTGTTTTTTACTCCAGTTTGCAGCTGTATCCGTGCTTCTAAAATTACTATTGATAAATTTATTCTTAACTGTATGCCATTCGCTAATCTAGAGATGTGGAGAATTATCATCTTTAAATAATGTTCATATTTCCCGGTACTGGGCTTAAATGTCGAAATCTTTTTCTTGCTATTTTACTTCCGTGGAGATATTTGAAGAGTTCTTTACCTTAGCATAGCTAATTTCATGCGGCATATTTTTCGCCCATTTTCTACTTTTCCATTAAGCAAAATTCTTCCTCTAGAAAGCATAGAGTTAAATAATGTCTCCTTGTCTCACATATTTCTCCTTTTAACTGTTCTATTTGAAAAGTTTTTTGTGTGTGATGCCTTCCGTTTGCTATGAGAAACTTTTTGGGCACCATTTGTTAATTTTCGTAAGATGCTTTTTAGCCTGTGGTGGAACAAAGCAGATGTTTCTATTTCTGAACGTTTTATTTATTGTTGTAACATGTTTATTGTTTTCCAAACCGGTTACATTTACTTTGAAAGGCTTTGACAAATTTAGTTCGATTCAGAAGGGATTCAAACGAGGTACTTGTTACACATGAAAATGTGGTGCCATCTTTCTTATTATCCGTGTTAAAATGCGACCTACATAAGAAAAAAATATTTTAGATATTTCTCTCATTTCTCATTAACTGATAGGTCTTGCATGTAGTAAATTCGAGTCGCAGCATACGAAGATAATTCTTCTTCTAGAAACGCATTTTTATTTTTCCACATAACCTTGATTTCATGGCATGTAACTTAACCTGTACAATAGCACATCAATGTATTCACCCCGTTCCAAACACTTTACAACGCACTGAATATCTAAATTTGGAAAACGCGAAATTTGAAACCCATTATGTGCCAAATGGGTATGTAAACACAGAGTAGTCTAAAGTACATTTATGATTGCATATATTACATTGGGTTAACGTCGGGCCATTGTTTATGTGTTGCATGAGATTTTAAGAATTGTTGAATTCTGATCATACTTTTGGGAAAGATCCAATCATACGAAAATAATTACTTTCATATATAGAAGATATGTTCCGTTTCAATAAAATTCAGTGCGTTATTGGAATTTTTAAAAGAAATAGCTTATTAAAGTTGGTCGAAGTTGATTCTTAAAAATGCCACTTCATACGGTAATTGCTCTCCTTTTATCCATGACAGCAACGAGTGATATGTTTTCAGAATGCCTACAGGACACCTTATACACCCTCCTAGCCAGCTCACTGCACGTTCCTTCTTTCATTGGTTTCGCGCTGTTGATATCAAAAGCAGGAGGTGGCCGCCATAATGTGATTCCACTGTGTATTATGAGAAAAGTAGGTGCTAATAATGAACAAAGTCAATAGATATATTTTAATGATGAATAACATTGAAAGTCAGGATTTCTGCTCATTAAAAGATGAAACAGAATAAAGAAGTCGCTCTTCAGAGCAAGTCCTTTCAAATAAAAGTTTGTGCTTGTAGTATCACCATGTACAGCTGCCATTAAATAGCATATATCTTCAGCAGCTGCTGTGATTTCAGAAATTATTTTCTCATTAGAAAGCAAGAATGGGGATTCAGTCTTTGAGATTATTTATTCTTTTTTATTCACTTATTATGTCTGTTTCCGATACTTGTTCTTGTCGAAAATCGACCTGAATTTTTTTTTTATATATATGTTATGACACATGAACTGAAATCCTGTAATGACTTTGATGTTTTCGCGGTTTTGAATAAATTTTTGAAAGGCACGGATATGTTAAAGAGGTGATTTAATTTGCTTTAAATTACATACTTCGGATCAAAAGTTATTATTAATTAATTAAAAATAATAATTAATTATAACATTAAATTTAAGAACGAGGAGAAAAAGTTTATTATTTTCAACATTAATCGGTGTTCCTTACATTGATAAATTATATAGTTTGCGCTATCCTTTTCTATTTATCAGATTTGCTTTGCCCAATAGCATATAATCTCAATATGGTGGCTGTACAGAGCAATTTGGATTTCTGGAATTAAATAAACCAACAGAATGAGGTATCAAAGGTGGGCAAATAATTTACATTCTGTAGTGTCATTGCACCTACACTTAAAGCAAATGACCGTCCAAGATTTCCCATTCCGGAATTTCATGGAGGTGCAGGTGAGTTGATAATCCGATTACAATGATATTTAAAGGCGGGGTTTCATAATCCCCTTACCCCTACTTGCCCCACAGGACGAAAGGGGCGAGGTAATACTATAAACAATCTTTGGGTGGCATCGTCATTTGATCTCTGAGTAACATTACAATCTTTGGGTGGCATCATTTCACCTCTGTCAGTTGGAATGAAAAGACGTGTGTTCCGTGTAAAAGGATATTTTTATTTTACAGAAACTGTGCTTATAGCTTAAGTTTTTGGAGATTTCTGAGGTCAAATTGTTTCCACGACCCCAAATGGAGAAAACTGTACAGGTATGTTCATTATCTCATTTGTTCGGGTCTATGTCTTTTGTGTTTGATAGTGCTAAATAATTCTTACCTGGAATTGTATCAAGTTAAAGTATTCCTCTCTTTTACGCTAGAGAATGCAATGGCTCCTTGCCGTGTCAAATTTCGAACAGGATTTTCTAACATTATACCTGCAGAGGTTTATTTTAAAACCGTTTTCAGAAACATGAAATTACTACAAGAAAAAAATAGTGAAGTTGTTAATTATAACTGTAAACCTTCCCTCCTGCCGCCGCACGCAGATACACAAACGAAATCGGGTAGAAGCAGAATGTTTTCTAATAATGGAAGTACGTGACAGGAAAATACTTTAGGAAACATTATACCCCCCCCCCCTATAGAAATTTTTTAGTATTGGCGGTATGATGATAACGATATTTCATATAATAACCTATTATTACATGATATATCCGGTAAGTGGGGGTTATTATGTGTTATGCTGATCTACAGTATTGTATTATGCTGTTATGCTTTATGATCTAAAGTGTTGTATTATGCTGATCTACAGGTTTTCTGTGGGTTTTCGAATACCTGTTTTGCCAGTGCTAATGAGGAACACCAAATCATTAGAAAAATCCGGTAATATCTGCATTAATTTACTACTCAGACTAATGCTGCTGCACACCCAAAAATTGGTTAATCTCCCCCAAATCAGACATTTCGTATAAAATGAAATTTGTCCAGGTTTTCCTGACTAAAAAGAAGGGTACTAATCCCTGCGGGATATTTCCGGTAGGGGAGGGGTTTCAAATGCAGACGAGATTACCAAATAGGGGCTAGGTGTCTTTTTCTGTGCTTACTGGTAGGTGCAAAGAGAGACAGCAGAAATATCAAATTCTCCTCTTCAGATATCTGTTTTCTTTACTAAACTTTAAATCTTGGTATTGTTTTCTCATGATTTCTGACAATGCAAAAATACACCATAAGAATGGCGTCGAAAGTTCGAAACCAAAAATGGTATCAATCGTAACTGCTGAATTGAGAAACTAAATATATTTTAGCACGTCTTTTTAAAAAAAAATCGTGCTTATGTTATCGATTTGTCCATCCGTCCTTACGCGGAAACCATAGCTCTGGAACTAATAGTCTGCTTTGAAAAACTATTTCTGTGATGGAAAGCAAGAAATTTACGAATAATGATTCTTTATTTTGCTTTTTCTTCACGAAGCACAATTTTACCGAATTCGAAATGCATTTTATTCCATATATTTGCTTCTAAACATCCGATTGAAAATATTCATTTGCCTTTCAATTCCGCTTTTGTCGAAGACTATTTTAGGTATAATCACTTTTTCAAGTTACTCATAGATTTTCCGCTAGGGAAAACTCCTTTTCCTCCAATATCTCTGCTCCTAAAACTTCGATTTGAAAAAATATTTCTGCAGCAGATACAGCTCATGATGGGAAATCATTTTCATATAATTTCTAATTTTTGGTAAAAAACGGTTTAGTCAATTTGAAAAATATTCCAGCAGCAAATACAACTCATGATGGGAAATCCTTTTAATATAATTTCTAGTTTTTGGTAAAAAATGGTTTAGCTACTACGGGGCTTGAATGTTAATTTCTGTTTCTGTTGTGTTTGCAGAAAAACCTGAATTATAAAATTCCGAATGAAAAAATTCGTTCGTGGACTGATACCACTCCCGTCGATAAACCTTTTCAAAATATTTTCTTATTAAAATAATGCAGGGTTTCTTTGCTTAGATGCACATGCTGTTTTTGTCGATATCTCTGTTTCTAAGAGACAGATCTGAAAAAGTCCTTCTTTGCTGGATAGAGTTTTCCGAGCGAAATGTTTTACATGTAATTTCCAAATTTTCAAGCACTTTATAGCCTTTTCGCTAGGGGGTGTAAAGGGGAGTTTCGTTGCCCCCGATATTTCTGCTTCTAAAACTGCGATTTGAAAAATTCTTTCTGCACCCCATACATCTCCTGATTCTGATTGAAAATGTTTTTCATATAATTTTTAATATTTGGTAAAGAATCCTTTGGCCACCAGGGGCGTAAGTGCTTATTTCTGCAACTGATGTATTTGTAGCAAAATCTAAGCACTGGAAACTTGACTGAAAAATTTCTTACGTTGATCAATACCGCTCACATCGAAAAACCTTTAGAGAATACTTTTTCGTTAAAATAACGCATAGTTTTTCCACCATGGCGGTTAGATGTACATGCTCTTTTTGTCGACATCTCTGCTTCAAAGAGTCCGATTTTAAAAATGCTTTCTTTGTTTCCGCTGCGAAACTTTCTCATAAATTTTCAAAAAAATATTAGCGCACAAGGATGTCACTATAGATGGTGAATTCACGTTTTCCTTTGCACCAGAATCAGCGGAACTAGTAACTATGCAAATCCTATGTGCGTAGTTTCTTCCCAAAATAATGCACGATTTCGCCGCAAGGAGTCACAAAAACTCTTAGTATGTTTTTCTCAATATCTCTGCTTCTACATGTGCGATTTAAAATATTTCTCTCAGCACCGGATGCATTTACCTTGTTGAACACTTTAGCCTGGTATATGAGGACTTTTTAATTCACAGTTCTGTCGTTAGGTGGTTATTTTGTACTTTACTTTGCAGCTATATCGCTGCTTCTAAAAACACTATTGAGAATTTTTTCTTTACTGTATGCCATTCGCTACATTAGAGATGCGGGGCATTATCGTATTTAATGTGGAACTGTTTTTAATATAAAGAATATTCCGATGATCTATCAAATTTTCCTTTGGTCATACCAGTTTAAAAAGATTCCCGAACAGGTAACTGATTATATTTCTTCTGTGGTGCAGGTTTATAAACCGTTCCCGCTACTTGAAGTCAAATCATGCCAATCTATGCACACAATTTCAAAACTATGTTATGTAATAGAATGTAAAAAAGACATGTTACTGTAATTTAAATATTGAAATTATACCTCAATAATTCATTCGTTGCACTTTAAAAGTGTAAAGGGGAAATATCATATCGCTTCTTCCATTGAATACATTCTCATTCGACTTCAACAAATATTTGCGTATGTATAATTTGGAACGTTTCTTAAAATATAAATGAATTGGCCTCTAGGAAAAGGTATACACTTACAAGCACTTTCGTGCACGGGATGGAAAATGCAACAGAAAAGCCTCGCAATGTCAGATATAAGTTACGTTGCCAAAATAATTAGAACAATATTTTCAGAATATTAAACACTTGGCATTGTTTGATGATTTTAGGGGTTTCTATAGTCTTCTGATTTCTTACGAAACAATCATGAAAATAACAAATGTGATAATAAATATTTATTGTTTCTTTGTTTTCTTTAACTGTGCTTTAAGTATGAATTTGAAAAAGGCGTTCTGAGGGGACAGTGTGGTTAATGTAATGACCATAGTGTATTACACCCGCAGCTTAGGGGAGAGCAAAAACAAGACTAAAAATTGAATGCCGCTTTGAGTGCAGTTTTCTGAAGGATAACTCGTTGAGTTTGGTGCATATTTTCTGTGACACATGCCGACAAAATTTAGGACCAATTCCTCCAAAATCCTTGCAATCAAAATGACTATTTTCGAAGTCAAGTTAAAAGTGTACAATTGCAGAAGATAGGTCAGCCGGTTAGCAGTGCCTCCGGGTGAATGAAAGAACGGTATAAATCCCAGCTAGATACCATTGCTGCTCTGTCCTTGGTGTCAAACATTATTCCTGCGTTTGCCACACAGTCTCCCATTTATGTCTATACTTCCAAAAAATAAATACTTTTTCTGCAGTTCTTTAGCTGCACCGAATTTCTCTGGTTTTCGATTTACTGATTTTGTGTAGCTTCTTCATACCCGTTCCGCTCGGTCGTTTATCTTTTTCTTGGGGGGGGGGGGGGGGTACGACCACTTTCAGCAACTCGCTTGGTTTTATTGGCCGCTCTTTAATTCAGGAATTCGGGTTCCACAGCACAGCAGCGAAATACAACGTAACAAACACAATATCCATGCCTCAACACTTTTCGAACCTGAATCCAACTCAGAAGAATGGTGAGAAGCCAGCGCTTTGTCCACTGCGACCGTTCGAAGGCACTCTGGACGAATCGTGCAGTATGCGACCGGGCATTTTCCTGCCAAAATTTGCTTCCTGTTGCTTACAGAAAGTGTCACACAGCAGATCGTAGAATGTCGTCGACGTGCCGTTGAGACTTGAGGTTGGCACTGGGGACTACCGAGGGTACCGGGTGTTCCAGGAAAATGTCTCCACAGACAGTCATTTCCAATGTACAAACCGCGTACTGTGCGAAACGTGTACAGTTCCCATGTGAAGGTAAGTTTTGTACGCTTGCTGGCTCGTCTCCAGACACGCATGCGCTTGTCATCGGGCCTACGTGCAAACCGCGACCCTTCACTGAAGACAACATGGCACCACTATCACATATTCACCACGGCAATCGGCCCTGGTCATTAGTAAGCTGAGAAGTACCCTCCTCGAAAGTAAAAACCGTACCACATGTCACCTGTTGACGGCGCGGATGCACACTTCCGTACCTGTAGACGACGCAAAGTGGCCGCGGATGTCTGAGAGCGACGAACTCAGTTCTATTCGTGCGGCTGGCACAGTCGCTAGATCCTCGCGTTCTGTGGTTGACCTCAGCTGTCCAATGGCTGCGTGCCGTTGTGTTGTGCCCTCTCCGCCGCACTGGCTTCAATATCTCCGATTTCCGCGAACTAAAAGCCGAGTGCTGCAGCGACTTGGCCAATCCAGACTTTCTCATCCCAATTATACCTCCTCTTGCAAACTCTCTCAAATGCATGTTTTGAGTACAGATCCGACGTTGAGGCATCCTCAGTGCAATCCGCGGTCATAAGTTTCCTTGCGTGAGAGGGTTGCTCATGATACCACATCGAGGCACGATTTCCATGCGCTGTGGGGCAGCAGAAGACTATTTAGTCATTGGTCTTTTTTTCTTAATAATTTCCATATTCGCGTTCCAGGTACTTTAATGCGAAGTTTCATCAGGATCAAACCATTTTCTCGGCGTGCTTCGTTTTATTTAGTAAAAAGTTTATTTATGTTGTCGATATATTTTTATCAATAGCTGCGATAAAAAGTTCACGATTGAAAAAGTTTTTTCGTGATCGGATATCCTTCCTATAGAAAATCGTTTACGCATGTCTTCTGCTTAAAATAATGCACAGTTGTTTTTACTGTGGTGCAGACATATCAGATTCGTCTCTATGTCTTCGCTTCGAACAGTCCAATTTGCAAAATAAATCGGAGAGTATATCCTATGCCGATAAATTGGCATATAATTTGCAAGATTCTAGATGTACAAGTTTGGCATTATAAAGCATAAGTCACGTTTGTGTTTACAGTATATTTGCTGTACTATCTAGACATCTAAAAACCAGACTGAAAAAAGCGTTTTTTAGTCAAATACCACTTACTACAAAGACATTATAATGCATTTTGTGTCCAATATAATACAAAATTTTCCTTCTGGGGTTACAAATAAACTTTTTTTCGATATCTCGGCTTCTAAAAATCCGATTTAAGGAATTCTTTCAAAACCGACCACTATTCACGTAGTGCAGCATTTTTTTACATGTTCATATGTATTTTTTAGTTCACAAATATGTCGATACGGGTTTTCAGGGTGTAAGTGCGTTTTTTCTTATAAAAACCCTATTAACAAAATCATTTTTTTAAAGTATGCCATTCGGTACAATAAAGTATGAGAACATATCCTTTTGAATAGGGCATTTTTTTGGGGACGTAAAATTAAACATGTTAGTAAAATCGTGCAATGCATTGATTATGATACGCTTTCCAACATACCAGAAATAGCTATTCAAGTTATTACTCAAGTTATGAGGATAATGGTTGTGAAATAAATCTCGCTAATGTGCCCTGACCTTTGACCTCATTCCGATAATATTCAACAGAATCAGTTCCGTATATCTCCGGAACAACATACTAAAGTTTTGTCTCAATAGAAGCATTTTTAGTCAAATTATGAGGAAAATAGCTGTGGAATAAATGTCCCTCCTGTGTCCTGACCTTTGACCCCATTTCGAAGATTTTCAAGAGGACCGGTTCAGTAGACGTCCGGAACAACATGATAAAGTTTTGTTGCAATCAAAGCATTTTTACGGAAGTTATAATGCATAAGGGCCATGAAATAGATCCCGCTTCTGTGTCCTAACCTCTGACCCCATTTCGCCCATTTTCAATAGAGTTCGTCCCAGATGGTCTCCTACCACATACTAGAATTTCATCGAAATCGAACCTTTTTTACGCAAGTTATGATGTATAAGGGCAATGGAATGGATCCCGCTCCTGTTTTCTGACCTTTGACCCAATTTCGTCGATTTTCAAAAGGGTTCATTTCCCGGAGGTCTTCTACAACATACTAAAATTTCATCGAAATCTAACCATTTTTACGCAAGTTATTGTGCGGGCGGGCAGACAGACAGACAGACGGCCAAAGCTGGAGCATATACGCTTCTTCAACTTACGGTTGGAAAGCGTAAAAAACGATTACGGCTATCTCTGCTCTGAAAAGACGTATTTGTAAACTTATGTTTCCTACTTTTTTCAAGAATTACTTTTCTATGAAAAGAAATTTTTGCCTTATTTTACTCTTCAATTATTCAAAAATGTTTCTACAAGGTACTGGAACGTCCATTTATACGTGTGGAAGATTATTTGATTAAAAAAATCCGTTAGAGAAATCCCTTTTTTAGAATACCCTCCATTATGATGAATATTTAATAGGCCACATGACTTTTCCATTAGCGTCTCGTAAAGTTACATAACGTTATACTCCGTATCTTTTCTTCTACTTGTTCCGTTTGAAAGTAGTCCTTTTTTCTGCTGTTACTTACTTCAATGAAAAACTCTTCGTGCACAATTTGTTAATTTCTGAAACACAGCTTTGATCTGCTAGTGTGAGTAATGAACTATTTGTACAGGATGAGTCAAAAGTCCAGGAGGCCCTTGTATTTCAGAAACGGAAGAGAAAATTAAATATCTGAATACCCTAGCAAAGAATCGGTGGTGGTGGTAGGGGGAAGGATGGGGTTGTCTTTATTTTAGGCTACTTACGAAACATCGCCGCCATCTTGAAATCCGCCGTATTGGATCATGGTCAATTTTTCCAAATGGTAAGTTGCACATCAAACTATATAATTTTTACAAATGGTTCATGTTGCATATCAAACAAGACCATCATTTTCTCAGAAACTGATTGTCCTAATCCAATTCGACATATGCGTTGTGGTTTACAAGTTATCAAGTTGAAATATCCATTGCAGTTAACTTTTCAAATATGTTTTGCGGAAGCAGTGGTAGCGAAAAAAAGGTTTGTACCTTACCGCATCCACCGGGAAACCTTTGCATCGTTCAAAGAGGATAATGCTCCACATCTCTGTTGCAGCGCATGGCAAAGAATAAAGAAGAAATATCTTATTAGTGTTTTCTCAACCGCTGACACAGCGGAAAAATTAAGTACATCTTCACCCCTACCGACAGAACAGTGAACGAAAAAATGTCTCATATGCTAGCCTAAAGTATTGTACAAAATAAATGGCTTCCGGTGTTGAAAAAAACCTTTAAATAAGGCGTGTAGAATCCGAGATATTGAGAAAAACATATTAAGAATATACGCACTGTGGAGGCGAAATTGTGCATATTTTGTGAAGAAAAAACGAACATAGGATTTGCATAGTAAGTAGTATATCACCGAAGAAAGAAGTTTTTCCTCGGGTTCTTGGTCACGCAGACATTGCTGCCAACATAAGCGTTAATTTACACCCTCTGGTGGCAGATTTGCGGTTTAAGAAAAATTGAAATTATATGATAAACATTTCGCAGCGAAAACGCTCCCCAAGAAAGAAGAAATTTTTCAAATCGCACTCATAGAAGCAGAGATATCGACAAAATTAAAATATGTATCTGCGCCCCCTGGAAGAAAAGCCATGTACTATTTTTAGAAGAAAGTATTCTCAAAAGAGGTATTTATCCACGAAATAATTTTTTCAATCGAGTTTTAAGAAGCTCAGATTTTAATGCAAATGCATCAGAAGTAGAAATTAAAACTTACGCCACCTGTTGGCCATACCATTCTTTACAAAATATTAGAGATTTTATGCAAAATATTTCCGATCAGGAGCTGTATGCGACACACCAGGATTTTTTCAAATTGGAGGTTAAGAATCAAGGATATAATATCGGGGGAAACGCAGTTCATCATTTCACTCCCTTGAGGAAATTCGATGAATTACTTGAAAATTTTGATAATACATGAAAAACATTTCGCACTGGAAACTGTTCAACAAAGAAGGAATTTTTCAAATCAGACTCTTAGAAGCAATGACATCGGCTAAAATAAGATATACGTCTACACACTCTGGCAGAGGAACCATACATTATTTTAAGAATTAAATATTCCGAAATGGTTTATCGGCGTGAGTTGTATCGGTCCACGAAAGCATTTTTTCAATTGTGATTTTAAGAGCATAGATTTTGCTGCAAATGCCACAGAAGCAGAAATAATAACTTACGCCCCGTGGTAGCCAAACCATTCTTTACGAAATAATAAAAAATATATGCAGAACTTTTCGCATCAGGAGCTGTATGTGAAACAGGAACAAGTTTTCAAATCGGAATTTTGGATGCTGAGACATTGGAGAAATAGCAAATTACTGTATATTTACGGCCCTTAGCGAAAAATCTATACCTAGCTTTAAAAAGAGACTATACGTAAAAGAGTCTTCCATATAAACTGAATCGAAATGTAAAACGTTTTTGCAATAAGATGTTTCGAAGCATACAAGTACCAGACGAAGGTACTGTAACCGGTGCGCGGTACTGTAAAATGTGGTAATCATTCCCCTTGTCTTCTGTTCAGAAGTGCCATTGTCCATCGTTCGCGTTAATGGACAATTACGCTACACCCCGTCGTATGGTGGCTGCTGATGAGGTGTTGTAAAGTAAAGACATTCAGCCGATGGATCGGCCAACACGTTCCACTTACCTGAATTCAATAGAATACCTGTTGGACGCACTAGGGATACGCGCTACTCAGTAAGCAACTACACATTACCCCAGACAGATGAAGATGCATTCCTCGGTTACTGACGCCTGAAGAAATACATGTGCGTGTTGAGGTTTGTGAATTTTTTAAGCAAAAATTAGCTTCAAACGAGGACTAAATGCAGTCAGTGATAACAGGCGAGGAGTCTTTTCTTTATCACTAAGATCCAGAGACCAAACAACAGAGTTCAGCATGGAAAACTCCGTCATCTCCAAAGGCAAAAATGGCAAGATGTGAAAAGTCTGCCTGAAAGGTAAGGGTAACCACTTTCTTTGATTATCAAGAAATGGTGTACCAGGATGACGTGCTGCCAAAAACCAGGGTTGATTCCTGTTATTACGTGTATCTTTGGACAAAACTGATCGCACATTACCGTATGAAGCGTCCACGCATTCGCTAAAATGTTTGGAAACTCCACCATGATAACGTTCAAACTCACTTGGCACAGAAACACAGAAAGTCACTGCCTTGTTGACTGGAAAAATATTGTAACGATTTTACACCCTCCATATTGTACAAATTTGGGACCCTATGATTTTTTCTTTTCCTAACTCTCAAAAAGAACTTACGAAGACGAAGGTTTACGTCAACAAAAGAGGTAGTCAAAGCTTCAGAATCTACTTTTCAAAGAATGCTGAAAGATGACTTTCAGAATGTGTTTGAGGAGAAGCAGCGACGTTGGGATAAGTGCATTGCCTCCGGAGGAGATTACCTCAAAAAATACCACAGCCATATGCAGTTGAGGTTCTTACATGCATGTTTTTAAATTTCAGCTCAAATCTTTCTTGAACGGGTCTCGTATAAAGAATGTACCTGGTGGAACGCTTCACCATGTTGTGTTTGACCAACCGGCAACCATTCATCATAAAGGTGTTGACGGCATGTTAAGGGCAAGGCTGTTCAGAGAACTACTGCCATGATGGTTCAAAATCAGAACTCAATTCAGTATCAGAACCTGTATCCAAGATGAAACGATATCTGAATATAAAATTCCATCTCGAAAGTACAATAGTGTGTCTTTAAAATGTAGTCATCTCTTATTGAAGACTATGCAGATAATAGTTGTTAGGTGTGTATGAGAATTAGTTACAATAAAATTATGCTCTGACGCTGAAGGTGTGTAACTGTAGAAGCAAAAATGACGCTAAAGAAAAGAAGCCAAATTGGACTAACAAACATTTTCATGGAAATTTCGCTTACTGGTGGATGCTATTCTGGCCTCGTTTGCAAGGATATATCAATAACATTATATCAAATAGAATTTAATAATTCAAGGAAAGAGGTTTTAATTATCCCAAAAAATTTTCAGGTTACGGTTAGTAAAAAGAGCTGTGACGGAGATATTTCCGATTACATTGTCAAATTCAGAAATGGTAATATGGGAAGAAAATGAGAAAGAAATTATCAGTCATGTAATAAGAAAGAATATTTTTTCTCTTCTACAGATCGATGAAATTCTGACCGAAATCATTCTACCCAACTTATCTTATTTGTTACGAAATAATGCGTAGGGCATTGTTAAGATATGCATTTTGTCAATATCTACGTACAAAAACCACGGTTGAGGAAATTTTGATATTTATAGCAAGTCAGTTACATCATATAATACATTCTGGATGAAAATTAGTTGATTTTACAATAAACTAGGCGATTGCTATATCAGGGAGACATTGTGGATTGATTGCATGACTGAAAGATGTCACCCCTTCAGCTAACTGAAGGAATTGGAACATGCACATAGAGGCGCTGATTGCAAAGGGAGGTATTGCTTCCGGAGAAATCACTTGAACACGGCGTAAATTTTGTAATATTAAATATCTTTCGTGTCCAAAACACGCTAATTTTTCTCTGATGTGTGAAAACACTAACAGGAAGCACACAGACCATTTGCGAAATTATAAGACACAACGGCTGTCAAGTAGTAAAATTCTGGACAGGATATTTTAATGATCCAAACACATTTCAGTGATTTGGATTGATTAGCATTTTAGTTCACTAAATTAGATATTTTTAGTCCTACATGTGAACGACACTAGAAAATTAAGCCTACAATGTACGCAGCAAACATATTTTCAACAACAATAAAACTACAAAAACTGTCTGAACGATGAAGAAAAGCATTTTAAAGCAACCCTGCTCTCAAATGAAGTTCTTAAATCTACACGAAGCTCTGTTTTTAAACATTAAATGATGAAATTTATGTGATATTTTATGGATACTGACAAAATATTTAGAGGTCCCTATGCGAAGAAATGTCATCTGATATCAGCGATTAATGGCGTATTCTTAAAAGAACAGTAAACTCATTTCGGGCATTTTTTTCTCCGCGCGAAAATGTAACGTTGAAAGAGACATGAAAACTGACGCTATCAGAAATGCTTTATCGTGGGTAGTTCTCCCGCTAGAGCGTTTTTTAAAATCAGCAGTGACGTCACGCTAGACAAACGACCGAACGCTCTGCATGCGGAGAGCTCCAGTCAGTGCTGTTTACCGTTCTGGGCAGCGCAGTCGATCCCATCAATCTGCAAAATTGCTAGTGTAAATCCTTATTCATTTTAACCACGCTATTCTGCCGGTACAGTACGAATGTTTGACAAGGAATGCGAAAACAAATTCGAAGATAGAAAAGGTAATCTTGACTGGTGACAATGTGATAACTGCGAGAGAATGTCAATAGACGCTGAGTGTTTGTGTTGAAACGAGAGTGATCAGATGCTGAAAATAAAAGGTAGTGCCCAATGTATAATGAACCACGAATCATTCGACAGTGTTGTTTTAAACATCTACACCCCACAAGCAAATCGTTATCAAATGATTCTTCAGGCGGAAAACAACGAAAAAATATGAACTTGTATGTAGCAAACTATGGAGACACGTTGCGTACAAACAATTCGTATATTTGGTGAATGCCTAGATGCCTCTAGGGAAAAAAATCAGAAAAGTGATCCCTTCTTTTGTTGTTAAAATGTTTTCCTGAATCTGATGAACAACACTATTCGGGTTTTGTTTGTTGATCTAGAAATGACACAGACTATTTCGATTAACTCCCACTGTCACTGAAAATGTGCTAGCTACTGTGTGTATACGAGTATATAAAGGTATTTTTCATTGAACTAAGTGCATATATAGTTTTTAAGTTTCTTCTATTGTCATGAGAGAAACAACTTTATGAGTATCTCTCGTAGCCCAAGCGCAAAGTCATTAATAAACCACCGCTCCACGAAAATAAAAATACCGCAATAGTTGAACATGATATGAAAAACAAGAAGAAAACTTTGAACTAGAAATAACAGTTCGATAGAAATGCAGTTTATGTAATTGTGATTTCTGCGATTGTTTCTGTATGGCAGGTTAGTCAGAGGTAGACATTTTTGTACCAGCAGTTCAGCATCTCCATTACACGTTTGAGCTGACCACCAGAAATGGTGAGTTATACTGGTCCGCCATGCTTTTAGTGAAGGAGCTTTCTTTTCAGCAGCTTTTAGAGTTTTAGTCAAACTTTTGGCCATGTTATGATGAATTTGGGATACTTTTTCTTCATGAGGGCACGAATGCTTCTATGGCTATCTGATAAAAAAACTGATATCTTTATTTCTTCATAGAGGCTTGAGAGTAATAAATCGCACGCATTATTTTCTAAGTCCCCGTCAAAAACTCCTTTTTAGAGGACAATAAAATCTACAATATTTCCCTCGCGAATATCCATAATGGAATACGTTCAGTATTTGGCGCAAAAACCTGGCGAATCAAACTCCCCATGTCCGCTCACCCACATTTCGGAATCACATAGTTTTAAATCATTGGTTACTTGTTTTTTCATACTCTGCCACGTAAATGTGATTATTGGCCGAACTAAAAATGTCACCACTTTGTAAAAAGTAGTTACTGAGTGCATGTATACCAAGGGTTTCAGCGAAATTTGTAAACTTCTTAAAATTCATTCCAGTTGTGTAAATTGCAGCAGAAAGTTTGATGACTAATGAACAGGACACGTGCAATAGAAGGAGAGAAATTTCTGACACTAATTACCTCATACTTTTCCTCACAACCCCTACCGCGCCCGCTGCTGCAGAAGTGGTCTGACTGACCGCTTATCTAGTGTGACGTCATCACCAGAAACTTTGTCTGCTGTTTACTCAGCTCCCAATGGCCGTAGGGAAACATTTCGGCTCTATGATCATCATCCTGTCACCCGCATAACATGACAGCGAAAATTCGTATTTCCGAGGACCCTTTTTTTTAAGTTTACTGTTCCTTTAATCATAAGTTTTCCTAAAAAAATATAAATGTTAGTATGGAAAGTTTGTGATTATTCACTGAAATTACATATGAGTGTGTCTTCAAGCTTTGTGGTCGTTCTTTGGTGAGTTGAGAATCACGAAACTTCTAGAAATCCTGAATAAATTTAGCATATGAGTTATTCCGGAGGAGAATTTAGATCCAACTGCGCTACGCTAGCAAGCATATGAGTTGTAAGCCAAAGCTACTGAGCGGGAATATTGCAGATCGCAAAATTTAGAGTGTGAGCTATAAATTTATTATGAGACTTTTATCACAGAGAAGATCCTACTGAACTGGCACTCAGATTCTGAATAATTTAAATAACGAGTTTACAATTTACACTAAATTTATTATAATTCGGTAAACATTCCACTATTCCGACTTGCAAGGGAATTCGCTGTCCCTGATATTAATGACACCTTTACGAAATTAAACTGTGACAAAGCCGATTACGCTAATATTTACAGGAAGCTTTAACCTCCTTTATTAAATGATATAGGTACACCTCCAGATAATTTGTTTGCCCAAACAGTATATATTGTATGTTATTTTCAGAATTAAATACCGGAAAGCATTTCGAAAGAATTTAAATGTTTCTTAACAGAGTCTTACTCCCAAAGGAAATTGGTGTAATTTCTTACATAAGTTTAAAATATGTAATAGAAAATCCATATTCGAAATTAGTTTACTTTGGTTTGAATCTTTCGTCGAATAAGAGAACCAGAAACCTATTAATGTTTTCTCTAAAAATTAAATTGTTCCATTATCATGATATGCTTCAAGTAATTGAATAAACAAAACTCGGCCGAAACTGATCTTACATTTGCTAATGACTGACTTACCAGGAATACACTGTAAAAATAATGACTGTTTAATGATGAGCTCCACATAATAATCTTCGACGTATCAAACTGCTACGTGAGAGCGTAAAATTCGCTGTATCGCGGAAATGTCTCAAATTCTTGTCATATTCTGTACGAAAATAGTTCGTTTCGTGACAATTAAACTAAAAACGAATCTTAAAATTTTGCCTAATATATTGACTGTATAGAATTACTCTCACTTAAAGAAATATTACACCTAATACATATCCTACAAAACACATATAAGAACAATGAACACGAGTTTTTACATGGGCGCTTAAAGAAAGGGAAATACACAGTCGAGTCACATTATTTTGACCACCTCCTACTTTTGAAGTCAACAGCGCGTAGTCAATAAAGTAAGACACGTGTCGTGAGATGGCTTGGAGGGAATATAAAGTTAGCTGTATGCAAAAGGAACACATATCACTCGCTGCTGTCAGGCATAAAAGGAGTGCAAATACTATCGAATTCAAACGGAAAATATTCTCTTATGTTTGATACCATTTATAACGAAGGCTATTACACTGCCGGACAATTGCTACGGACGGATGACAATAGCAACGATAGCAACCATAAAATGGAATGCGGGAAAATGTGGAAATTAGCATAAGTGCGGGATACAGTAAGACGTGTTTTGCGTATGCATATTTTGGATTGCCGAACTTGTTCATGACGTCATAGCGCTGATAAGAGATATACCGGTTTGGCGCGTATTGACCGGTGTTGTTCAAACGCAAAGTTGAAAGGGAAAGAATCAATTGACGAACTTGCAATTTTCAGTATGTCTTCCCGACATCACCTAAATGATTTTACGCGTGGCCGTATTATTGGCAAGATTGAAGAAGGGCGAAAAATAACAGATGTTGCCAGGGAGTTTGACGTCAGCCACAGTGTTGTTTCAAGGCATTGGAAATCATTTCAAACAAATGGAGAGTGTTGCAAACGTCACGGGGGAGGTCGTGTTCGCAGAACGACACCTGCAGAAGATCGGTACATAGTGCTATCAACAAAAAGACACCAGCGCAGCACAGCTAGTGAGGTAGCAAATCAGTTTATGGCTGCTACTGGCAAGCGGATCTCCCGAAAAACTGTCGCCAGACGTTTGCATGAAGGAGGACTTTACGACCGCCGTCCTGTTGTGTGCATCCTATTGTCCAGACGTCCCCGTACCGCCTGTTTGCAATGGTGCCATCAACATCGCAATTGGACTGATAACGACTGGTCTGCTGTCCTCTTCTCAGATGAGAGTAGATACAGCCTATCGTCTGATTGTCGACGACAACTGAACTGGCGTGATAGTGGTACTGCATATTGTCCATCAAACATACAGGAAAGGGAGAGATATCCGACATGTAGTGTCATGGTATGGGCTGGCATCATGATCAATGGCCGTACGTCTCTCTATGTGCTTCCAACTGGGACTATGAATGGCCAACGATACATTAATGATGTTCTGCTACCTCATGTTCGCATGTTCCCTGGTGCTGTCGGTGATAAATTCATTTTCATGGACGACAACGCAACATATCATCGAAGAGTCGCTGTCCAGGAGTGTCTTGAGAGCGAGGATATTCAACACCTCGTATGGCCAGCACGTTCTCCAGATCTGAATCCCATTGAAAATGTGTGGGATGCTTTGCGGACGAGTCTTGCTGGTCGCCAATGCCCTCCAATAAACAAGGACACCCTCATCCGTGCACTGACAGAGGAATGGGATAAATTACCCCAACAGCTGCTTGATAATGTTGTGCAAAGCATGACACGACGTGTGGAATCTTGCATCGCCCTCCATGGTGGCCATATCCCGTATTGACATCTTACGCCGGAACGCCTGCGGACGGTAATTGCATTTTTTTCACGTTTACGTATTCTGCACAAAATGGCCTGTTTGTCCCTTGAACACGTTCCAAAGCCTTCTGAATTTCAGAGCACAAGAAATTGTCTTTCTTGTAATGTCCTGGCATTCTGACATTATTTTATTTCTCTTGGCATCCAACCACACTTATTTTTTTATGCGCTATATAGCCGTTTATGATCCATTCTTAGCAATTGTCCAGCAGTGTATTATAGGTACAGTTTGTCTGTCAAGCAATGCAAAGTTTTTCGGCTAAGGAACGTAAAGGTAAATTATAATTTCCCTAATATCTCTGTTTCTAAAAGCCCGATTTAAAAATGCTTTTTGCAACGGATAGAACTCCTAGTGGGAAATATTTTGCATATTATTCCTACGTTTTGGGAAACAACTATTTTGCCAGTAGTGAGCGTAAGTGCATATTTGTGTTTCCGATCTATTAAGACCAATATTTGTGTTTCTCAAAACTCGATCGAAAAAGTTCGTGTGTGGTAAATACAGCTCACCACGAAAAATCGTTTAATATTTTCCGCTTAAAACAACGGATATTTTTCCCGTCCGGGGCGGAGATGTACGATATATCATATTTTTCTGTATCTCTCGGCTTCCAGAAGTTCAATTTGAAAAATTCTTTCTTTGCTGGAGGGCGCCAATGACGGTTCTAGGCCGGTATTGAGAGGGGCCGAGGCCCCAATAAATATAAAACATTTTTGGGGAATTATGTACTAATTTTAATTAATTACGGGCGCATGCAGGAATTGTGCCCCCGCAATTTTTTTGTTTCTCCCCAATTTGTTAGTCTAGAACCGCCAGTGGCGTGCGCTTTTATTGCGAAATGTTTTTTATATACGTATATATATCTAATCATCATCATCATCATCATTTTCAACCATTATCGATCCATTGCTGTACGAAGGTCTCCCCAAGTTTCTTCCACAACGATCTGTCTTGTGCAAGTCTCCACATATATATATATATATATATATATATTGAACTTTCAAGTTTGATTCTAGAAAGCATAAGCTTACAGTTCCAGTTACCGCTTACTTAGAGCGTCTAAGACCCCGCTTGAAAAAATCCTTTATCGATCAGGTACTACTAACAACGAAAACACCTCTTGTGCATTTCCTGTTCAAAATAATGCACATTTTTCCCGCTAGTGGGCGCAAGCATTTAACCTCTTTTTCCCTGGATATATCTGCTTCTAAAAGACAGATTTGAAAGATGCTAATAAAACTGAATGCCATTCATCTTATGGAACTTCAAGAATGCTTCGTGTTTTTTACGCTTTCCAACCGTAGTTTGAAGAATCGTATATCCTCCAGCTTTGCCCGTCCGTCCGTCTGTCGGCACGATAACTCACGGAAAAATGGTTCTATTTCGATGAAATTTTAGTATGTAGTAGGGGACTACCAGGGGACGAACCCTATTGAAAATGGGTGAAGTGGGGTCAAAGGTCACGCCATAAGAGTGGGATCCATTTCACTGCCTTTATGCGTCATAACATGTTCCTGTCGTTTGAAATACTTGCGTAAATATGGTTCGATTTCGATGAAATTTTAGTATTTGGTAAGGAACCACCTGGGGACGAACCCTATTCAAAATGGGCGAAATGGGGTCGAAGGTCAGGGCATAAAGGTGGAACCCATTCCATTGCCTTTGTGCGTCATAACATACGTAAATATGGTTCGATTTCGATAAAATTTTAGTATGTGGTAGGGAACCATCTGAGCACGAACCCTATTGAAAATGGGCGAAATGGGGTCAAAGGTCCGGCAGGACATAAGAGCGGGATTTGTTCCATTACCCTTATGCGTCATAACTTGCGTAAAAATGATTCGGTTTCGATGAAATTTTAGTATGTAGTAGGGAGCCACTGGGGACGAACCCTATTGAAAATGGGCGAAATGGGGTCAAAGGTCAGCACACTGGAGTGGGATCTGTTCCATTGCCCTTGTGCATCATAACTTACCACAAAAGGTTTCGATTGTGATACAACGTTATCATGTTGTTCCGGAGGTATAGTGAACCGGGTCTGTTGAATATCAACGAAGTGGGGTCAAACGTCATTGCACAAAAGCAAGATTTATTCCACAGCCATTATTCTCATAACTTGCGTAAAACTGCTTCTATTGCGACAAAACTTTAATATGTTATTCTTGAGGTGTACTGAACCGGTTGTGTTGAATATCATCGAAATGGGGTCAAAGGTCAGGACACAGGAGCGAGATTTATTCCACAGCCATTATCCTCATAACTTGAATAATAATTTCTGGTATGTTGGAAAGCGTATCATAATCAATGCATTGCATGATTTTACAAACTTGCTTTTTTGTTGTTGTTTGTTTGTTTTGTAGTTCTCAGCAATATTCCCTCAAAGCGGCCTTGGGCAATGCGCGCCTGACCCGATGAGTTGGGCAGGAATCAAACCCACTTGGGCAAAACATTTTATTTGCTTTGATATATTTTTTTTCAAGTTGTTTCAACAATGAAGAATTAAAAGCAACAGCAGAGCAGACTTTTTTCAGTGGTTCTAAACAACTCTGATTCTTTCGTTTAGACATTATTAAATTCAACAAAAAGTACGGTACAAAAACGAACTTTAGCGCAAACACAAAACGTCTTTCAGCGTCTTTCATGTCGGAAGGAATCTGCCTTACTATCTGACAGAGTTCTGAACAAAACCCTTTTACCAGCGACTTACAATTTAACTGACCAGAATGCCTTTCCCCGCCAACTAGCGTAGTTGCATTAGTTAGTACAATGAAGTTGGTTACGGTTTGCTGTGATTGGCTGCCGCTGATGTGTTGTTTTGAGAAAAGACTCAATATCTGCTTCTTTCTCGGCGTGGGAAAATCACTAATCCGCATTCTCGCGTTGACTATCTGCTTGCACGAGGCTACTTTGAGAAGGAAGAACACAATGAGACGAACTTAGAAGGAGGCGAACGGCATTTAAGAAAAGTGATGTTTTGACTTTTTAGAGACCACATTTTATTTATTTATTATTATTATTGCAGGTAATCCATTTTCGACTTATGAAAATTAATTAGGTATTTGCGAATTTCAATTTAAAATGCTTACTGCGCAGGAAAGGTCTGCACGGGCCTTAATTTGTAAAGCCTGCACGTCCTAAACCCGGCCCGTTTCAAATGTTTTTTTAAAGCCCGGCCCGTATATTTTTCCTGTTCCCAAGGCCCTGGCCGACCCGTAAAATTTCAACAATTATCAAAACACGAATTTGACATCTGGTGCACTCGGTCATTCGACTCCTGAAGAGTTTTCGTTTTCTTAATTGCTACGCGTATTCTATTACAATAAAAGTTGATTCTGAATATTTCTGAGACTTTGTATAAGTCACGTGACGCCCGAGGGGGTGGGGGTGGAATTGTATGCTCAAAAATATTGCATGTAAAGGACATTTTCCATGCCATTCAAATTTTCTGGGTTTTCAAATTATCAGTCAATACCGCCGGATAAGGAGGAGGGGGTGTACGTTAATTCGAAAAGAAAGAAATATCCAGAATTATGAGTCCGATCGTTTTACTGGGAGAAGATTTTATGGTTTTATAAACTGCACCTATCTCTACTGGTAGTTCATATCGCTGGAACCCAACATGTCTCTCGTGTGGGCGTGGAGAGCACATTTGTGCCGCTTAAAATGCGATGTTCCAGACTTTTCGCTATCGTAACTCAAAACGTTTTTGCATTTAGTGCACTGCAAAACGTTTTTTGGCCGACTAGTTTCAGAACAAGGCAGTAATTTAAAATATTTCCAAATATCACCTTTCCCCTTTACATCGTCTACAAGCACATATTCTCCGGAAGCGATTTTTTCGCGAAAAATTTTCGCTTTCATAAATTTTATATCAAGTGTGAAAGAGTATTTATCAGCAACACTGAACTGAGCAAGGGAAAACAACGACAGACTGCCCAGCTAATCAGTGTCACAGAAGTTTTGAAATCGGCTGCCTAAGAGTGCAAATGGGGAAAATACGGCACAGAATTATACACAGAAGTCAGTTTCTCCCAGCCCATTTCTTCCGTGCCATTTAAGGCAACTTAAAAGCTTTTCACACATCTAGAGAACAAAGTGCCGCCGATCAGAATAGTAAACAAGAAAGATGACACCGAATTTTCGGATGTAATAAGCACGTCTTTTGAATCCGTTCTGACGCAAATTGAATTTATCAAAGCTATTCAAAGTCACTCGAACCGGTATGGAAAACAATAGATCTGACGAAAGAAAGAAGATTTTCAATCGGGTTTTTAATCCCTCAGATATTGCTGTAAAAAAATCGTGAGCTTACGAACTCTTAGAAACAGAGATATCGACAAAAATAAGATGTGACTTTACGTCCCTGGTGGGAAAACCATGCATTATTTTAGGAAGAAATTATTCTCAAAAGGTTTATCCATTAACTTGTTCAAGGTTATTTTTAAAAATGCTTTTTTCGCTCGGTTACCTGCAATTTAGGGGTAGGATTGTTTAAGCAGTGAAAGATGCGAAATATTAGGCCAAGCCGTTTTCTTTTTTTTTTTTTTGCGAAATAATTCTTTTTTTTTTTTTTTTTTTTCGGCATCCGAGGGTAATACATATGTATTGTATGAAGAATTTTCTGCAAATATATGTACAGCTCTCACTGTTCAATAAAACCCTTATGGAGAACTATTGTTTCGGGTCTGATATGAAAGTGATTTCCAAGTGCAACGTTTTCCTGCAATTTTGAGAATTCCCCTCAATGTGATTCGTGTAAACGTTCCTGTCACCAGTTTTACATTACCTCCATGGAGTTATACATACGTTGTGTTTATTTAAGTATCATAGTTCGATAGGAAATATTTTTAAGAGGCAAACGCCAGAGATGTTATAAGCAAAAGCATTCAAATTTATGAGCACGTCAATTTTCAGATTCCAAAAATTTATGAATTTGAAACGCGAATGAATTGTTGTTCATCTATAGTTGACGTTATTACGAAGGGTTCCAAACATGCGTTTGTGTTTCGTAAACCTGAATACGCTCATGGGTGACATATATTTTTCTCAGAATCAGAAGGAATATTCCGTCCTTGCGAAAATCGTGTTCGAAAGGGTGATTTATTACATTCTTGAAATTTTATTCGCAGTTCATGCTAAATATTTACGCTTTAGATACATTACGTGAAATTCAAAAACCCAAGGTGTATTCTTACGTTCAAAGTCTTCGTTTGAAATGATTTATTGGTTGTGAGCATTCGATAAATGTTACACTATGCGATGTCGGCATTAGTATACCGGCCAGATAGTGAAACAAAAATGTTTGGGAAAATCATTTTAAACCGAATTTGCAAACCTGTGGGTCTTAATCTGAATTTTTTTCTCAAACCACATGTTTTCCCTTGAAAGTGTCATTTTTATATTTTAAGTGTTTTCCCACAGAGGTTAACAATAAGAAAATGCTTAAAATCCGTGAAAGAAAAAGCAAAATGTCTGCACAGGATCTAATTAGATACCACAGCAACGCAAGTTAGGTAAAATCATACGAAACTCTACGCCTTTTGAGAGCAGTCTTAGTAATTGGTATATACTTTTAATGCGAAAAATGCTAAGATAAGTGACAATATATCCAGCTGAACTGTACCATATTAATAACTGCATGAGCACATAGATTTCTTTCCTGTTTCTTGCATCGAACTGAGAAAAACCACGAATGCTTTTTTATGTACTACTTCTCGTACACTTCTGCATGCAATATAAAAAAATTTGAAAATTATAAATTTTTGAGGTTATTGCTATGGAAATCTGCACTTCATAAGCTGTGGGTCTATACCTATAAAAATTAGTGAATATGGAAGAATTTGCGGAAGGAGTGTGACTGCTGTGGCGTACCCGGAAATTTCTTAAGGGGGACCATGGATTTCATTCATTGGTGAAAGCTTCATATATACATATATTGCTTTAAATTCGCACTCAATTCCACTTAAGGGGGCTACGGCCTCGGGGACAACCCCACCCTCTTGGCTACACCTCTGATCGCATATATGAAAGTGGCCTTAGAAGTATGAAGTTGAGGAAATAGCGATCGAGCTCTTCCTTAGAAAGAAACAGAATAAGGACTGGGGCTTGAATAATGCCAATGGTGAACACCATGTAAAGATAAAGGATATAGATTCTACACCTTCGTACGGAATAATATGGCCATCCGACAGAATTTTCGTTCAATCATCACCACGGCAGTTTTTCCACTCTTTTTTACTTCGGATATTTTACATCCGAAGTCCAAGGCAGTGGAAAGAGAGACAAATAAATGTCGTATATAGCAATCATTCGGTTTCAAACTGACATGGAAATATTTGAGAAAAAAATTATTCCCCGGAGAAAGAAAAATTTAAATTTTTATGCCGACTGAAATGCATAATGAAAGATAAAAAAACTATAATCTAAAAAAAAACAGAAACCAAATAACATTCCACGAGAGAGAGCGAGTCAATGGATCGCTATGGGTTGTGGGGTTTCGTGTAAAAAAGATTCCGTATTAGCCCAAACCAGGTCTGAAATGTTACATTCTCACACGTGATCTAAGTTGATTGGATCAGAAATGTAACCAGCCGCTTCAGCGGCCAAGTTTTCCTGAGCTCTGGTTGCAAGTTATTTGTTCCAGATGTTCTTGGCTCGAATTCCGTTGTGTTTGTCTTACTGGCCGTAACCAACGTTCTGGAATTCCGTTGTGTTTCTCTCACCGGCTATAACCAAGATTCACGAAATCCGTTGTGCTTGACTTAAAAGCCATAACGAAGATTCACGAATTCCGTTGTGCATGTCTTAACGGCCGTAACTAAGATCTCTTTGTGCTTGACGATGGCAGCTGCTAAGAAAGCGTAACTCAAGTATTTGATTAGCTTAGAATACGAAAGGTTAAAAACATTTCCGTTAGTAAATAAAATGGTGACCCTTGTTCCTAGCCGTTCCCTAAGCTAACAGACAGGCATATCACAACCAAAATAGCCTTTTTGTACCGTTATTAAGTTGATAATATTTCCGTGTGTGAGGTTCTGTTATTAAGCAAGAGCTCAGAATGTGACACATTTCAGGGCCACTCATCACATAAATCCAGCAGCGGAAACCATATTCGGAGACATGAAATTTCTACAAGAGAAGAAATGGTCAAGTTGTTAATTATAACTGTAGCCCCCCCCCCCGTACGTCACGCAGAAATACAAACTTAATCGGGTAGACGCACAACGTTTTCTAATAATCGAAGTACGTGATAGGAAAATAATTTAGGAAACATACGTACACTTTTATTATGCTGATCTGCGGTGTGTTGGTTTCCTGTGGGTTTTTGAACAACTGTTCAGTTAATCCTAATGTCCAACGCCGAATCATTAGAAAAATCCCTTAATATCAGCATTAATCTAAAAAATGGGTAATCTCCCCCAAATCAGACATTCCGTATAAAATGCCATTTATCCACTATCGCTCTCTCAAAAGGGAGGGGGTTAGTCCCGGAGTGAGATTTCGGGTGGGTAGGGAATTTTAAATGCAGAAGAGATTAACAAGTAGGGCGAGGGGCCTTTTTGGGTTCTAAGAGTCTATGCGTACTGGTATGTGGAAAAAAGAGAGCAGAATTAGCAAATTATCCCCGTCGGGTGCATGTTTTCTTTATTAAACTCTAAATCTAGGTATTGTTTTCTTCTGATTTCTGATAATGCGAAAATACACCATAAGGATGACATCCGAAAGACGAAAGCGGGAAAGCAAAAATTGTATCAATTGCGATTGTTGTAATTGACCTTTCATTTCTTATTTTTTTCAGACTGCATTTCTGCACGTCTTCTGTAAAAACAACCTTGCTTATGAAATCGTTTTGTCTATCCGTCCGTCTGTGTACACCACAGCTCTGGAACTAATAGACCTATTTAAAAATATCTTTTTGCGTTGGTAAGCTTGAAATGTACGAATAATGATTCTCTACTCTGCTTTAGTTTTAACGATGCACAATTATGCTGCTAGACGATATGAATTCAGATGCTATGGAATTCAAAATACGTTTTATTCCATATTTTTGCTTCTAAACGTCCAATTAAAAAAAAACCTTTTACCTTTCAATTCCAGTTATATGGAAGACCATTTTGGTCCTAATCACTTTTTCACGTTACACGTAGATTTTCAACTAGGAAGCGTAAAACTAACCTAAACTGCGTGTTCTCTGTTATCTCTTCTTCTAAAACAGCGAAATGAATAATTATTTCTGCAGCGGATATAGCTCCTGATGGGAAACCTTTTCATATAATTTCAAATTGTTGGTAGAAAACGGGTTAGCCACCAGGTGATTAGGTGTTAATCTCTGTTTCTGTTGTGTTTGCAGCAAAATCTGAGTTCTAAAATCCCGAAACAAAAAATACGTTGCTGGACCGATGTCACTCACGTCGATAAACATTTTAAGGATACTTTGTTGTTAAAATAATGCATGGTCTCTCTGTCACGGGGAGTTCATATGTATCTTATTTTTTTCGATATCTGTGCATAGTTTCGTTCCAAGATACATAGTTTCCTCCCAAGATACAGCACAAGAGACAGATTTAAAAAATTCTTGCTCTGTTGGATAGAGATTCTAGTGCGAAATGTTTCTCATAATTTTTCAAAATTTTGAAGTAATTCATAGCTTTTTGCTACGGGGGACATTGCGTTTCCCCCAATATTTCTACTTCTAGAGCTGGGATTTGAAACTTTTCTGTTCCAGATACACTTCCTGATAGTTAATGCTTTGCATATAATTTTTAACATTCGTTAAGAATCTTTTGACCACCAGGGCCGTAAGGGCTTATTTCTGCTTCTGATGTATTTGTAGCAAAATTTAAGCTGCTGAAAATTCGATATAAAAAAGTCTTCTGTATATCGATACAGCTCACGCCGAAAAACATTTTAAGAATACTTTCTTCAAAAAACGCATAATTTTTCCGCCTGGGAGCTTAGAAGTGTATGTTGTTTTTGCCGATATTTCTGCTTCTAAGAGTTCGATTTGAAAAAATGCATTCTTTGTTGGAGTGCGTTTACGTCGCGAAACGTTTCTCATATAATTTCAAATTATTCTTAACGCACAAGTCTGCCACCAGAGGAGGTAAGCTCACGTTTCCGTTTGCAGCTATATCTGAGGGACTAAAAATCCGATTTAAATATTATTTGTCCCATCAGATACAACTAAGTATGCAAACGGTGTGTACATAGTTTCCTCCCAAGATACAGCACAATTTCGCCGCTGGTGTGTGTAAATGCTTAGTATGTTTCTTCTCAATATTTCTTCTACATGTGCGAATTGGAAAAAAATTATTTCAACAAAGGATGTCATTTACCTTGCAGAACACTTTAGGCCTATACCTGAGGATATTTTTAGTTCACAGTTCTGTCGGTAGGAGGTGTTTTTTACTCCAGTTTGCAGCTGTATCCGTGCTTCAAAAATTACTATTGATAAATGTATTCTTAACTGTATGCCACTCGCTACTCTAGAGATGTGGAGCATTATCATCTTTAAATAATGTTCATATTTCCCGGTACTGGGCTTAAATGTCGAAATCTTTTTCTTGCTATTTTACTTCCGTGGAGGTATTTGAAGAGTTCTTTACCTTAGCTAAGCTAATTTCATGCGGCAGATTTTTCGCCCATTTTCTACTTTTCCATTAAGCAAAATTCTTCCTCTAGAAAGCATAGAGTTAAATAATGTCTCCTTGTCTCACATATTTCTCCTTTTAACTGTTCTATTTGAAAAGTTTTTTGTGTGTGATGCCTTCCGTTTGCTATGAGAAACGTTTTGGGCACCATTTGTTCATTTTCGTAAGATGCTTTTTAGCCTGTGGTGGAACAAAACAGATGTTTCTATTTCTGAACGTTTTATTTATTGTTGTAACATGTTTATTGTTTTCCAAACCGGTTACATTTACTTTGAAAGGCTTTGACAAATTTAGTTCGATTCAGAAGGGATTCAAAAGAGGTACTTATTACACACGAGAATGTGGTGTCATCTTTCTTATTATCCGTGTTAAAATGCGACCTACATAAGAAAAAAATATTTTAGGTATTTCTCTCATTTCTAATTAACTGATTGGTCTTACATGTAGTAAATTCGAGTCGCAGCATTCGAAGATAATTCTTCTTCTAGAAACGCATTTTTATTTTTCCACATAACCTTGATTTCGTGGCATGTAACTTAACCTGTACAATAGCACATCAATGTATTCACCCCGTTCCAAACACTTTACAACGCACTGAATATCTAAATTTGGAAAACGCGAAATTTGAAACCCATTATGTGCCAAATGGGTATGTAAACACAGAGTAGTCTAAAGTACATTTATGATTGCATATATTACATTGGGCTAACGTCGGGCCATTGTTTATGTGTTGCATGAGATTTTAAGAATTGTTGAATTCTGATCATACTTTTGGGAAAGATCCAATCATACGAAAATAATTACTTTCATATATAGAAGATATGTTCCGTTTCAATAAAATTCAGTGCGTTATTGGAATTTTTAAAAGAAATAGCTTATTAAAATTGGTCGAAGTTGATTCTTAAAAATGCCACTTCATACGGTAATTTCTCTCCTTTTATCCATGACAGCAACGAGTGATATGTTTTCAGAATGCCTACAGGACAACTTATACACCCTCCGAGCCAGCTCACTGCACGTTCCTTCTTTCATTGGTTTCGCGCTGTTGATATCAAAAGCAGGAGGTGGCCGCCATAATGTGATTCCACTGTGTATTATGAGAAAAGTAGGTGCTAATAATGAACAAAGTCAATAGATATATTTTAATGATGAATAACATTGAAAGTCAGGATTTCTGCTCATTAAAAGATGAAACAGAATAAAGAAGTCGCTCTTCAGAGCAAGTCCTTTCAAATAAAAGTTTGTGCTTGTAGTATCACCATGTACAGCTGCCATTAAATAGCATATATCTTCAGCAGCTGCTGTGATTTCAGAAATTCTTTTCTCATTAGAAAGCATGAATGGGGATTCAGTCTTTGAGATTATTTATTCTTCTTTGTTCACTTATTATGTCTGTTTCCGATACTTGTTCTTGTCGAAAATCGACCTGAATTTTTTTTTATATATATGTTATGACACATGAACTGAAATCATGTAATGACTTTGATGATTTTCGCGGTTTTGAATAAATTTATGAAAGGCAGCGAAATGTTAAACACGTGATTTATTTTGCTTAAAATTCCATTCTTTGGATCAAAAGCTAGTATTATTAAAATAAAAATAATAATTAATTACATCATTAAATTTAAGAACATGGAGAAAAAGTTTATTAATTACAGCATTATTAATTATTTTCAACATTAATCGGTGTTCTTTACACTAATGAATTCTCTAGTTTGTGTTGTCCTTTTCTATTTATCAGATTTGCTTTGTCCAGTAGCAGATAATTCCAATGTGGTGACTGTACAGATCAATTTGGATTGCTGGAATTATACAAACCCACAGAATTAG
The DNA here is from genome assembly GCA_039090855.1 of Macrothele yani. Classification (NCBI taxonomy): domain Eukaryota; kingdom Metazoa; phylum Arthropoda; class Arachnida; order Araneae; family Macrothelidae; genus Macrothele; species Macrothele yani. The sequence goes on along the minus strand of CM077034.1, from coordinate 210,537,981 downwards.
GTATCAAAGTTGGACAAAGAATTTACATTTCTATAAGGCTACTTAAATTTATAGCAAATAACAGTTATCTCTCCGGAATTTCATGCAGGTGCAGGTGAGAAAGGGTACACTTGATAATCTCATTACTATTATACTTAAAGGCGGGGTTTAATAATCCACTTTCCCCTACTGCCCCACAGGAAGAAATGGGCTAGGTAATACTACAAACAATCTTGGTGTGGCATCGTCCTTTGATCTCTGATAATTACAATCTTTGAGTGGCATCATTTCACTTCTGTCAGTTGGAGTGAAAAGACGTGTGTTTGGTGTAAAGGATACCTATATGTTTACATAAAGTGGTCATATAATCTAAAAAATTGGGCGTGTAGCTTAACGTTTTGGATATTTATTAGGTCATATTGTTTCTACGACCCAAAATGGAGAAAAAATCACAGGTCTGTTCATTTTCTCATTTGTTCAGGTCTATGTTTTATGTGCTTGCTAGTGTTAAATAATTCTTACCTGAAATTGTATCAAGTATTCCTCTCTTTTACGCTAGAGAATGCAATGGCTCCTTGCCGTGTCTAATTTCGAACAGGATTTTCTAACATTATACCTGCAGAGGATTATTCTAAAACCGTTTTCAGAAACATGAAATTACTACAAGAAAAAAATAGTGAAGTTGTTAATTATAACTGTAAACCTTCCCTCCTGCCGCCGCACGCTGATACACAAATGAAATCGGGTAGAAGCAGAATGTTTTCTAATAATGGAAGTACGTGACAGGAAAATACTTTAGGAAACATTATACCTCCCATCGAAATTTTTCAGTAGGGGCGGTATGATGATAACGATATTTCATATAATAACCTATTATTACATGATATATCCGGTAAGTGGGGGTATTATGTATTATGCTGACCTACAGTATTGTATTATGCTGGTATGCTTTATGATCTACAGTGTTGTATTATGCTGATCTACAGGTTTTCTGTGGGTTTTCGAATACCTGTTTTGCCAGTGCTAATGAGGAACACCAAATCATTAGAAAAATCCGGTAATATCTGCATTAATTTACTACTCAGACTAATGCTGCTGCACACCCAAAAATTGGTTAATCTCCCCCAAATCAGACATTTCGTATAAAATGAAATTTGTCCAGGTTTTCCTGACTAAAAAGAAGGGTACTAATCCCTGCGGGATATTTCCGGTAGGGGAGGGGTTTCAAATGCAGACGAGATTACCAAATAGGGGCTAGGTGTCTTTTTCTGTGCTTACTGGTAGGTGCAAAGAGAGACAGCAGAAATATCAAATTCTCCCCTTCAGATGTCTGTTTTCTTTACTAAACTTTAAATCTTGGTATTGTTTTCTCATGATTTCTGACAATGCAAAAATACACCATAAGAATGGCGTCGAAAGTTCGAAACCAAAAATGGTATCAATCGTAACTGCTGAATTGAGAAACTAAATATATTTTAGCACGTCTTTTTAAAAAAATCCTGCTTATGTTATCGATTTGTCCATCCGTCCTTACGCGGAGACCATAGCTCTGGAACTAATAGTCTGCTTTGAAAAACTAATTTTGTGATGGAAAGCAAGAAATTTACGAATAATGATTCTTTATTTTGCTTTTTCTTCACGAAGCACAAGTTTACCGAATTCGAAATGCATTTTATTCCATATATTTGCTTCTAAACATATGATTAAAAATATTCATTTGCCTTTTAATTCCGCTTTTGTCGAAGACTATTTTAGGTATAATCACTTTTTCAAGTTACTCATAGATTTTCCGCTAGGGAAAACTCCTTTTCCTCAAATATCTCTGCTCCTAAAACTTCGATTTGAAAAAATATTTCTGCAGCAGATACAGCTCATGATGGGAAATCATTTTCATATAATTTCTAATTTTTGGTAAAAACGGTTTAGTCAATTTGAAAAATATTCCAGCAGCAAATACAACTCATGATGGGAAATCCTTTTAATATAATTTCTAGTTTTTGGTAAAAAATGGTTTAGCCACTACGGGGCTTGAATGCCAATTTCTGTTTCTGTTGTGTTTGCAGAAAAACCTGAATTATAAAATACCGAATGAAAAATTCGTTCGTGTACCGATACCACTCCCGTCGATAAACCTTTTTCAAAATATTTTCTTATTAAAATAATGCAGGGTCTCTTTGCTTAGATGCACATGCTGTTTTTGTCGATATCTCTGTTTCTAAGAGACAGATCTGAAAAAGTCCTTCTTTGCTGGATAGCGTTTTCCGAGCGAAATGTTGTACATGTAATTTCCAAATTTTCAAGCACTTAATAGCCTTTTTGCTAGGGGGTGCGAAGGGGAATTTCGTTGCCCCCGATATTTCTGCTTCTAAAACTGCGATTTGAAAAATTATTTCTGCACCCCATACCTCTCCTGATTCTGATTGAAAATGTTTTTCATATAATTTTTAATATTTGGTAAAGAATCCTTTGGTCACCAGGCGTAAGTGCTTATTTCTGCAACTGATGTATTTGTAGCAAAATCTAAGCACTGGAAACTTGACTGAAAAATTTCTTACGTTGATCAATACCGCTCACATCGAAAAACCTTTTGAGAATACTTTTTCGTTAAAATAACGCATAGTTTTTCCACCATGGCGGTTAGATGTACATGCTGTTTTTGTCGACATCTCTGCTTCAAACAGTCCGATTTGAAAAATGCTTTCTTTGTTTCCGCTGCGAAACTTTCTCCTAAATTTTCAAAAAAATATTAACGCACAAGGATGTCACTAAAGATGGTGAATTCACGTTTTCCTTTGCACCAGAATCAGCGGAACTAGTAACTATGCAAATCCTATGTGCGTAGTTTCTTCCCAAAATAATGCACGATTTCGCCGCAAGGAGTCAGAAAAACTCTTAGTATGTTTTTCTCAATATATCTGCTTCTACATGTGAGATTTAAAATATTTCTGTCAGCACCGGATGCATTTACCTTGTTGAACATTTTAGGCTGGTATATGAGGACTTTTTTAATTCACAGTTCTGTCGTTAGGTGGTGATTTTGTACTTTACTTTGCAGCTATATCGCTGCTTCTAAAAACATTATTGAGAATTTTTTCTTTACTGTATGCCATTCGCTACATTAGAGATGAGGGGCATTATCGTCTTTAATGTGGAACTGTTTTTAATATAAGGAATATTCCGATGATCTATCAAATTTTCCTTTGGTCATACCAGTTTAAAAAGATTCCCGAACAGGGAACTGATTATATTTCTTCTGTGGTGCAGGTTTATAAACCGTTCCCGCTACTTGAAGTCAAATCATGCCAATCTATGCACACAATTTCAAAACTATGTTATGTAATAGAATGTAAAAAAGACATGTTACTGTAATTTAAATATTGAAATTATACCTCAATAATTCATTCGTTTCACTTTAAAAGTGTAAAGGGGAAATATCATATCGCTTCTTCCATTGAATACATTCTCATTCGACTTCAACAAATATTTGCGTATGTATAATTTGGAACGTTTCTTAAAATATAAATGAATTGGCCTCTAGGAAAAGGTATACACTTACAAGCACTTTCGTGCACCGGATGGAAAATGCAACAGAAAAGCCTCGCAATGTCAGATATAAGTTACGTTGCCAAAATAATTAGAACAATATTTTCAGAATATTAAACACCTGCATTGTTTGATGATTTTAGGGGTTTCTATAGTCTTCTGATTTCTTACGAAACAATCATGAAAATAACAAATGTGATAATAAATATTTATTGTTTCTTTGTTTTCTTTAACTGTGCTTTAGGTATGAATTTGAAAAAGGCGTTCTGAGGGGACAGTGTGGTTAATGTAATGACCATAGTGTATTACACCCGCAGCTTAGGGGAGAGCAAAAACAAGACTAAAAATTGAATGCCGCTTTGAGTGCAGTTGTCTGAAGGATAACTCGTTGAGTTTGGTGCATATTTTCTGTGACACATGCCGACGAAATTTAGGACCAATTCCTCCAAAATCCTTGCAATCAAAATGACCATTCTCGAAGTCAAGTTAAAAGTGTACAATTGCAGAAGATAGGTCAGCCGGTTAGCAGTGCCTCCGGGTGAATGAAAGAACGGTATAAATCAGAGCTAGATACCATTGCTGCTCTGTCCTTGGTGTCAAACATTATTCCTGCTTTTACCACACAGGCTCCCATTTATGTCTATACTTCCAAAAAATAAATGCTTTTTCTGCAGTTCTTTAGCTGCACCGAATTTCTCTGGTTTTCGATTTACAGATTTTGTGTAGGTTCTTCATACCCGTTCCGCTCGGTCGTTTATCTTTTTCTTGGGGGAAGGGGGGTACGAGAAACTCGCTTGGTTTTATTGGCCGCTCTTTAATTCAGGAATTCGGGTTCCACAGCACAGCAGCGAAATACAACGTAACAAACACAATATCCATGCCTCAACACTTTCCGAACCTGAATCCAACTCAGAATAATGGTGAGAAGCCAGCGCTTTGTCCACTGCGTCCGTTCGAAGGCACCCTGGACGAATCGTGCAGTATGCGACCGGGCATTTTCCTGCCAAAATTTGCTTCCTGTTGCTTACAGAAAGTGTCACACAGCAGATCGTAGAATGTCCTCGACGTGCCGTTGAGACTTGAGGTTGGCACTGGGGACTACCGAGGGTACCGGGCGTTCCAGGAAAATGTCTCCACAGACAGTCATTTCCAATGTACAAACCGCGTACTGTGCGAAACGTGTACAGTTCCCATGTGAAGGTAAGTTTTGTACGCTTGCTGGCTCGTCTCCAGACACGTATGCGCTTGTCATCGGGCCTACGTGCAAACCGCGACCCTTCACTGAAGACAACATGGCACCACTATCACATATTCACCACGGCAATCGGCCCTGGTCATTAGTAAGCGGAGAAGTACCCTCCTCGAAAGTAAAAACCGTACCACATGTCACCTGTTGACGGCGCGGATGCACACTTCCGTACCGGTAGACGACGCAAAGTGGCCGCGGATGTCTGAGAGCGACGAACTCAGTTCTATTCAGTTCTAGATCCTCGCGTTCTGTGGTTGACCTCAGCTGTCCAATAGCTGCGTGCCGTTGTGTTGTGCCCTCTCCGCCGCACTGGCTTCAATATCTCCGATTTCCGCGAACTAAAAGCCGAGTGCTGCAGCGACTTGGCCAATCCAGACTTTCTCATCCCAATTATACCTCCTCTTGCAAACTCTCTCAAATGCATGTTTTGAGTACAGATCCGACGTCGAGGCATCCTCAGTGCAATCCGCGGTCATAAGTTTCCTTGCGTGAGAGGGTTGCTCATGATACCACATCGAGGCACGATTTCCATGCGCTGTGGGGCAGCAGAAGACTATTTAGTCATTGGTCTTTTTTCTTAATAATTTCCATATTCGCGTTCCAGGTACTTTAATGCGAAGTTTCATCAGGATCAAACCATTTTCTCGGCGTGCTTCGTTTTATTTAGTAAAAAGTTTATTTATGTTGTCGATATATTTTTATCAATAGCTGCGATAAAAAGTTCACGATTGAAAAAGTTTTTTCGTGATCGGATATCCTTCCTATGGAAAATCGTTTACGCATGTCTTCTGCTTAAAATAATGCACAGTTGTTTTTACTGTGGTGCAGACATATCAGATTCGTCTCTATGTCTTCGCTTCGAACAGTCCAATTTGCAAAATAAATCGGAGAGTATATCCTATGCCGATAAATTGGCATATAATTTGCAAGATTCTAGATGTACAAGTTTGGCATTATAAAGCATAAGTCACGTTTGTGTTTACAGTATATTTGCTGTACTATCTAGACATCTAAAAACCAGACTGAAAAAAGCGTTTTTTAGTCAAATACCACTTACTACAAAGACATTATAATGCATTTTGTGTCCAATATAATACAAAATTTTCCTTCTGGGGTTACAAATAAACTTTTTTTCGATATCTCGGCTTCTAAAAATCCGATTTAAGGAATTCTTTCAAAACCGACTACTATTCACGTAGTGCAGCATTTTTTTACATGTTCATGTGTATTTTTTAGTTCACAAATATGTCGATACGGGTTTTCAAGGTGTAAGTGCGTTTTTTCTTATAAAAACCCTATTAACAAAATAATTTTTTTAAAGTATGCCATTCGGTACAATAAAGTATGAGAACATATCCTTTTATATAGGGCATTTTTTTTGGGACGTAAAATTAAACATGTTAGTAAAATCGTGCAATGCATTGATTATGATACGCTTTCCAACATACCAGAAATCATTATTCAAGTTATTACTCAAGTTATGAGGATAATGGTTGTGAAATAAATCTCGCTCCTGTGCCCTGACCTTTGACTTCATTCCGATAATATTCAACAGAATCAGTTCCGTATATCTCCGGAACAACATACTAAAGTTTTGTCTCAATAGAAGCATTTTTAGTCAAATTATGAGGATAATAGCTGTGGAATAAATGTCCCTCCTGTGTCCTGACCTTTGACCCCATTTCGAAGATTTTCAACAGGACCGGTTCAGTATACGTCCGGAACAACATGATAAAGTTTTGTTGCAATCAAAGCATTTTTACGCAAGTTATAATGCATAAGGGCCATGAAATAGATCCCGCTTCTGTGTCCTAACCTCTGACTCCATTTCGCCCATTATCAATAGAGTTCGTCCCAGATGGTCTCCTACCACATACTAGAATTTCATCGAAATCGAACCTTTTTTACGCAAGTTATGATGTATAAGGGCAATGGAATGGATCCCGCTCCTGTTTTCTGACCTTTGACCCAATTTCGTCGATTTTCAAAAGGGTTCATTTCCCGGAGGTCTTCTACAACATACTAAAATTTAATCGAAATCTAACCATTTTTACGCAAGTTATTGTGCGGGCGGGCAGACAGACAGACAGACGGCCAAAGCTGGAGCATATACGCTTCTTCAACTTACGGTTGGAAAGCGTAAAAAACGATTACGGCTATCTCTGCTCTGAAAAGACGTATTTGTAAACTTATGTTTCCTACTTTTTTCAAGAATTACTTTTCCATGAAAAGAAATTTTTGCTTTATTTTACTCTTCAATTATTCAAAAATGTTTCTACAAGGTCCTGGAACGTCCATTTATACGCGTAGAAGGTTATTTGATTAAAGAAATCCCTTTTTTAGAATACCCTCCATTATGATGAATATTTAATACGCCACATGGCTTTTCCATTAGCGTCTCGTAAAGTTACATAACGTTATACTCCGTATCTTTTCTTCTACTTGTTCCGTTTGAAAGTAGTCCTTTTTTCTGCTGTTACTTATTTCAATGAAAAACTCTTCGTGCACAATTTGTTAATTTCTGAAACACAGCTTTGATCTGCTAGTGTGAGTAATGGACTATTTGTACAGGATGAGTCAAAAGTCCAGGAGGCCCTTGTATTTCAGAAACGGGAGAGAAAATTAAATATCTGAATACCCTAGCAAAGAATCGGTGGTGGTGGTAGGGGGAAGGATGGGGTTGTCTTTCTTTTAGGCTACTTACGAAACATCGCCGCCATCTTGAAATCCGCCGTATTGGATCATGGTCAATTTTTCCAAATGGTAAGTTGCACATCAAACTATATAATTTTTACAAATGGTTCATGTTGCATATCAAACAAGACCATCATTTTCTCAGAAACTGATTGTCCTAATCCAATTCGACATATGCGTTGTGGTTTACAAGTTATCAAGTTGAAATATCCATTGCAGTTAACTTTTCAAATATGTTTTGCGGAAGCAGTGGTAGCGAAAAAAAGGTTTGTACCTTACCGCATCCACCGGGAAACCTTTGCATCGTTCAAAGAATATAATGCTCCACATTTCTGTTGCAGCGCATGGCAAAGAATAAAGAAGAAATATCTTATTAGTGTTTTCTCAACCGCTGACACAGCGGAAAAATTAAGTACACCCCCCACCCCTACCGACAGAACAGTGAACGAAAAAATGTCTCATATGCTAGCCTAAAGTATTGTATAAAATAAATGGCTTCCGGTGTTGAAAAAACCTTTAAATAAGGCGTGTAGAATCCGAGATATTGAGAAAAACATATTAAGAATATACGCACTGTGGAGGCGAAATTGTGCATATTTTGTGAAGAAAAAACGAACATAGGATTTGCATAGTAAGTAGTATATCACCGAAGAAAGAAGTTTTTCCATCGGGTTCTTGGTCACGCAGACATTGCTGCCAACATAAGCGTTAATTTACACCCTCTGGTGGCAGATTTGCGGTTTAAGAAAAATTGAAATTACATGATAAACATTTCGCAGCGAAAACGCTCCCCAAGAAGGAAGAAATGTTTCAAATCGCACTCATAGAAGCAGAGATATCGACAAAATTAAAATTTGCATCTGCGCCCCCTGGAAGAAAAACCATGCACTATTTTTAGAAGAAAGTATTCTCAAAAGAGGTATTTATCCACGAAATAACTTTTTTCAATCGAGTTTTAAGAAGCTCAGATTTTTATGCAAATGCATCAGAAGTAGAAATTAAAACTTACGCCTCCTGGTGGCCATACCATTCTTTACAAAATATTAGAGATTATATGCAAAATATTTCTGATCAGGAGCTGTATGCGACACACCAGGACTTTTTCAAATTGGAGTTTAAGAATCAAGGATATATATCGGGGGAAACGCAGTTCATCATTTCACTCCCTTGCGGAAATTCGATGAATTACTTGAAAATTTTGATAATACATAAAAAACATTTCGCACTGGAAACTGTTCAACAAAGAAGGAATTTTTCAAATCAGACTCTTAGAAGCAATGACATCGGCTAAAATAAGATATACGTCTACACACTCTGGCAGAGGAACCATACATTATTTTAAGAATTAAATATTCCGAAATGGTTTATCGGCGTGAGTGGTATCGGTCCACGAAAGCATTTTTTCAATTGTGATTTGAAGAGCATATATTTTGCTGCAAATGCCACAGAAGCAGAAATAATAACTTACGCCCCGTGGTAGATATATGCAGAACTTTTTGCATCAGGAGCTGTATGTGAAACAGGAACAAGTTTTCAAATCGGAATTTTTGATGCTGAGACATTGGAGAAATAGCAAATTACTGTATATTTACGGCCCTTAGCGAAAAATCTATACCTAGCTTTAAAAAGAGACTATACGTAAAAGAGTCTTCCATATAAACTAAATCGAAATGTAAAACGTTTTTGCAATAAGATGTTTCGAAGCATACAAGTACCAGACGAAGGTACTGTAACCGGTGCGCGGTACTGTAAAATGTGGTAATCATTCTCCTTGTCTTCTGTTCAGAAGTGCCATTGTCCATCGTTCGCGTTAATGGACAATAACGCTACACCCCGTCGTATGGTGGCTGCTGATGAGGTGTTGCAAAGTAAAGACATTCAGCGGATGGATCGGCCAACACGTTCCACTTACCTGAATTCAATAGAATACCTGTTGGACGCACTAGGGATACGCGCTACTCAGTAAGCAACTACACATTACGCCAGACAGATGAAGATGCATTCCTCGGTTACTGACGCCTAAAGAAATACATGTGCGTGTTTTGGTTTGTGAATTTTTGAAGCAAAAATTAGCTTCAAACGAGGACTAAATGCAGGCAGTGATAACAGGCGATGAGTCTTTTCTTTATCACTAAGATCCAGAGAGCAAACAACAGAGCTCAGCATGGAAAACTCCGTCATCTCCAAAGGCAAAAATGGCAAGATGTGAAAAGTCTGCCTGAAAGGTAAGGGTAACCACTTTCTTTGATTATCAAGAAATGGTGTACCAGGATGACGTGCTGCCAAAAACCACAGTTGATTCCTGTTATTACGTGTATCTTTGGACAAAACTGATCGCACATTACCGTATGAAGCGTCCACGCATTCGCTAAAATGTTTGGAAACTCCACCATGATAACGTTCAAACTCACTTGGCACAGAAACACAGAAAGTCACTGCCTTGTTGACTGGAAAAATATTGTAACGATTTTACACTCTCCATATTGTACAAATTTGGGACCCTATGATTTTTTCTTTTCCTAACTCTCAAAAAGAACTTACGAAGACGAAGGTTTACGTCAACAGAAGAGGTAGTCAAAGCTTCAGAATCTACTTTTCAAAGAATGCTAAAAGATGACTTTCAGAATGTGTTTGAGGAGAAGCAGCGACGTTGGGGTAAGTGCATTGCCTCCGGAGGAGATTACCTCAAAAAATACCACAGCCATATGCAGTTGAGGTTCTTACATGCATGTTTTTAAATTTCAGCTCAAATCTTTCTTGAACGGGTCTCGTATAAAGAATGTACCTGATGGAACGCTTCACCATGTTGTGTTTGACCAACCGGCAACCATTCATCATAAAGGTGTTGACGGCATGTTAAGGGCAAGGCTGTTCAGAGAACTACTGCAATGATGGTTCAAAATCAGAACTCAATTCAGTATCAGATCCTGTATCCAAGATGAAACGATATCTGAATATAAAATTCCATCTCGAAAGTACAATAGTGTGTCTTTAAAATGTAGTCATCTCTTATTGAAGACTATGCAGATAATAGTTGTTAGGTGTGTATGAGGATTAGTTACAATAAAATTATGCTCTGACGCTGAAGGTGTGTAACTGTAGAAGCAAAAATGACGCTAAAGAAAAGAAGCCAAATTGGACTAACAAACATTTTCATGGAAATTTCGCTTACTGGTGGATGCTATTCTGGCCTCGTTTGCAAGGATATATCAATAACATTATATCAAATAGAATTTAATAATTCAAGGAAAGAGGTTTTAATTATCCCAAAAAATTTTCAGGTTACGGTTAGTAAAAAGAGCTGTGACGGAGATATTTCCGATTCCATTGTCAAATTCAGAAATGGTAATATGGGAAGAAAATGAGAAAGAAATTATCAGTCATGTAATAAGAAAGAATATTTTTTCTCTTCTACAGATCGATGAAATTCTGACCGAAATCATTCTACCCAACTTATCTTATTTGTTACGAAATAATGCGTAGGGCATTGTTAAGATATGCATTTTGTCAATATCTACGTACAAAAACCACGGTTGAGGAAATTTTGATATTTATAGCAAGTCAGTTACATCATATAATACATTCTGGATGAAAATTAGTTGATTTTACAATAAACTAGGCGATTGCTATATCAGGGAGACATTGTGGATTGATTGCATGACTGAAAGATGTCACCCCTTCAGCTAACTGAAGGAATTGGAACATGCACATAGAGGCCCTGATTGCAAAGGGAGGTATTGCTTCCGGAGAAATCACTTGAACACGGCGTAAATTTTGTAATATTAAATATCTTTCGTGTGCAAAACACGCTAATTTTTCTCTGAAGTGTGAAAACACTAACAGGAAGCACACAGACCTTTTGCGAAATTATAAGGCTGTCAAGTAGTAAAATTCTGGGCAGGATATTTTAATGATCCAAACACATTTCAGTGATTTGGATTGATTAGCATTTTAGTTCACTAAATTAGATATTTTTAGTCCTACATATGAACGACACTAGAATATTAAGCCTACAATGTACGCAGCAAACATATTTTCAACAACAATAAAACTACAAAAACTGTCTGAACGATGAAGAAAAGCATTTTAAAGCAACCCTGCTCTCAAATGAAGTTCTTAAATCTATACGAAGCTCTGTTTTTAAAAATTAAATGATGAAATTTATGTGATATTTTATGGATACTGACAAAATATTTAGAGGTCCCTATGCGAAGAAATGTCATCTGATACCAGCGATTAATGGCGTATTCTTAAAAGAACAATAAACTCATTTCGGGCATTTTTTTTCTCCGCGCGAAAATGTAACGTTGAAAGAGACATGAAAACTGACGCTATCAGAAATGCTTTATCGTGGGTAGTTCTCCCGCTAGAGCGTTTTTTAAAATCAGCAGTGACGTCACGCTAGACAAACGACCGAACACTCAGCGTGCGGAGAGCTCCAGTCAGTGCTGTTTACCGTTCTGGGCAGCGCAGTCGATCCCATCAATCTGCAAAATTGCTAGTGTAAATCCTTATTCATTTTAAATACGCTATTCTGCCGGTACAGTACGAATGTTTGACAAGGAATGCGAAAACAAATTCGAAGATAGAAAAGGTAATCTTGACTGGTGACAATGTGATAACTGCGAGAGAATGTCAATAGACGCTGAGTGTTTGTGTTGAAACGAGAGTGATCAGATGCTGAAAATAAAAGGTAGTGCCCAATGTATAATGAACCACGAATCATTCGACAGTGTTGTTTTAAACATCTACACCCCACAAGCAAATCGTTATCAAATGATTCTTCAGGCGGAAAACAACGAAAAAATATGAACTTGTATGTAGCAAACTATGGAGACACGTTGCGTACAAACAATTCGTATATTTGGTGAATGCCTAGATGCCTCTAGGGAAAAAAATCAGAAAAGTGATCCCTTCTTTTGTTGTTAAAATGTTTTCCTGAATCTGATGAACAACACTATTCGGGTTTTGTTTGTTGATCTAGAAATGACACAGACTATTTCGATTAACTCCCACTGTCACTGAAAATGTGCTAGCTACTGTGTGTATACGAGTATATAAAGGTATTTTTCATTGAACTAAGTGCATATATAGTTTTTAAGTTTCTTCTATTGTCATGAGAGAAACAACTTTATGAGTATCTCTCGTAGCCCAAGCGCAAAGTCATTAATAAACCACCGCTCCACGAAAATAAAAATACCGCAATAGTTGAACATGATATGAAAAACAAGAAGAAAACTTTGAACTAGAAATAACAGTTCGATAGAAATGCAGTTTATGTAAGTGTGATTTCTGCGATTGTTTCTGTATGGCAGGTTAGTCAGAGGTAGACATTTTTGTAACAGCAGTTCAGCATCTCCATTACACGTTTGAGCTAACCACCAGAAATGGTTGGTTATACTGGTCCGCCATGCTTTTAGTGAAGGAGCTTTCTTTTCAGCAGCTTTTAGAGTTTTAGTCAAACTTTTGGCCATGTTATGATGAATTTGGGATACTTTTTCTTCATGAGGGCACGAATGCTTCTATGGCTATCTGATAAAAAAAACTGATATTTTTATTTCTTCATAGAGGCTTGAGAGTAATAAATCGCACGCATTATTTTCTAAGTCCCCGTCAAAAACTCCTTTTTAGACGACAATAAAATCTACAATATTTCCCTCGCGAATATCCATAATGGAATACGTTCAGTATTTGGCGCAAAAACCTGGCGAATCAAACTCCCCATGTCCGCTCACCCACATTTCGGAATCACATAGTTTTAAATCATTGGTTACTTGTTTTTTCCTACTCTGCCACGTAAATGTGATTATTAGCCGAACTAAAAATGTCACCACTTTGTAAAAAGTAGTTACTGAGTGCATGTATACCAAGGGTTTCAGCGAAATTTGTAAACTTCTTAAAATTCATTCCAGTTGTGTAAATTGCAGCAGAAAGTTTGATGACTAATGAACAGGACACGTGCAATAGAAGGAGAGAAATTTCTGACACTAATTACCTCATACTTTTCCTCACAACCCCTACCGCGCCCGCTGCTGCAGAAGTGGTCTGACTCACCGCTTATCTAGTGTGACGTCATCACCAGAAACTTTGTCTGCTGTTTACTCAGCTCCCAATGGCCGTAGGGAAACATTTCGGCTCTATGATCATCATCATGTCACCCGCATAACATGACAGCAAACATTTGTATTTCCGAGGACCCTTTTTTTTAAGTTTACTGTTCCTTTAATCATAAGTTTTCCTAAAGAAATATAAATGTTAGTATGGAAAGTTTGTAATTATTCACTGAAATTACATATGAGTGTGTCTTCAAGCTTTGTGGTCGTTCTTTGGTGAGTTGAGAATCTCGAAACTTCTAGAAATCCTGAACAAATTTAGCATATGAGTTATTCCGGAGGAGAATTTAGATCCAACTGCACTACGAGTTGTAAGCCAAAGCTACTGAGCGGGAATATTGCAGATCGCAAAATTTAAGGAGTGCGAGCTATAAATTTATTATGAGACTTTTATCACAGAGAAGATCCTACTGAACTGGCACTCAGATTCTGAATAATTTAAATAACGAGTTTACAATTTACACTAAATTTGGTGTAATTCGGTAAACATTCCACTATTCCGACTTGCAAGTGAATTCGCTGTTCCTGATATTAATGACACCTTTACGGAATTAAACTGTGACAAAGCCGATTACGCTAATATTTACAGGAAGCTTTAACCTCCTTTATTATATGACATAGGTACTCCTTCAGATAATTTGTTTGCCCTAACAGTATATATTGTATTTTATTTTCAGAATTAAATACCGGAAAGCATTTCGAAAGAATTTAAATGTTTCTTAACAGAGTCTTACTCCCAAGGGAAATTGGTGTAATTTCTTACATACGTTTAAAATATGTAATAGAAAATCCATATTTGAAATTAGTTTACTTTGGTTTGAGGCTTTCGTCGAATAAGAGAACCAGAAACCTATTAATATTTTCTCTAGAAATTCAATTGTTCCATAATCATGATATGCTTCAAGTAATTGAATAAACAAAACTCGGCCGAAACTGATCTTACATTTGCTAATGACTGACTTACCAGGAATACACTGTAAAAATAATGACTGTTTAATGATGAGCTCCACATAATAATCTTCGATGTATCAAACTGCTACGTGAGAGCGTAAAATTCGCTGTATCGCAGAAATGTCATAAATTCTTGTCATATTCTGTATGAAAATAGTTCGTTTCGTGACAATTAAACTAAAAACGAACCTTAAAATTTTGCCTAATATATTGACTGTATAGAATTACTCTCACTTAAAGAAATATTACACTTAATACATATCCTACAAAACACATATAAGAACAGTGAACACGAATTTTTACATGGGCGCTTAAAGAAAGGGAAATACACAGTCGAGTCACATTATTTTGACCACCTTCCACTTTTGAAGTCAACAGCGCGTAGTCAATGAAGGAAGGCACGTGTCGTGAGATGGCTTGGAGGGAATATAAAGTTAGCTGTATGCAAAATGAACACATATCACTCGCTGCTGTCAGGCATAAAAGGAGTGCAAATGCTATCGAATTCAAACTGAAAATATTCTCTTTTGTTTGATACCATTTATAACGAAGGCTATTACACTACCGGACAATTGCTAAGGACGGATGACAATAGAAACGATAGCAACCATAAAATGGAAGGCGGGAAAATGTGGAAATTAGCATAAGTGCGGGATACAGTAAGACGTGTTTTGCGTATGCATATTTTGGACTGCCGAACTTGTTCGTGACGTCATAGCGCTGATAAGAGATATAAAGGATTTGACGCGTATTGACCGTTGTTGTTCAAACGCAAAGTTGAAAGGAAAGAATCAATTGACGAACTTGCAATTTTCAGTATGTCTTCCCGACATCACCTAAATGATTTTACGCGTGGCCGTATTATTGGCAAGATTGAAGAAGGGCGAAAAATAACAGATGTTGCCAGGGAGTTTGACGTCAGCCACAGTGTTGTTTCAAGGCTTTGGAAATCAATTCAAACAAATGGAGAGTGTAGCAAACGTCACGTGGCAGGTCGTGTTCGCAGTACGACACCTGCAGAAGATCGGTACATAGTGCTATCAACAAAAAGACACCGGCGCAGCACAGCTAGTGAGGTAGCAAATCAGTTTATGACTGCTACTGGCAAGCGGATCTCCCGAAAAACTGTCGCCAGACGTTTGCATGAAGGAGGACTATACACCCGCCGTCCTGTTGTGTGCATCCCATTGTCCAGACGTCACCGTACCGCCCGTTTGCAATGGTGCCATCAACATCGCAATTGGACTGGTAACGACTGGTCTGCTATCCTCTTCTCAGATGAGAGTAGATACAGCCTATCGTCTGATTGGCGACGACAACTGATCTGGCGTGATAGTGGTACTGCATATTTTCCATCAAACATACAGGAAAGGGACAGATATCCGACATGTAGTGTCATGGTATGGGCTGTCATCATGATCAGTGGCCGTACGTCTCTCTATGTGCTTCCAACTGGGACTATGACTGGCCAAAGATACATTAATGATGTTCTGCTACCTCATGTTCGCATGTTCCGTGGTGCTGTCGGTGATAGATTCATTTTCATGGACGACAACGCAACATGTCATCGAAGAGTCGCTGTCCAGGAGTGTCTTGAGAGTGAGGATATTCAACTCCTCGTATTGCCAGCACGTTCTCCAGATCTGAATCCCATTGAAAATGTGTGGGATGCTTTGGGGAGGAGTCTTGCTAGTCGCCAATGCCCTCCAATAAACAAGGACACCCTCATGCGTGCACTGACAGAGGAATGGGATAAATTACCCCAACAGCTGCTTGATAATGTTGTGCAAAGCATGACACGACGTGTGGAATCTTGCATCGTCCTCCATGGTGGCCATATCCCGTATTGACATCTTACGCAGGAACGCCTGCGGAAGGTAATTGCATTTTTTTCACGTTTACGTATTCTGCACAAAATTGCCTGTTTGTCCCTTGAACACGTTCCAAAGCTTTCTGAATTTCATAGCACAATAAATTGTCTTTCTTGTAATGTCCTGGCATTCTGACATTATTTTATTTCACTTGGCATCCAACCACACTTATTTTTTTATGCGATATACAGCCGTTTATGATCCATTCTTAGCAATTGTCCAGCAGTGTATTATAGGTACAGCTTGTCTGTCAAGCAATGCAAAGTTTTTCGGCTAGGGAACGTAAAGGTAAATTATAATTTCCCTAATATCTCTGTTTCTAAAAGTCCGATTTAAAAATGCTTTTTGCAACGGATAGAACTCCTAGTGGGAAATATTCTGCATATTATTCCTACGTTTTGGGAAACAACTATTTTGCCACTAGTGAGAGTAAGCGTATATTTGTGTTTCCGATCTATTAAGACCAATATTTGTGTTTCTCAAAACTCGATCGAAAAAGTTCGTGTGTGGTAAATACAGCTCAGTACGAAAAATCGTTTAATATTTTCTGCTTAAAACAACGGATAGTTTTCCCGTCCGGGGCGTAGATGTACGATATATCATATTTTTCTGTATCTCTCGGCTTCCAGCAGTCCAATTTGAAAAATTCTTTCTTTGCTGGAGGGCGCCAATGACGGTTCTAGGCCGGTATTGAGGGGGCCGAGGCCCCCATAAATATAAAAATTTTTTGGGGAATTATATACTAATTTTAATTAATTACGGGCGCATGCAGGAATTGTGCCCCCGCAATTTTTTTGTTTCTCCCCAATTTGTTAGTCTAGAACCGCCAGTGGCGTGCGCTTTTATTGCGAAATGTTTTTTCTAGAACCGCCAGTGGCGTGCGCTTTTATTGCGAAATGTTTTTTATATACGTATATATATTACTAGTGGACTTTGCCAACGCGGCAGACCTGAGTTTCTTGAACGATCCAGAGAGCACCCCGACCTTCCAAGGGGCGAGGGGCTCCTCTTGGATCGACGTGACTCTCGTCAGAGTCTCTAAGCGCAGCCTTGTCCAGGATTGGCAAGTACTGGACGACGAGAGCTGCAGTGACCACCTAGCGCTATCTTTCGTTTTGGGATCGGAAAAGCCCATCCGACCCAAGCGCAAAAGGTTCTTAATGAAGAATCTAGACTGGTGGGCTTTTAAAGCCAAGTTAACTACCTTGTTGGGGGTAGGAGGGAAGAAGAGGCCGCAGAAGTGTCGGACCTCAACTCCCTCTTTGAAGAACTTACCAGTCAAATAACAACGCTATGCGAGAGTAGTAGGGGAAATAAAAGGGGAGCCAAGGACCCCCACCCCTGGTGGTCGGAGAAACTAAAAGCTCTAAGGGCGAGAGCTAGGCGGAGTAGGAAAGCTCTGCAAAGAGCAAAAGCTACTCCGCAAGACAGGGAGTGCACAGAAGTGCATAAAAAGGCTCGTTCAGCATACAGGAGAGAACTGAATCTCTCGAAAATCTCCTACTGGAGAAAACTGTGTGAGTTTCAAACTCCGGCTGACCCTTTCGGGATCCCATATAAGATCTCGAGCGGATCCATAACCGAACCGCTAAAACTGGCAGCGGTAGAAAGGGCAGACGGTAGCCTATCAAAGACTCTTGATAGTACCGTAGAAAGTCTCTTGGATTACCACTTCCAAGGAGACGAGGGAGAAGGGGACTCCCTCAACAAAAAGAAATAAGGGAAGAAAGTCGGATCCCGCCGGACACTGGTGAGGACCCCCCTTCACGAGAGACGAAGTGGAGAATGCCCTCTCCAGTCTAAACACCGGCAAAGCACCAGGCAAGGATGGGTTCGACCTCAGCATAGTCAGAGAAATCTACTATGCCAATCCCGGGTATTTTGTGGCGCTCCTAAACGAATGCCTCGGGAGGGGAATCTTCCCAGACTTGTGGAAAACAGCGGTGCTAGTTCTTTTCAACAAGACCGGAAAGAACAAAAATGATCCCGCAGCCTATAGGCCCATCTGCCTCCTCTCGGCGTGGAGCAAGGTGCTGGATAAGCTCATAACGAACAGAGCGCTTGGCTTTCTCATGGAGCAGGGAAAGCTAAACAGGAACCAATTTGGTTTCCTTCCGGGGCGTTGCGCAACGCAGGCAATTCGCAGCCTCCGAGAGAGGGCAGAGAGGAACAAAGCGGAGGGGCTCCATACCTGCTTCATCTCACTAGACGTGAGGGGGCATTCAACAGTTTCTGGTGGCCAATGGTTTTAACCAGACTTAAAGAACTTGGCTGTCCAAGGAACCTGTTCAAACTGATCAGCAGCTACCTGTCTGATAGAAGAGTCGAGTTCGAAGCGGGGAATGGGCAATCCTCGCGTTCGTACCATAGAGGGTGTCCGCAAGGATCCAACTCCGGGCCGCTCTGGTGGAATATAGTTGCTGATTCAGCACTGAACCTAGACCTGGGGCCCGCAGTGGAGATTCAAGCCTATGCGGACGATTTCGTTCTCGTGGTCTCCGCCTCAGGGAGACACGTGATCGAAAGAGAAGCACATAGGGCCTTGGATGTGCTAGAAAATTGGAGCAGAGAAAGCAAACTGTGCTTCGCTCCTGAGAAGACCACTCTGCTAGCAATAGCTAAGAGAGGAGTAATGAAAACACCACCCCAGTGCAGATTCCAAGGGTGCACTATCAAGGCGGTGCGTGAAATGAAATACTTGGGTGTGGTCCTGGATCAGAGTCTATCAGGGCTGCCACACCTGAGGCACCTTAGAACAAGGTGCACGGTGATTCTCAATAGATTGAATGGCATGAGGTTAACGGGCAAAACCAAGAAGGCCTTCTATCAGAGAGGAATTGAAAGAATTCTGACGTATGCAAGTGGAGCATGGTGGACTCCCACAGTCAGAATGAAGAAGGGGATAAACCAAATCCAAAGGTTGGCCCTACTAAGGATAACCGGTTGTTTTCGCACAACGTCGACCCTAGCACTCCAAGTGCTGGCGGGGTGCGAGCCGGCAGACCTAGTAGTGGAAAGGGAGGCAGCAATGCACCGCCTAAGGTCAGGCGAGGACGCCTACCTTCTCGGTGCGCCGCATCGAGCCTCCGACATGGAGATGGAAAGCGTGGACTGGCAGATCCACCCTGCCGAGGAAATTTGCCCACCGTGGGACAAGGAGAAACCCACGGGAGTTGGGCATGAGCTGTTCACGGACGGCTCAAAGATGAAGGGACAAGTGGGGGCAGGCTTCTGTGCGTTCTCGGACTGGTACGAAGCCACTGCAGGAAGCGTGAAATTATCGCAGAACGCTTCTGTCTTCCAGGCAGAACTTCTGGCGATAGAGATGGTACTCACCTGGGCACTCCCCAGGCGTAGTGAAGAAAGAATAAAACTCTACTCGGACAGTGAGGCAGCACTGCAGGCTCTGAGTAGATTCAGGGGAAGAAACCCCATCGTCCAGAGGATCAAAACCCTCTTGAGGGCAGAGGGAGATGGGGCAGTTAGTTTCCACTGGGTACGAAGCCATGTCGGAATCCTAGGAAACGAAAGGGCAGATCAGCTGGCGAAGGCAGCCACGCTGAAAAAGACGGTCGACGTGCAATGCAGAACGCCGCGAAGGTGTACTCGCGCAGCATTAGCACGTCGGACCATGACCGAATGGCAGGTCAGATGGGACACGGGAGAGACAGGGCGGAAGACACACAGAGTGTTTCCGAAGGTCTCGACCAAACGAGCACAGACAAATAAGTTCCTGAATCAAGTACTCAGTGGCCATGGCATCAGCCCTGAATACCTAGGCAGATTTGCCATCAGGAACTGCACTTGTCCCTGTGGAAAGAGAACGGCAAGCATAGAACACTGCGTACTTGAATGCAGTGGCTTCGCCGAATGGAGAAACACACTGATCCCAGGTGTGCAAAGAACGCGAAGATTGGATCTGCTCATCCAATCTTCCGTTAACAGGAGGGGGATAATAGCCTTGGTTGAAAGGCTAACCCTCCAGCAACATACCATCTTCCCCAATCAAACGGGGACCGAAACGCAGGAGGTGAACGTGCACACCGAAAGCGATTCGGAAGATGAATGAGGGTAGAAGTCTGTGGGAAAGCAGACGAAGAGACCACCAATGTAAATATTCTGTAAATAAATTTTTTGCTATCTCTTGATGTTGTAAGTCCTAAGCATGAGGACAGTGCATACATGTGTGTAGATGTTTTGAAAAAGAAAATAAAGGGAAATTATTCCCCAAAAAAGTTCGAGGGCAAGGAATCTTCCAGTCAACGATAAAGTAAGAAACGACCTATCCCGCCAGACAGAGCGGGAACACAGACAAGGTATACTAGGTCGCCTGCCAGCACGTCACCACGGGCTGGTCTCTGGGCCATTAGGGTGGCCAGGGTCCGAACCGGCGTCTCAAGGCAGGATAATTGTCGCAACATGTCAAAATAACATCCAAGGTGCTCAATAAGTCCCCGTGGAGCCAAGACAGATTGGCGGAACGGGACAATGAAATCAGTATATACGTATATATATATCTCATCATCATCATCATCATTTTCAACCATTATCGATCCATTGCTGGACGAAGGTCTCCCCAAGTTTCTTCCACAACGATCTGTCTTGTGCAAGTCTCCATATATATATATATATATTGAACTTTCAAGTTTGATGCTAGAAAGCATAAGCTTACAGTTCCAGTTACCGCTTACTTAGAGCGTCTAAGACCCCGCTTGAAAAAATCCTTTATCGATCAGGTACTACTAACAACGAAAACACCTCTTGTGTATTTCCTGTTCAAAATAATGCACATTTTTCCCGCTAGTGGGCGCAAGCATTTAACCTCTTTTTCCCTGGATATATCTGCTTCTAAAAGACAGATTTGAAAGATGCTTATAAAACTGAATGCCATTCATCTTATGGAACTTCAAGAATGCTTCGTGTTTTTTACGTTTTCCAACCGTAGGTTGAAGAAGCGTATATCCTCCAGCTTTGCCCGTCCGTCCGTCCGTCTGTCGGCACGATAACTCACGGAAAAATGGTTCTATTTCGATGAAGTTTTAGTATGTAGTAGGGGACTACCAGGGGACGAACCCTATTGAAAATCGGTGAAGTGAGGTCAAAGGTCACGCCATAAGAGTGGGATCCATTTCACTGCCTTTATGCGTCATAACATGTTCCTGTCGTTTGAAATACTTGCGTAAATATGGTTCGATTTCGATGAAATTTTAGTATTTGGTAAGGAACCACCTGGGGACGAACCCTATTCAAAATGGGCGAAATGGGGTCGAAGGTCAGGGCATAAAGGTGGAACCCATTTTATTGCCTTTGTGCGTCATAACATACGTAAATATGGTTCGATTTCGATAAAATTTTAGTATGTGGTGGGGAACCATCTGAGCACGAACCCTATTGAAAATGGGCGAAATGGGGTCAAAGGTCAGCACACTGGAGTGAGATCTGTTCCATTGCCCTTGTGCATCATAACTTACCACAAAAGGTTTCGATTGTGACACAACGTTATCATGTTGTTCCGGAGGTATAGTGAACCGGGTCTGTTGAATGTCAACGAAGTGGGGTCAAACGTCATTGCACAAAAGCAAGATTTATTCCACAGCCATTATTCTCATAACTTGCGTAAAACTGCTTATATTGCGACAAAACTTTAATATGTTATTTTTGAGGTGTACTGAACCGGTTGTGTTGAATATCATCGAAATGGGGTCAAAGGTCATGACACAGGAGCGAGATTTATTCCACAGCCATTATCCTCATAACTTGAATAATAATTTCTGGTATGTTGGAAAGCGTATCATAATCAATGCATTGCATGATTTTACTAACTTGCTTTTTTGTTGTTGTTTGTTTGTTTTGTAGTTCTCAGCAATATTCCCTCAAAGCGGCCTTGGGCAATGCGCGCCTGACCCGATGAGTTGGGCAGGAATCAAACCCACTTGGGCAAAACATTTTATTTGCTTTGATATATTTTTTTTCAAGTTGTTTCAACAATGAAGAATTAAAAGCAACAGCAGAGCAGACTTTTTTCAGTGGTTCTAAACAACTCTGATTCTTTCGTTTAGACATTATTAAATTCAACAAAAAGTACGGTACAAAAACGAACTTTAGCGCAAACACAAAACGTCTTTCCGCGTCTTTCATGTCGGAAGGAATCTGCCTTACTATCTGACAGAGTTCTGAACAAAACCCTTTTACCAGCGACTTACAATTTAACTGACCAGAATGCCTTTCCCCGCCAACTAGCGTAGTTGCATTAGTTAGTACAATGAAGTTGGTTACGGTTTGCTGTGATTGGCTGCCGCTGATGTGTTGTTTTGAGAAAAGACTCAATATCTGCTTCTTTCTCGGCGTGGGAAAATCACTAATCCGCATTCTCGCGTTGACTATCTGCTTGCACGAGGCTACTTTGAGAAGGAAGAACACAATGAGACGAACTTAGAAGGAGGCGAACGGCATTTAAGAAAAGTGTTGTTTTGACTTTTTAGAGACCACATTTTATTTATTTATTATTATTATTGCAGGTAATCCATTTTCGACTTACGAAAATTAATTAGGTATTTGCGAATTTCAATTTAAAATGCTTACTGCGCAGGAAAGGTCTGCACGGGCCTTAATTTGGAAAGCCTGCACGTCCAAAACCCGGCCCGTTTCAAATTTTTTTTTAAAGCCCGGCCCGTTTCAAATTTTTTTTAAAGCCCGGGCCGTAAATTTTTCCTGTTCCCAAGGCCCTGGCTGACCAGTAAAATTTCAACAATTACCAAAACACGAATTTGACATCTGGTGCACGCGGTCATTCGACTCCTGAAGAGTTTTCGTTTTTTTAATTGCTACGCGTATTCTATTACAATAAAAGTTGATTCAGAATATTTCTGAGACTTTGTATAAGTCACGTGACGCCCGAGGGGGGGGGGGGGTGATTTGTATGCCCAAAAATATTGCATGTAAAGACATTTTCCATGCCTTTCAAATTTTCTGGGTTTTCAAATTATCAGTCCCTACCACCGGATAAGGAGGGGGGTGTACGTTAATTCGAAAAGAAATAAATATCCAGAATTATGAGTCCGATCGTTTTACCGGGAGAAGATTTTATGGTTTTATAAACTGCACCTATCTCTACTGGTAGTTCATATCGCTGGAACCCAACATGTCTCTCGTGTGGGCGTGGACAGAACATTTGTGCCGCTTAAAATGCGATGTTCCAGACTTTGCGCTATCGTAACTCAAAACGTTTTTGCACTAGTTTCAGAACAAGGCAGTAATTTAAAATATTTCTAAATATCACCTTTCCCCTTTACATCGTCTACAAGCACATATTCTCCGGAAGCGATTTTTTCGCGAAAAATGTTCGCTTTCTTAAATTTTATATCAAGTGTGAAAGAGTATTTATCAGCAACACTGAACTGAGCAAGGAAAACAACGACAGACTGCCCAGCTAATCAGTGTCACAGAAGTTTTGAAAACGGCTGCCTGAGAGTGCAAATGGGGAAAATACGGCACATAATTATACACAGAAGTCAGTTTCTCCCAGCCCATTTCTCCCGTGCCATTTAAGGCAACTTAAAAGCTTTTCACACATCTAGAGAACAAAGTGCCGCCGATCAGAATAATAAACAAGAAAGATGACACCGAATTTTCGGATGTAATAAGCAAGTCTTTTGAATCCGTTCTGACGCAAATTGAATTTATCAAAGCTATTCAAAGTCACTCGAACCGGTACGGAAAACAATAGATCTGACGAAAGAAAGAAGATTTTCAATCGGGTTTTTAATCCCTCAGATATTGCTGTAAAAGGAATCGTGAGCTTACGAACTCTTAGAAACAGAGATATCGTCAAAAATAAGATGTGACTTTACGTCCCCTGGTGGGAAAACCATGCATTATTTTAGGAAGAAATTATTCTCAAAAGGTTTATCCATATAAGCGGGCCGCCCGGGTGGCGCAGTGGTCTAAGGCGCTGGCCTCTGATCATTCGTCCGTAAGGGGTCCGGGTTCGAATCCCGGTCAGGCATGGATGTTGTGCTTGTCTTACGGCACTGGCTCTCTCCCTTCCCTGGAACCAGTGACTCTAAATTAGGGACGGGCGACTGCTTATAGCCCATTGAGTTGCTCATGGTGGTCGTTAAACCTCCAATTAAAAAAAAATCCATATAAGCGGTATCGGTCCAAGAAAAAAAATTAGTCGAATTGTCAGGAGCCCAGATTTTGCTACAAATACATCAGAAGCAGAAATTAACACTTAACACAAAATTAACACCAAACCATTCTTTACCAAACATTAGATATTATGTGAAAAATATTTTCCATCAAGTCTTGTATGCGATACAGGAATAATATTCCAAATCGGAGCTTTAGAAGCAGAAACAACGCAGAAAACGCACTTTACCCCCTAGCAGAAAGTATATGTATTACTTGTAAATTTTGAATTTATAGGAAAAACATTTCGTATCGGAAACACTATCCAACAAAGAAGGAATTCTTCAAATCGGACTCTTAGAAGTA
Source organism: Macrothele yani (assembly GCA_039090855.1). Lineage (NCBI taxonomy): Eukaryota > Metazoa > Arthropoda > Arachnida > Araneae > Macrothelidae > Macrothele > Macrothele yani. Next base: position 210,513,085 of record CM077034.1, on the reverse strand, counting down.
GGGATATTGACAAAAATAAGATATACATATACGCCCCAGGTGTAGAAACTATGCATTATTTCAAGAAGAAAATGTTCCTAAAAGATTTGTCGACATGAGTAGTATCGGTCAACAAACGACTTTTTTTTCAATCGAAATTTTAGAAGCTCATATTTTGCTGCAAATACATCAGAAGCGGAAATTAAGACTTACGCCACCTTGTGGCCAAACCATTTCTTACAAAAGTTAGAAATTATGTGCAAACGATTTCCCATCAGGAGCTGTATGCGGTACAGAAATAATTTTTGAAATCAGACATATAGAAGTAGAGATATAGGGGGGAACGCAATTTACCGCTACGCCCCTAGCGGGAAGTCTATGAATTATACTTGAAATTTTGAAATTATATGAACCACATGTCACACTAGGAACACTATCCAACAAAGAAATAATTTTTCAAATCGGACTCCTAGAAGAGATGAATATCCAAAATAAGATATACCCCTACGCCGCCTGGCGTAGAAACCATGCACTTTTTAAGAACAAAATGTTTCTAAAAGGTTTGTCCACATGAGTAGTATCGGTCCACAAACGACGTTTTTTTCAATCGAGAATTTAGAAGCTCATATTTTGCTACAAATACATCAGAAGCAAAAATTAACACTTACGCCCCCTGGTGGCCAAAGTAATCTTTACCAAAAATTTAAAACTATATGTAAAAGACTTTCCACCAGGAGATGTATCCGCTGAATGAAAAAAATTTTAAATCGGAGTTTTAGAAGAAGAGTTATCGGGAAAAATATAATATACTTTTACGCCCCCTAGCGTAAAATCTATGTGTAATTTGAAAAAAAAAACTATATCTAAAACACTCTTTGTCATAAATGGAATCGAAAGATAAAAGAATTTTTTCAATCGGATGTTTAGAAGCAAATATGTTGAATAAAAGGTATTTTTGAATTCGACATCATCTGCATTTACGACCTCTAGCGGCAAAATAGTACATCGTAAAAAAAAAAGGAAATGAAGGATCATCATTCGCATATTTCAAGCTTCCCAATTCAAAAATAATTTTTCAATTCTATCAAATAGTTGCAGAGATATCATGGGTACAGACGTCGGACGGACGGACAAACCGATAACATAAGCACGATCTTTTTTTACAAAAGACGTGCTAAAAAGATCGTCTGCCACACCCCTGGTCTGTGAGCGGGTGGCTGGGTTTAGAAATGCTGCAGTTAATAGCCGACTTTGAAGCATGAGAGGAGGGTGGAAGTTAGGGAGAGAGAGAGAGAGAGGGGACCACATTCACACTGAAAAACTAAGGGAGCTGACCCACTTCAATTGTTTTGTAGGAGGGGAGGATGTCGTAAAACTTCTGTTTTTCCCATCAGCGGAAATTATTCAATCTTATCATGCTGCTGTATGTTGGGAGTTTTCCAAACGAGAAAGACATCGTACAGCTATTGTTTTGCTCATAAAAAAAAAACCTGCTCGGCCGGTTTCGGTTTCACATTAAATATTGAAGGCCCGGCCCGTAGCTCACTTTTCCTTGACGAAAGTGCAAATTAAATTATAAAAATACGGCTGTACTACGTAATCAGAACGCTCTCAAATAGTTCCGAATTTACTGTGTATCGTTCTGCTTTATTTACATGAAACCTGATAACACCCAACGTGTAAAAAAGTAGTTTACGACAATATATGATTTGTTTTCTACTATTTGTATGACATAATCTTAGTGTAATGAAATATTATTTATTTTATTATAGAAAATAATAATACGTTCATATTCATGTCACAAATTTATGCATCATAATTCCATTTCGTGCTCTTCTGAATACATACTTTCCTTTTCGGAGGAAGGCCATTACTTCAGCCTACTTAAAATCTGTCTTGGAATCTTTGTCTCTTCCTTCCGCAGCAATCGCGACCAATTCCACATCTGCAAAATTTATAAAATCCGAATAAATACTATTAAAAAATGAGGCGTCAATCTCAGCCACTTTGACTTGGCTTAAAGAATAAGCTAGTTCCGGATAAAAACAACTAGAAAACAAGCAAACGATGTAATGTTATTCGATATATTTCCTTCATAATATGTATCTACAAATAAACATAATCATTAAGGCGTCTATTGTAACAAATTTCTAAAAAAAACCCGCCTAAAATTTATCGTGAACTACTTCCCGTTGGGTGTGATCAGGTTGTAAACAATGCCAGAGAATATACAGAAAATCGGAAACTACGTTTTCTATTTTTTGAAATACCTAAAACTCAAAAATCGAAAATCTAAGCCGGCGGTGCATATTCTTGGCGTATAAGCTGCATTCGTGCAAAATTTCAGGTTTTTAGGTTGACTAATATATTTGTATTGTGAAGGACACACACACACACTTCTTTTTGTTATTATAGATGATGATGAGTATATTACACCCAGTTTCTCCCTTAAGTAATGCACACATTCTCCTCTAGGTTGCGTAAAGGTTTATCAGGTTATACTGCACACTTTTTGGTCTAATTGTTCAAATTGAAATACCCTTTGCATTTGATATCTTCAGGTATGTGGAACCTCTGCAGAGTTAGTTACTTTTAGAAAAAGTTTTCAGCTGCTTGTGGGAGTAATCAGATATTTGTATTTCTTTATGGTATATCTTTTGTGTGTGTGTGTGTGACCGGCTCTTTTCGCTATGAATGATTCAGCTGACATGATATTTTAAATTCTGCCAGTTTTTTCTTAGGTGGTGTAAGACTATTATTCGTTTTTTAGCGGAATGTTTCGGCTATGTAAAAATAATCTTTGAAATATTTGTTTCGTACCTGAAAGGATTCAAAAGACGTGCTCATTACATTAAAAAATTCGGCGTTTTCGTTCTTTATATACGTTATTTTATCATTACTACCCATAAACCTTCACAGTAAGAAAGTTCATCTGATTTCCGTAAACTTGAATATTCTTCACAAAAATGTTTTTTTTATACTTTTGCACATTTCTCATATTAAAAATTGTCTTCCACTTTGTGTTTCTCTTCCACAAAAGCAGACAACAATTCTTAGGATATCTCTCTGTGTTTGTTATTTTCATACCATTTGTATCAAACGTCGCTTCGAAATTCGGGTTTAAAAAAAGGAATTATTTCGAAAAAATGCAAACTTGTTTTTTTTATATAAATGCGATATGCCATAAATATGTGAAGTGCCTTTCCACAGTCCGGTTCATATTACTATAAGTACGGAATGCTGAGGTATTTTTGGAGAAAATCTGATATTTTGCGAATTTAGTTAAATAAATACTCATTGTTAATTGAATACATTACTTCAATATGCTGACAGGTCCAGAATTATATGTTTAATCGTAGGAATTTATATGATTCAGTTTTAAGAAGTGTAGAAGAATAATTGTTAGGCATATCTTAGTGCAATGATTATTCCGAATTCCCTCTATCAAGTTAGAAACATTGCAAATGGTACTTGATTTATGCAGATCGTGAATCGAAGATCAAAATTTCTCAGGCTAAGCTTCAGTAACTTTGACAGCCGTCTTCGATTTCTGGTCCCCCAAAATAATTAGTAACCCGTATGCAATCAACCGAATCTTCACAGACGGGAAGGACGTGACGAAATAGGTCCAACCGTCTTGAAATTACGAATGAACAGTTTTTGAGATGCGAAAGCTTCAAATTAACAGTAATGAAAAAATTGAGATACAGTGTATGCACTGCTTGTGGCCAAATGCTAAATAGTTGAAAAGCTGTTTCATATCCTGATTTAAATGACTTTTTGTATGTCTCTAATTTGGCGTTTCAAGTAATTAATTTGCTTGATCATTACTGGTCAGCAATGATTTTAACTGAATTTTATTTACAATGCGTTTGGAAGATGATACTTTGTTAGCATTTGTTTTTTGTAGAATTGTTTTTGATTGCGTTTGCTCTAGCTTTATATACTGTACTTTGCAAAGCATAAAGAAATCCCAGATGGAAGATGAAGAATTGCTTTTATTTGGGTTTATTAGATCTTTCATGAAGCTGCCTTTTGCAAAGCAGAAAAAAAATTTCAGAAGTCCTCTGATGTGAAGGTTTTGTTCAGTAAATCCTAAAATATTAACTATCATGACTTTTGTCTTGAGCATCTGATGCTTCTACAGCTGCCCTTTTCAGAGGAAGCAATATCCCGTATGTGTGAGCTATAAACGAAAGATGTGTTCAAGACGGGATCATTTGAATTGTCAGTGCACACGTAAAAGTACAAGATGGTACCCTGCGCGTCATAGACCCATACAGTTCATCAATACTCTCCTAAGGTATTGCATGCCAGATAGTCTATAAATTGCGGGCCAGTTGTCCAAATTTCAGAAATCGGTATTTGGTATCTAATCATATCCCAAGCATGTCCGACCAGTGCGAGGTCGGGCGATCGGGCTTTCCATGAAAAGGTGTCGACATTACGGAAGCACACCTGGGACAGCTGTGACGTCTGTGGCCGGACATTTTCCTGTAAAAAAATTGCTGGGTGTTTCTGCGACAGGAATGGCAACACATCAAACAGATCGTAAAGTATCGTCACCGTACCGTACCGTTGAGCCGTGAGGGTGATACGGAGGACTACCAAGGGTGTCCGGCTTTCGTAGAAAATGGCTGCCCAGAGAACAACTCCCGGTGTGTGAGCTGTATACCGTTCGACTGTTAACGAAGGATCCGTGCGCTTGCCGGCTTCTCTCCTGAAGCCTTTGCGCTGCTCATCGGCGCCAAGTGCAAACAGCGACTCATCACTGGACACCAATGGACACTATTCTACATTGATCGGACTCAACACCACTGCATCCTGCGCCGGCGCAGCTCACTGGTAAATGGTAGAAGGTGGAGTATTCGACTGTTACTCTTACAGATTATTAACTCAATTTACAGGGCCTGACTCTAATCAACCTGTACATCGTACTTGGTCTTGCTGCGACCTCGAACGGAAAATATTTGATTATATGTTACAACATAGCTGGGCCGTTCAGTATGAAAGATTGCTTTAAGAAATGTTTCAACATATCTAACATTAGAAGGCAGCACAGCTTCATAAGTTTACGAAATGAAATCGCTCGAATTTCCGTTTTACACATCTTAAAGAATGTAAAATTTTTGTCATAAATATTTAGCAAAGACAAGGGATTCAGCACTGAATTATAGGAATATTTTAGCAGTTTAATGAAAGGTAAATGCGTCCGGTTATTCTTATGAGTTTCCCATGGGTTAATGTGTTTGAAGTTGAACAGGCTTTGAAACTTTGTTTTCAGTTAATAACTAAAGGACTTATATTTATGAATATTTTATTAAAATGGAATTTTTAATCTTTGTCATTTGAAAATGTTTAGTACTCCTGCCTGGACCCTTTTAAATTAATATGTTGGTGAAGTGGAATTACATATTAGTTTAGAAATCATTGTTTTACCATGGCACTTGTCATAGATTTCGATGAACAGCAAAACTTTGTTAATGCACTCTAGTAGGAAGAACAGTTTTCCGGAATAACTTAAGTAAACCAAAAAAATGGTACGAGGTACACTTCATTGAAAAAGAAAAGTACATGATTGGTTTACATTTAAAGCATACATATGTGACATAAAATATAAATTAAAGTACTGTCCATGTATAGATACAGAACAGTTACGACGTACAATATTTGCCTAACAGACTTGGTTCGGACACACTCAATACATCTAATCTAAAAACTGTTTTAAAATGCGTCTGCCTTCTGCTGTGATGCTTTGGTGTTTATTTCCTTCATTGATATTTCGCGAAGGGGTCGGGTCGTAAGTGGTCCTAGAACGCAGATATTACTTCATTTCCGCTTTTCTCAAAAAACACGATCACATGTTTTAAGCGTTCTTTTACGTCACCCAGCTTCACGTTTAGCAAATTGATGTCGTGCACTTCGTCCTCAGAAATTTCCGACGCTGTCCACCATTTCTTCTTCTGTCAAAATTTTATGACATGGATCATCATCTCTCTCATCAGCTTCTAGTAAACGCCCCCTTCCACAAGATCCTCTAACTTAACTTCTTGTTCACCACTCGACGTAGAGTTCGATGAAAACCATGCGCCTCACTTCAGTTATGTCTGGTTCGACATCTTCATTAAAAAAAATGTCTTTCAGGAATTTGCTAACGTTGAAGATTTTATATTATACGGCAGCTGCAAAATTGGAAATAATGTACCTCACATTGTTGAGTTTAAAGTATTGTGGAGTTCGATGACTTGCTTTTTCTTCTTCGCCAGTGCTTGGCTCTTCGACCTCCAAGAATTCATTTAACAATCTCTTTTTTATACAGTCTTTGACCGTGTTCATAACGCTTTAGTCTTCAGTTTCTATGAGGGAAGTGGTTTTTTGGTGTCAGAAACACGCACCTAAACTTCCCATCATTGCAAGAAAAATGCTTCGCATCTGGTTGAGCTGGGCTGCTATCAAGTAAGATTATGACCTCTTCATCTGTTGGTACTTTTAAATCTTCTACTTAATACAATCTGATTTCTGACGCTGCTTTGTTTTTAAACGAACCGACCATAATTTTTCCAATAAAGCAAGTATTTTTTTGAATTTTAGTAATGCACAGATGAATCATGTATTATGTCCTTCAACGCTCGATGTAGCTTATTTTTCCATACATTAACGGGTGTAACATTTGGTTTCCGTCGGCATTTGCACTCAATAAGGCGGACATCTGTTTTTTGCAAATCTCGCTTTCAGAAACATTTCTTTCATTCTTACATTCTTGAGTATTATAAGGTAAAGCTCGTCAATACAGGCCGGTCTCGTCGACATTGTACAATTGGTATAAATTCATAACTTCCTGCCCAATAAATTCATTATTTTGTTTTTGTTAAAATGCTCAATCTCTTCGATATTTGCACTGAGACTCACATTAGATTTTTTTTTATTTGGCATGCTGTAGCGTCTTTGAAATCTGAAAAGCCACACTGAACTCGCCAAAAACCCACTTTCTTCTAACAGCTTAGCTATTCTTTCCATAGCAGCTCGAATTTCAATTCCTATAACGATTATTCCACTCGAAAGTAGCTGTGCGGACCACTTTCTTGACTGTGCAAACCACTTGCTTGACATTTTTAAAAGTTCATTCTTTTTTTCCTTATATCTGACGCAGTTTGTTTTGCGATTCTGTACTCGGCGCAAATGTTTGTCACGGAAGCACTGTTTTCAAGTCTTTCTTTTACAGCAAAGTTTTCATGTTGAGAAACATTTTGTGCTTGTGCTTTTGTCTGGCAGAAGTGTCACTTCGAAACATTATACACGGTAAACGAAGTTTAAGCAGTCAACAAAATTCTTTGATATTCTTAATCCTTTTTCAATGATAAACAGTACTGTATTCATCTTCATTCTTTGGCACTGCATTTCCTCCAGAAGTAACTAAGTAGCAACTGTCTGCAGGTGGTGAGTGTTAGTTGTGAGAAATGGAACGATATGTAGACTGATCAAAAAGTTTCAGACTTTATTTTTTGCGCCAACCAGTGCAGTCCGAAAACTAAAGTAACCCAGCATGTGACCTTTGAACTTACTACTCATGCGAGTCTCTTTTTTTTTCTTTGCCAGATCTCACGGCCCTTCATTCGCTGCCTGGCTGCGATGATAGTCCACGTGTACTCTGTGTTAATTGCATTCGTGTTTCGGGCCAAAACAATAGAGCGCTCTGAGCAAAAAAATTACATTAAATTCTGCCATAAATTTGGTAATACGAAACTCACAGACAAATGGAAAATAAACAGGGCTTTTGGAAATGAAGCTATGGGTGCTACACAGATAAAACGGCCGAACGAGGTGTTAAGTCATCACGGAGCCAAGTGCTTTCTTAAACTACGCTACTTAAAGAAGCACTGGTTTAGCTCTAAGCTCTAAGCTAAACCAGTACTTCTAGGAACTCAGTTAACTACTCTCTCCCGTGACCCTGATTCTCGCATTTACGCTCAAGTTTAATCAAATTCAAGTTTTTTTTCAAGGGGTTCTCTGGATTCGGCGCACTCCGGACTACTAGGATCCGGATTAACGAGAATTCACTGTATTTCTCCATCATGACTCAATAATAACGTGCATTTAATAAAAAAGTCCCATAAATTGAAATTTGGAAACAATTGCTGTCTTTTATTTGGTAAATCGTCAAATCAAAGAGCATAAAAGGAAACATTCACAAAGACCGGAAACGCAAAATATATGAAATTCGACGATAAAGTTGTTTTTCCACTTTCGCTCCAGCAAGGCACGTTTATTAGCAACTAAATTTCACATTACTTTCTACTTCTAGTCTTCAAAAAGTCACATACTACACAAAAACGAGCTTTCAGCTTTTTTTAAAACTTCTGCTCCCCAGAACTGCAGTCGAAATATCATTTACCTTCAGTGCTGTGGTACAGTTTTTTTTCTATATATGAACTACGCTATCACAGGTTTACCAAAATAGCGTAAAAACTAGTTTTACCAGTTTGAATAAAATAATATATTTTGGTCTCACGTGGAATATTTGGTTTAAGGGAGTTCTACGTAACTATCCACCCCGTCAGGTTCTTGTTGCAACAATTTTAAATGCTTAAATTGTGGAGCTGCATGGTATAATAAATTAGAAATCTCTTCCGTGCAATAGTTGTGGAGTAGTTCTGTTAAACTAATACTGGGCTCTACAGCAGACCTTTATATAAATAAATTTAGGCATTACGTGAAGGACGTAATGCCGAACTATGTCCATGTGAAGAAAAATCATTCATCTCAAGTCAATTAGTATGTGTTTTGTTTCCTAAAGCACCAATGTCAATATATTTACTTACTTTCCTAAGATAGTAAACCGTCGTTCAGGATAGGCTAATACCACTTTTCAATATTGTTGAAATAAGAAACGGAAATATGCTTTCCTTACTAAATGTATGGGCAAGTCAAGACTATAACTGATGTAATTTTCGCTACTAATAGAGAAATGTAAACCTGAATCAACTGATTTTGTGTTAACAAGAATAATATATATGAAATTTGATAATTTACTTGATGAGAAACTAGGCGGTTTGTGACTTCTTAAATAAAAAATTATTTGCAAGTTTGTATTTGAAAATGAAATTTCGAGCAAAATATTTTCCAATTCAATTCCTATTTGTGTTCTTTTTCTTCTATTTCGTGAGTTAATCTTTGAATAACTACTTTATATTTTACACATTATTCTAACTTGTGACAATATCAAACAAAAATCTACTTTTAATCGGAATCATTCTCGGATATCTTTGTTTTAAATTTAAAACAAATCAGGCAAAGCATTTGCTTGTAAGGAGGAACAAACCTCGTTCAAGAAATCAGTATGTGAAACGGAAGGCATTTAAAAGGAACTTTGTTAATAATTTATCTGTTTTTAGTTTCAAATAAAATATCAACTGCTGTTAAAATTAAACTTCTTCAAACTTACAATATTCAAACGTAGGTTATAATTTTTTTTTGTTTTTTGATATACAAACTGCCCAAAAATTATTGGGTCTAAAATTTGTGCAATAAAAATAACAAATAGGTCTAACATTTCAGCAATAAATACAACTAATAGGTGTAAAGGTTTTGCAATAAATATAGCAATTGAAAATCAACTCTTTCATTTTGGAGATATTGCTAAATTTATCATTAAAGTATATCAGCCTAGTACAGTGAGGTCCAAATATTACGAAGTTGAAGAGAGAGATAAAAAAATTCGTTATGATATAGCAGATAAAAGAATGGCAGTTTCTATAACATTTCATTATGTCAGGGTAAAAGTAAACAAATACTAACTTTTATCTGTTAATCGAAGTGAAATATAATACTTATTAATTGAAACTATAAATAAAAGTAAAGTATGGTGACATCTTCAGTAAGCAAAACACTTTATTAAATTTAAAAGTAAAGTAAATAAACACAGAAATTTTACCTATTGCATTTGCTTAGTTTATCCGTTACGTAGGAATTATCAGTCAGTTTTTGCTTGTTATATGTTTGTTACAATATCAATTCTTAAATTTTTAACTTCCTCTAAAGCAATCGTTGTGTTTTCTCTAGATGCAAAATAAATCATATTATTTTCTCAGCTTTCAATATAGCAAGTTAGTTTTAAATTATTATCTTTTCTACAGTTACACGTTTTACTTCGCTTCACTGCCCCTCATTCTCCCGTAAACTACCTCCACTATGTCCACATCCTTGTAAATTTCCTCTCGAGAACTTCTTTTTCAACCCTGGACGATCCTTCGAATTTGGGTTTGAACTCATCTTTGTTTTCTAAAATTTTTGAAAGAGGATTTGGTGAAAAATCAAAATTTTTGGCAATATCGAATTTTTTAACTCCTTTTCCCTGTAAACTTACAACTCTGAATTCCTTACCCCCGAAATAATAAGGAATCCCACTCTATGATCACAACTTTAGAATATCGTCATTACGTCAGTGTTCAGCCTTGTGTGAACAGATACGCCGAGTTCCATGAAAACAGAATAAATTAGTTAAGGGTAAGGTCAGGAGACGATAAAAGCAACATTTGTACAGAAGAATTGCTTGGTGTTGATACAAGATCGATACACAAGAACACGAACCGAAGGTTCAAACATTGGGGCAACCCCAATTATTCAGAACCTATCAAACGGTTGACGCATCTTGCCCCTAACCATAAAATTAGTCAACTGCATGAAGGCGGCAGACAACTTTGACATTCGGAAAAATGACGTGACGCCGTAGGTCCAGCCGCCTTTAGAAAGGAGGAAGGAGCAGGTGCTCCACAGGAAAGATCAGAATGGAAAGAAGGTGAAGAGAGGATGAGAGAATATGCATCGTTAAAGCTGAATGCTAAGTGATGAAGCAAGCTGAACAAATCCAGACTTGTAGTAATCACTCTGCATCACTTAGGTTAGATAGTTCTGGCCGGGTTATTGAATTAAATGACTAAATAGGAGGAAAAGGTAGTGTGCAATCATTTATCAGTAGAGTAATTTCATAATTTTTTCATTTTCGTAGTTGACCCAGGGAATAAATGTTGAAGTTCAACAGCAACGAAAACAAAACACGGGGGTTATGTAGTATTACTTCCATCATGCAAATTATCTACCACTCACCCGTATGAAATGGTCTGGATTTCGTGACTGCGGTGCAGCCGAGCCCCCACACCACGACAAGGTACCAGACCTCGTTGGGGTGGTGCTGATACAGGTTGGTAGAGGACATTAAATAAGAAAAGAGGGCCGAGGGTGGCCTAGTGGGCAACGTTCCTGACTGCCACGGGAAGGGCCTCAGGTTCAATCCCAGGCAGGTACGAACGCTCAATCCACTAAATATCCGCCGTGCGTCGGATGAGCACGTTAAGCCGTCGGACCCCGGTTACTGGCCCCCCGGTAATAAATAAGGGCGTCTTCCTCCCCCTTTCTACTTCGCTTCCGTGTCCCTTTCCTATCGGGCGCTCTAGCCCAAATCTCCCAGTTTCCTATTTCTAAGGGTTGCTTAAGACCTGGGATCAGACACTCCCTTCCTAAAATCCTCTACATATGATCAAGATCGTGATCAAATAAGAAAAGAATTTAACCATGTTTCTATGCAGATCAACATGTAAGGAGAAACACAATGTGTTGTAGATAGCACGCACGTTATACATGGAATTTAGGTGAGAGAGGAAACGATATGACCTGAGTGAATTCTACTTATTTACTTTGCCGATAGCCGTGCTGAACGTCGATAAAAGCGATTTCACTAAACATTATTTTTCGTATTATGCGGTTAAAATAACAAGGGATAATACTATGCAATTCAAGTGACCGATAAAAACTTCGGTTTATGCGGAACTTCGTATTACGCAGGATGATCATATGTGGTTCCAACAATATGTCAAAACGAAATTTAAATGAATATTTACCAAATTCAACACGATTGTCACAAAAAACGTTTTCATCACATAAAACATGTAATAAGAATATCACATAGAAATAAGAAATGTGTAATATTTATCACATAGAATTATGTGATAAAAATAATCATTCTTTCCACAGTTTTTGAAGGAAGTCATCTTCAGTGTAAGTCAATTCACATAATTTGATTTACAGGCATGTTACTACAACACACATCTTCGGTTATATGTGTTATGAAAATTGTTGCTGAATTTCGACAAATAATACTTTCATTATCAGCAAAAATCTACTAATGTGTAATCGGTCCATTAGCGGTAACTGATTGGAAATGCTGGCTTGAGAATTATGATGCGCTCTTAATCACTTGTAAGAAAAATAAATCAGACAATATATCCACCGATCAGCGCCATGTATTTTTGTGGAAACTTTAAATCTCTGTGAGATATGCATCTTCTTCCGTTTATGAATATTAATGTTCGAATCCTAGGAAATGTGTCAATACAAAATTGCAATAAAGGTAACCAATATTACATTCTCAATTACTTCTTGAAAATCAGCTTTCACCATTTTCCTAAAATCATAAATTATAAATAAATTAAATAAGACTTTTGGGTAGACGTCAGCATCGCCTAGTTTAATCTTCAAATTTGATAAGAATCTGCAATAATCCCTTAACAATGAAACTAAACTAAACAATTCTGTTACTCAAAGTAAACTCTGATATAATTCCATCAATTTGTGTACAGCGAAATTTTTTATTTATCGGAGATAACGCCTGTTATTAGCAGCGACGGTGGTGCCGTGGTCTGAGCGCTGAGTTCTAGTCATTCTTCCGAATTGTGTCCGGGTTCGAATCCAGGGGAGACGTTTGTTCTGTTTCTCTTACAACACTGGCTCTCTCCCTTCTCTGGAACTAGAAGTTCTTAATTAGGAACAGGGGACTGCTGATAGCCTACAAAAGTGGTTCACGTTGGTTGTTAAACACCCAGTTATAGATAATAACACTTGTTTGGGAATGCTGACAGGCTGCTATATATCGACCGATCTATAATTACTATATAGCCTACTTTGGGAAACAGTATAACAGTTTTCCTTAAATTGGTGAAGTGACGTAAAGCTAGTGACTTTAATGATGACTTAATGTGTTTTTGCCTTCAAACAATGTGCGGCTTGGATGCAAAATATGGTTTAAACATTTCGGGATATTTCGTATACTTGATCGCAACTCTAACAGATGTCGTTTTAACCTTAATTATATTGTTGTCGGCAAATATAAATCCTATACTTCTGCAACTTGTCAGAGAGTTAATAGATTTCGTGTTAGATTTTCTTACATTTTAAATTGAACAATTTTAATAATTTGCATTTGAAGCAGTTGTACCCGGGTAGTCTAAGAGTATATGTTCAGAATAAATTTGATCAGACACTGCATGTCTCAAATCATATAAAAGAACGCATTTCTCAATCGTTACTTCGTGTGTCGAATTTCTCTTCTCATTCGCCACACCTGTGGGTGCATTGCAGAATAAATTGCTCACCTGAGCCCTAGACCGCAAGTAGCTGTGGTAAATAGTGTGTTACTTTCGCTAGGATATCTTCTCCACTTCATTTTAACTGGTTATAGAATCAACTGATTTTCACTTGGTTCAGTGACTGCGAAATCAGGTGTGGAGAAACAGGTGAGTAGGGTAATGGTAGGAACGGGGAAGTCACACTATTTCTACTTTATTTGCCAATGGATCTAAACAGCTCACTGAGAGATATGTATTTTTCTCCAGCAATTAAACTATGTAAACATAATTACCATCTCAGGCAATGTTTTTTTCTGTTTTGCTACTTATTCGCTATTTTTGCAGATTAACCATCCACAAAAATTTAATGCCTAACAAGAAAACTTGTGTGCTATAATTAAAAAAAAAGTAGAAATTTTTAAAGTGAAATGTTAGGACTTATGGCTTTCAATTTCCACTGTGATATTTCACTTTGTGTGTCAGTTGTGCTGCTAGTAGTTTATCGATTTTCTTATTTAAAATAAACAAAACAAAATTGAAGAAAAATGTGAATGCCACAGTGTTAACGGAATTTATTTTGTTTGCAGTACATTACCAAAATAAGGTATTATATACAAATTTCAAAGCATCAAAGAAAAGAATTTATACAAACAAAAATTTAATGGGAAACGCTTTCCGGTTATGTAATTGGAAGAGCGAAAATAATAGTTTCTGAAACATAAACCCTTTGGCAAATGTGGTAAGACTGAAGTATGAATATACCACTTGCTATTACTTTTCTCGAGCTTGCTTGTTACGTATATGGTTTCTGTTGAATTCTGGAATTTAAGAAACAGCAGAAATAGGTCTTCTACGTATAGGACTCCATTACAATGTGCAGTTGCAGTCTCCGTTTTCTCGGATTTGCGCATAACGTGACACCGGGAGCAAACGCCGGGAAAACACGACGCCTCACAGCACCTTTGGCTTGGGAGTGCAAACTCAAATTCGTTCTTAGAAATTGGTAAATATACTTCATAACTAGTAGATATTTCTCAACATCAGTTGTGCATATTATTATTTTATAACGGTGTAACAAAATATGCATGGATGTGCAATAGCTGGATGTTTATCCTACAGTAGGAAGACTCGAGGTACAGATATAATTTATCATTGTTTTCCGGCCAATCCTGATTTGTAAAAACTATAGGTACTGAAATGTAAACGAAAGGATAATTTTAAAGTTATGTGCGTGAGTTAAAATCAGAATTACTTGGATTATCTGGCAGAAAGAAATTGAAAGAAGATGCTGTACCTATTGTCAATCTTCCAGGTCAAATTAGCCATACGCATATTACAACTGCTAATCCTCTTGAATCGTCATCCTCCCTTCCTAGCGTTCTGAATGTTAGTCATGCAGCAGATAGATTACATCGACGTGAAGTAATAAAACGAGCATTGGAAACCTTTCACAATGTGTCTCCAAAGAAAAAAATGATAAATCTGTGTCAACTGATATTACGTCACCATCTTCAACTGATGTTCAACTTCTGAAGACGAAGATAAAGTCATTGGAAATAAGAAATAAAAGATTAAGTGTTGAGTGCACCAGATTAAGAGTGCAAAATAAGTGCCTTAATAGCAAACTTGCATCAACTCAAAGGGATCTGCGTGAAAGTCTGAATAACTCAGCTTCACAAGCGGCAGCAAACGTGAGTAAAGTTTTACGTAAAATATTTACAGAAAACCAGATTCGTTGTTTGCTGTTTGACAAAAAAAGTGTGCAATGGGAAAAAGGATGACATATGTAAAGCAATTACATTGCTGGCCATATCTGTAAAATCCTACAACTTCTTGCGATTGAAGATGGGGTCTCCTTTGCCTTGGCTTTCAAACCTGCGACGATGGACAATTCGCTCATTCCGTTTTCATTCTAATATTTTGCACGATGTTCTGCAGTTAATGCAAACTCAGAGTGCAAGATTTAAGGATGTAGAACGTGTATGTGTAATTTCATTTGACGAAATGAGTGTCGACAGCCGGATTTCATATGACCAGGAAGAAGATTGTATTTTTGGGCTCTACAGCAATGTTCAGGTGGTTATGGTGCAAGGAACCTTTTCTAGCTTAAAGCAGCCGATATACACTGACGGCAAAAAAAAATCCCAACACCAAGAAGAGGTTGTGTTAGATAAGCAACAGTAGGTAGGTGATGAGAGTGCATCTGTAAGATGACGTCTATGCAAATTTCGCGCTCGGCGCATACGTGTGGCGCTAGCGCCCCTCGGAACAAGCAAAGCAGGTTTGCTGTAAATACGCGCTGTAGCGTTCGTGAGCGTTAGTAATCGTTGAGATTCGACGTAGTGTGTTGATGTTAGTCAAGAATGCCTTTAAGAAGACGAAGAAGCCATTATCAACAGCTCACGGAGTTTGAACGAGGTCGTGTAATTGGGCTACGAGAAGGTGGATTTTCTTTTGGCAATATTGCAAAACGACTTGGTAGGAATGCAACCACTGTGCATGATTGCTGGCAGCGATGGTCAAGGGAAGGTACTGTCTTAAGAAGGCCGGATTTCGGCCGGCCACGTGGCAACACTGAGAGGGAAGACCGCTGTGTACGGCGTATGGCCGTGGCGCATCGTACCGCGTCTGCGGCAGCATTTCGAGCTGCAGTTTTCACCACAGTGGCACAACGAACTGTTACAAATCGGTTTCTTGAATGACAGCTCCGAGCCAGACGCCCTGTAGCGTGCATTCTACTTACTCCACACCACTGCCGTTTTTGACGTCAGTGGTGTCAAGCTAGAGCTCATTGAAGGACGGAGTGGAGATCTGTTGTGTTTTCTGATGAAAGCCGATTCTGCCTGGGTGCCAGTGATGGCCGTGTGTTGGTTAGAAGGAGGCCAGGTGAGCGCCTGCAACCAACCTGTCTGCGTCCGAGACACACTGGAACTACACTTGGAGTTATGGTCTGGGGAGTAATTTCCTATGACAGCAGGAGCACTCTCGTGGTTATCCCACGCACCCTGACGGCACAGTTGTACGTCGGTCTGGTGATTCAACCTGTTGTGCTGCCATTCATGAACAGCATTCCAGGGGTTGTTTTCCAACAGGATAACGCTCGCCCGCAAACCGCTGTTGTAACCTAACATGCCCTACAGAGTGTCCACATGTTGCTGTGGCATGCTAGATCACCAGATCTTCCACCAATTGAGCACGTATGGGACATCATTTGACGACAACACCAGCGTCACCCTCAACCAGCATTAACCGTCCCTGTATTGTCCGACCAAGTGCAACAGGCATGTAACTCCATCCCACAAACTGACATCCAGCACCTGTACGACACAATGCATGAACGTTTGCGTGATTGCATTCAACATTCTGGCGATTACACTTGTTATTAATGTACCAGCAATTCACATTTAAAATGGCTCTTCTCGCGCTTACAATAAGCTGTGATCTTGAAACCTTAATCGATTAAATATGTTACCTATACAAATGTATTGCCGCCATTTCATTCCTCTACAGCTATTTTTTCGTGGTGTTGGGATTTTTTTCCGTCAGTGTTGTATGATTTGGATGTTTCAATGACAGCGTCATTACAAAAAAAAATATCAACCTTACAGGATATTAAATATAATGTTGTGGCTGTAGTGTCTGACCTTGGGCAAAAGAATCGTGCAGTGTGGAAGGAACTCAGTGTGTCACACACAAACACAAGCTTTCCGAATCCATCAGACCACCAGAAACGGGTTTGGGTATTGCAGATGTACCCCATCTATATAAGTTGCTCAGAAATCACTTTCTTGATGCGGGATTAACGTTGTCGGGTAAAAAGGTCATCACAAAAGCCACTATTGAGCAGTTGTTATCTTTGGATTGTGGTGAAATAAAAATTTGTTCAAAATTAACATCACATCATCTCACAGTGAAAGGCAAAGAGAGTCAACAAGTGTGTATGGCAGTCGAGCTGTTTTCCAACCATACAGCAAAAGCCTAACGTTATTTAATGCCAAATGAAGAGTCCATTGCTGAATTTATTCAGTTATTCAACAATTCATTTGACGTTTTCAATTCTAGGAAGCTCTCTGATGACAGACCAAATGCATGTGGATTTGGTATTCATCATGCTATTCAAGAAAACACTTTAGAGAAACTTTTTGCTTGTTGTCAAGAGATGAGGGTTGCTACTACGAAAGTTCTTTTTCATTTTCAGAAAGGTTTTTTAACATCTATACAGTCATTGATGGGACTCTTTTGTGACCTTAAACCCTTGAACATCAAATACATATTGACGTCACGCTTGAATCAGGACTGTCTTGAAAATTTTTTCTCAGGGATCCTTGGATTTGGTCACTTTTACGATAACCTGTTACCTTCAGAAGTGAAGTGCCGCCTTCGCCTCTTATTACTGGGTAGCAACATATCGGATATTCCTTTACCTAGTGCTTCTTCAGTTGCTTCAGATGTTGACGACAATTTTTCATTCTTGACATTTCAGCTATTGGGTAGTATTTTGCCAGATATGTCAGAACCACTTTCCATGGTTGAAAGTATCACTGAGATGCGGGACATTGTGATTGATGATCCTATTAATCCTGATCCTCCTTTAGCATGTGTTACTGGAAGTGATTGCTCCGTTGAAGGTTTTAAATACATTGCTGGCTATCTTGCGCATCGTGGGCAAAAATATGATAAAACATTAGGCACTCCACTAGGCAATTACCTGCTGTTCCCGGCGATGTCCCATCTTCGTGCTGGATAGGAGCATTCTCACGAGGAGGTCTCCTTATGCATCCTGATGACTGGTTAAGCAAAATCAGTCAATTTCAGCTGATCTTTACCTCATTTCATGGGCAAAATTTTCTGTCACCTGATAAAAATATTGTAAAGAAGCTCTGTAATATTATAAGTAAAAAATTTCCTGATACTCCACTAGAATTAATCAAACTGTATGTGAAAACAAGAACATTCATACACTTAAAATACCTTAACATGAAAGCTAAGGCTTGGAAAGCTGCAGAAGTTTAAAGTAGAAAGGCACGCAAATGGCAGGCTTCATCAAAGTAACGGAGTGTTTGTTGCCAAGTACAGGGTGTGGCAGAAAAGCTGGAATCTGTTATCAAGGTAAACGCTATCTTCTATTAAATTTCTGATAGTAAATTTAAGTTAAACAATTCAGTTAAAAAATTAAGTTGTTTTTTGTGTGCTGTCAGCAACTTAATATCATGTCAACTTAACTTAACGCCGTTCTTTTTTGTGCATTTGTGCTAGCCTGGGTTGGGAGGAAGATTTAGGCAGGGATGGACCGTGGCACACTATGATAAGTTTTGTTTTTGTTTTCTTTTAAATTCTGCCAGCCATTGTAATAGTATTATATAATTTTTGATAGCATTTTGTGCCACCTATTAAAATAAATTGAAAAACGAACATTTCTTGCGAATTTGTGTTTGAATTTGAAGGCTACTAAGTGGAATTTTGTAAACAAGAAGATTTATTTTGAAAAAATGAAATGATGAATAACATATTTGCTATTTGTTTGTTTAGCCTGTTAGCGGGACTACCTGATGCGCTGATAATCATAATCGAAAGACTAGACTTTAAAAAGTTTGGATTTTTAAGAATTTACTTTCGCACTGACAATAACTTTTTGTAAATATAACTTCCTGCGAACTACGGAACTACGAAGTTCAGCAATATGTTTGTTTACTGCACTACCCTCATATTTCTTTATACAACAGCTGTTATTTTTTTTTCAAAATTAATTAATTCATGAACGAGGAAATAACAGATCACTGATAAATATGTTAATCTTTGAAGTTAGAAATTATTAATATTTGAAAACGTTTTTCATCGCGTTTATTTACATTCCTTGCTAAAGTTTAACCCGTAGCAGCGATGACTGTTGGGCTTGCGTCTTTGCCTCTCGCAGCTTTTCTCCCAGCGCGACGTCATTTCGCCAGCCAATAGCAGCGCTTTCAGAAGTGGCAAAACCTAAAGAGATACCTATTAATCTTATTAATTCCTAGAAAGTAATTTTCATATGCAAATTGTTTTTTCAAACATACTGCGTGCAACAAATTTTCCGATTTCATGCTTTCATCTTTTAAATGGTAATGCTTCTTGCCGGCATTTCAGGACAAGCAGATAGTGTCCAGTGAAATTACCCGATGTCCAAAATTTGAAAATGTTTAATGAACAGTTGATTAAAAAGGCTACACTGTAATTTCACTTTTCCAGTTTTTGCAACAACTCATTTGGTGGATTTATTATGGGAACGCAATTGTAAGTATAAATGCTTATGATTTACTATCTATGAAGGTTTCTATTTAATATATAAAGCACACTATTTCTCATTTAGCTGAGTGCGAACGATCAGATTAGTTTATGAAATTATACTGTACTAACGTGAAAGTGAAAATCTACATTGAATATTTTCTATTTGAATGGTTAGTGTCAAGGCTCTTGCATTTTCAAATATTCTTTCAGTTTCACCACATCTGTTCTGAATTGAGTAAAACTTTCTTTGCGAGCTTATTAATACTGATATGAAAAGTGTGAATCCCTACTTTAAAAAGTAGGAGAAATTTCTGTCTCTTCTCTTTTGTTCAGTTCTTGTGTAAATGAAATGTAGTTTCGTAGTGTTTTTTTTCCAATTTTTCTTCTTTGTACTGACGCATATATTTTGGATTTGCCCTATAGGAAGAAAGAAAAAAATCGGATTTCAGAATATGTGCAAGTAAAATTTACTTCAAAGAGTAAATAATGAGTGTTTTCTTGTAAGAAAATTTCAATTTCCTTTCAAGAGTTGTTGAAATATGATCTGCAATACTGTGATTTCCTTTTCTTCGCAATATAATTTTCAGGGAAAAAAGGAATGGTGGTTATTCGGTAAGCAGTAAGTCTCAGTCTAAAAGTCAGTCATGGAATTTTCTGACGTGAGGGTTTAATGAATTATTACAATTGTGTAATGCTGTTTGCCACTTTATAATAGTAAAAAAAAACCTTTATGCAATCCATACGTCTGGTGGTGAAAATATACATTTTCGGTCTTAATATATTGCAATAGATCCTTATCATTTGGTATGGGTGTCAACAAAGATGTGCTTCTTCTTGGTGTGTGTAGCATGGCAAGATGCAAAACGATCTTATGAAGCACATAGATGTAATACTCGGCGAAAAATCCCTGTTAGCGGTTGTCATGTAAACATTCATTCCACTCTGGTTCCTGTGAATCGTACAAGCTTCGGTGTTGAGTTAAAATAACTTTAGAGAAGAACCAATGTTTTGCAATGTTATTTAAATTTCTGAAGCATGGTTGAAAACCGCAAAGGATAAAACCCGTAGGTAGGAAAAAAATAACTCATAATTTACCACTAGCGTAGGTGGAGGGAAAAGAAACAGCACATATTTTCTTTCGGATCAGTAGTATATCTGTAAATACAAGCAGAAATAATATGATTGAGCAATCTGCAAGATAACTCAGAATCAATAGTGAATGCATTTTAACTGGAAACTTGATATATTCCTTAAGTAATTTTTGTAACTAATTTACAGGAATTTTTATAAAGAATGTAGCTTTCGTGAAAGAAACTGTAAGTACTTGAGGTATTTTAGAAAAACGTACAAAACAGTTATAATATTTAATATGTAAACAGAAATATATGCAGGTATTCGGGATAACAATATCATGTAGAAAGGGTCCGGTCCCACTTCGTTAAACGCAGGATTTTCCTGACCTTTATACCACATAGAGTGCTTTGTATCAATTATCCACTGAAAATTACCAATAATGAATGATCGAAAAATGTCATATTTAAAACCAATTAATTTGCCTAAAATCCTGGAGGTAAAAAGTTTTAATATAAAAATATTTTTGAGAACATAGCGAAAACAATTATCTTCTAGTGTCTAGGGTTAAAATGATTATTCGATAACGGTTTGCAGCCTCTTTATACCGTTGCGCTTTAAAATTTGGCTACTAGTTTAAAGCTTACTCTATTACCTACTGGATTCGTTTAAGTTATATTTTGCAAAAGGAATATAGCAGGAACCTATACATTTTTGGTCTGTGAAGAAATGAAATCCTTGTGATATGTTGCAGTCCTTGAAAAAGCCATAGGTGACAGCTGCCGATATGTACCACAAGCTTTCCATTTTTTCGGGTGGGTATATACCTCTTTCAGGTTTGTTGAAATTTCTAATGAGCGATATACGATATTCGATATTATGGTTTGATATTTGTACGACAGATAGATAAATGTTTCAGGTGGATTAAAGGAAATCATATGTCATTCGAATGGCTTCAATTTCGAAGCAGTGTTGTGAAAAGGCAAAATTATTCTTTATTTAGAATGATAGGTACACGTAATTCATTAAACCTAACGACCGTTCGTCAGACAACTATTGGTGCGATACAGGGTCTCTATTTGTGTTATCTCTTGTCCTACACACTGTGATAGTTCTTCATAATAAAAAAAATGAAGTGAATTTTATCAACGGTTAGAGAGTCCAAAACAGTGTTGTGTATAATAAATTTTAAAACGTATCAATGAGGAAGGGAAATAGAGGTCGCTTTCCTATGTGTGGTGAACAAAATTTTCAAAAAGCACATGAATCCGTTTCTTTCTGTACAAGCGCATTTCGATGAATGCGCTCTTTCGAAGATTTGCACGCAGTACGGAAAGAAGGGCACGTCAGCCAGGCACCTTCCTGTGACACCTTATCTTTTGGCTTACATTGATTTCGTATTGTATTTGAAAGTCGGACAGATTATATCATGCTTTGTCGCATTTTATTTCATAAACCTTTCAAGTACAGATTTGTGTAATAATTGATCTGTCAGACAGCGGAATTGCGTAAGAGTGAGACTTAAGAGTGAGAGTAAGACTTGTCCCAAGCAGTTCCAAAGCATGGACGCGAGTGAGACCGCAAAGAAGAAAAACAAGGGTTCAGGGAATTATTATGAGCTGACACAAAGGACAATCTCCTGAACTCAGGAAGATACGGAGACGTAATGCCACTTATTCATACCTTTAGGACAAATTCTATTTGTAATACACTAACGTAATGGACGCTCAGCTAACTCCAAATCTGTTATTGAATATTATTACCCTCACAGCTGGTTAATAATTAGGTAAAATCAAGCTACTTCTGAATGAATAGCGTTTACAACGCTTAATGTAGTAACAGCGTTTAGAATGAAGCGCCGAGCACCTAGTGCAAAAGCAAATACCAGTTCAAGCAACATGGGCCATTTCAATAAATTGTATAATACCCATTATTCTGAATTGTATAAATAAATAGATCTGTACGTCTCAGGCAAAAAATTAGCAGAACATGTTGCTTACGACTCCAGTGGAAACGGTTACATACAAAGAAACGTAAGTTCATGTAGGACATCAGTTCTTGTTCATAGTGTAGGCAACAGTAGCAGGCCATCATTCTAGAACAATAATAGGGAGGAAAAGCAGGGAAAGGAATAAAGGTGACCCACTTAATTTTAAGTAGGAACAGATTGTGCTGTTTAGACGGCAACGTTTAAAAATTAGAAAAGATCAGAAAATGTACAAGAGTATGAACCAAACACGTCATGATGATATAATAAATACAGTCCAGATACTATCCTGCTTATGTAGTAGGTCATCTTTGAATTGTATGCAGCCTCTTGAAAATGCTTGGTGATTATCTTTGGTTAACTGTTACAACAGCAGTTTACGTATGGGCCCCTTTGAGTCATAGAGTTTGCGGCATTCAGCTTAAAATTCTCTAAGCGAGTCCGCAAACTACGGCGGAATTATTCGCTGCTCCTCCGGGTGGATTCCAAAGTTGCGTGCTTCGAAATTACCCTGACTTCCAAATTTGTAATGTTGATTGTGAGAAGCGCTAATCTGTTCTAACATGCCCACACATATTTTAAACCACCTATATGCGTAATCCCAATCGCATGTCCCGATAAAAACGATGATTATTGATGAACTGATGACTATGATTAACTACCTGATGATTTATTTATTCTGGTTTGTTAAAAAATGCTATATTCTAATATAGGAGTGTTGCGATTTTTATGTTTATTTTCCGATTGCGTCCGGACGGAGAATATTCAGAAATGCTGACTAGAAAACGTAAAATATTTTCTTTAAGAATGTGGAAGAGAATTCTCGAGAAATCGATAGAACTTTACATTCATGTGATACAAATTATCTACGTTTGTTATGAAAAAATTAAGCTATACTTTGTAAAAAATTATTTCCATTCCTAAATTTAAAAAAAAATGTTCAAAAACTTGCTCTGCTTTTAAATCTGTTCTTGTGTTTCCATCTCATAATTTGGTATTATTCTGTTATTTGTAAACAAATTCATTAAAGAAGTTAAGAGCTGCAAATTTTTAATTTTCGAAGTTCTTATTAACCTCTGTTTCCTGTACGTGCTACATGCACCACTAGAAAATATAGTTTCACCTCAGTGTCAGTAGTGGCAGTAGACAACAGGTCAGCGGATGCTTGTCGGGAAAAACAAATTTGAATATGAAATACAGATGTGTGGAATACAACATATCATTTTATCGAAACTTCAAAGCTAAAGCCTACCCAAAGGCTTGTTCAGTGTCCTTATTTCGAAAGAAAAAGTATTCCAATGAAGTCTTTGAAAGCATTAAATGTATTTTTGTTTAATAAAAGTATACTGAAAGTAATATTTTCTGGAATTTGTTTGCTTTATAGGATGCTTCAATTTAATAATTACGCCAAATGCACATAATTTCAATTATTTTTGGAAAAAATAGTTACAACAATTAAAAAAAAATCAATTTCATCGGGTAATAAAAAGGGATGGAAAAATTTACCCGGACAATGTATCACAATGGAAATTTATCTGATACAAGATTCAAAACATAATGGGACAATGTATAATACTTAAATGTACAACTATTTTTTGATTTCCACAGTCATTCTTATGAAACATTCTGCGAGCCGCCACGGGTGAGCAGTGGTCTAAGCAATGGCTTCTGACATTCCTCCGATTTGGGTCCGGGTTAGAATACCGGTGAGCCACGGGTTGCATACGGTTCAAAACTGAAATATGATACTCAACATTGACAGTAATTTGTGGAGGAACGTCATTCTGTTAGACTACACCTTCATGATCAAAGAAAATTATCATCATCACTTTCCCAGCTACTTTGGTATGGCGGAGGTTTTCCGAGGAGGCGAGACTTTGTGTTTCCAGACCCTCATTGCGCGCTTCGTGATGAGGTCGAAATAGTTGATCCATATTTCATCGGCAGTTGTTACTGTATTTAGATGTTTGGCTCCTTTGTAATAATTTGTTTCCACTCATAACACACCTGAACTTTGGATAACAATTGTTCTCTCGTGAAGTGATAAGGTACCCATCTAAAACACACGAAGAAGAAGTAATTTGTCACGAAGAATGAGGGATGCCGACATTTTTGAAGTATCAGTTGAACCCGCTATGTCCTCACACGTCATTCGTCGATCGTCTTTCAGGATTTCCGAAAGAGTGTTCCCGCTCCGTCACAACACTTTCAGGTTGACCAGGGCTAGGATCGATGTTTTCCTACAAACGGCCTTTTTTTAAATCATGGTGCCATCTAGAAATCGTTGACTCACCCAAAATTTATCGTTTTAAGATTTTCATTAAAATAGCTGTTTCTGGAGCCGTTTTATCATACGATAACAAAGTTTTATCGCACATCGCATTTCACTGCTTAATCCTGAGTCACTCTCCTCCCTAGCTGTATGGCGAAATGCATACGTACCATAAAGAACTGCGCAGTAACAAAACCAGAATCGTCTGCCATTGCTAATAATTGTTGCCACATATAATTCCTTATCTCGGTTAATCGACTTCGTGGTTATTTTTCCCTTTTGCACTAAAAACTGAGAGTAATTTTTTTGCCAACTCAAAAAAATTACTCTCAGTTTTTATGGAACGGCCTTCGCATATATCTTTCCGGGTAGATTATTCCTTCGTGTTATTTAAACGTGTGATCAAATTAAAGACTTTTTCTTTCTGTCAAGTAGAATTGGAAAAATATTTTTTTAATTTATAGAAAAATCGAATATATTATTCAAACGAAATATAGCGCTATTTGAAGCGTAAATGCTCTTCATCTATAATACCTATTATTTAAAAATATTGAGTACAGAAGACCTCCTCGTTTCTTTTTGGTGATGGATTTTTAATCCGGTCAATCATATCTGAAAATATTATTTGGAAAAGAAAAGAATAATGACTGGGTTTTTTCTTTCGGTTTTTTCTCTCACTCAGGCTAAACACTTCGTTTTCCGAAGGTGATTGTTGTCGTGCAATATTCAGAAAAACATAACGCACCTTGAAGCGAATGGGATACAGACCATTGACTTTCTAGCACACAGACCTCTCTCGTGGAGCCTTTGTAAATTGTTTGCTTCAAAGTCGTAGTTTCCGTAACAGGTGACATCACCTACTAGAGTTTCCTGGCTTTTCACATCCTATGGTGCCTAGCTGTGAGATGCAAAAACCCGTGGATTTGACTCATTACAGTGCTTTCTCCTGCATTTTTGTGATTATTCCAGTTACTCGAATTGGAAACTACTCGCCTCGACACAGTCAGCCACCTTGCTATCTCAATTTCCAATTGCCTTGCTTCAAATCTACACTTATGTCTTCAGCGTACAGTCCCCCTAAGTGATTGTGCGGAGCCATTCTTTCACTAACAGTCCAGCTCAATCTACAATTGTGTTACTTCATTGAGAAGACGAATGGTGCGGAGCCATTTCAATTTTAACAGACAAACTCAAAGTTCTGTTATAACAACTCATTTAGAGGAATACTGGTGCGGAGCTATCTTTTTCCAAACATTATAACTCAAGTTTCAATTGATGAATCCAGTTCAGGACAACGGTTATGTATGACTAAACATTGAAAAATCATTACAATCTGTCTTCATGTTTTGGGCATATTCTGATTATCATATTTTTTGCGTTAATTTTATGAACTACTTTCTGACCTGAGATTTAACCAGAGTACATGAAATGTAGAAAAATAAAGATGATTTGCATTTCTATTGAACAAAAGTGGTACCATATATTATTTTATTGGGAATTATTTTGTAATGAAATTCACATACCTAAACATCATTTGAAATTATCTTAACCAAGGCTCATGGCTTGACTATCCTTCGGAGTTCCCTCACATTGCAAAATGTGTAATAAAAATGTACTCAATGAGCCCATGTACTGTTGAATTCATGATTTATGAATTTCTAGTACGATGATTCCGCATGAAATTTGTAAAAACGTAAATGCATTGTGATTTTTTCCAGATAGTAAACAACAAAATGTAACCCCACATTTATCACCACACGTCGGGATTTGAATATATATACAAATATACATACACGAGTATACACTGAAGTGCCAGAAAAACTGGTTCACCTCACTAATAATTGGTAGGACCCCCACGACAGCGCAGGACTGTAGACATACGACGGGGCATGAACTTCACTAGCTTCTGGAAATATACTGTAGGCAATGCACACCATACTTCCTGCAGAGCGTTCCACAATTCGTTTGTCTTCCGACGTCTCGGATTCTTGTGTTCGATAGCGCGTTGCATGGCCTCCCAAATGTGTTCTATCACGTTCAAATCTGGGGATGTGGGTGGGATTGGCAACACCCCGAACTCAGTAAATATAATTAACTGCAGAAAGCTCTTTCTCCGAACGGACAATAATGTTGGTAATTGAAAACTCTCATCCCTCGAAAACACGAGCAATTTCGAATAAGTCTGTTTGTCCAGTTTCTACGTTCCCATCCGATATACACTGAAACCAGTGCCCGATAATAGCAGTAAACGTTATTCTATCCAGATAGCAAGCTCTTTCTCCGAACGAACAATAAACATACAAAAGCTAAGCTTGACTTGTCTTGCAAATTAGGTACACATAATAATACAAATTGCATAGATAATTTGGAGTTTTGGCTAGAGGGTTTTCACTTTAGTGAGATTCCGAATACTGCAGAGCATCTGTAAGCGGAACATAAAATAGACCCTTAAAGAAGCATTTTAAACACTGGTATATACACAGATCAAAATAAAAGCCCTAAAAAGGTAATCATGAACAAAATAAAATCCCTGAAAAGGTAATTGGCCGGGCATGGTGACAGAAGATCTAACCTCCGACGGAAAACCGATATCTTAGATTTGATACCAAAAGAGAGATAAAACCTCAGAAGAAGACCACATGGTATATGGATGGATGAAATATCAAGACATGCCTGAGTAACATGGAAGGAGTGGCTCATGGGAGTTGTGGAGGAAAGTTGGGGGACATTAATCTAGAAGTGGAATGGCAATGGTAGACAGTAATAATGATGATGATGATGCTGATGATGATGATATATATATACATATAACATCAATAAATTGTTGAATGAGTCTTCCCAAATTTCTTCCTCAGCGGTAGACATGAGCCAGGTTCCCCGATGCCACTCCATGATTTCGAATTTCAACCACCCATCTGCCACGCTGTTTCCTTTTGGATCTTCATATGTCCATTGGTATCCAGTCTAAAAATGCGCTGTCCTTTATGTTCCATTCAGTCCATTTCCACTTCAAAGATTTTCCGCTGACCATAGATCATATTTTATAGTCATCTCAGTTTCTTGATCCACGAGTTTCTCTTCTTTTCTTTATTGATAGCACCATGCATGCACTACTTCATGCTTCTTTCATTTTCTGCACCCGTTATATGTTTCTTTAGTTAAATTATATATAAGGCATATTTCTGCTCCATTCATAATATACACATGTCATTTTCAGTTAAGATCCATATACTCCGTATATAATCTTCTCATTATTTTCAGTTAAGACGCGTTCCTCCAGTGCGTATGTAGGAACTTGAAAGATGCTTTAATATAACCCTTTCTTTTTAAGACATAATGGTACATATATATTGGAAAATGTAATGACCTTTCCAAAGTCTCTCGATTCACGCTTTATATGCCGATTAAATATTTCATCCAAATGGATACCTCTGCTTTACGTATCTCATCCAAGGGAAATGTAGATATCGATTTTTTGGGGATTTTCGCCATCAATTTCAAAATGTTCATTCCTTGTAAAAGCACTTGAAATCAGTTATGTCTTCTGAAAGTGCCTTATTATTCCAACTTCTTTACACCTCTCAGCACGTCTGTGGATTATACCATGCAGCTTCAAATGATCAGTTGCAAAAACGATTATGTCATCAGCAAGAGGAGGTGAGTTAATTTCCATTAATCTTAATTCCTTTTTTTCCAAGTTCAAAAACTGAAAGCATTTCGCAGTTTTTGTCGGTGCTGTATCCTGAAAACGCCGATACATTATGTTTGCATTTCATAGATGTTATTAATAATGCTAATTTATGCATCTCCCTCAACTGGACATTGCTTCATTTGTTTGGTTAGCAAATGAAGCAAATTCAGCTTGTGAAATTGTAGACGATGTGTTAGGAAAGGTAGAACTTTTGAAAGTTCATTTTAATAATTCCTTTTTACTTCACAAATTTAGTGGTGAAATAAGTTTATAGATAGTGAACCTCAATATCAAATGGTGAAACGATATTATTTCCAAATAAATCGATAATGTTTGACGCATAAGTTTTAGAAATTTCTTCGGTAAGAGAAACAGTGCATGATCCACGAAAATGTTCGATTACACTTGAATATGATTTGATAGAATCTTTTTGTTTATAATGATTCAACCAATCCGATGACGATGAGAAATGAAATCGTTGCAAAAGCGTTAACTAAATAAGACACCGTAAGTGCATACGGAATCCTAAACTACATAGGAAACCCTTAAACCACAAATTTTCCCGATAAGGCGCATATGTTTATGATGTATATTCCCAAAAATATAAGTGAATAATTTTATGACACTCGTAGACTCAACGTCTAAAGCAGAGTATTCGAAAGTGCGATCCCATAACCTTCGGGCTCGTTGCTAACACACACCTTTCATTTCAAACAAATAATCAGACTCAGCTATAATGCACAAGATTGCGCGAACTAGACACTACCTGTTGCTTATTAACTGCAGCAAGTATGAAATGTGTATTTCTGGGGTGTTTAAAAAAACTTCTTCTAAGTACATGTAGAGTGGTGTCTTGGTTCTATGTATATCTTGGCTATGGCCAAAAAATAAAAAAGAAAAACGTGCAAAAGACATTTCCATATGTTAAATACTATTGGAAAATTTTGAATGCCTCCAGAAATATCAAAAAACTGTGTGGCAGTGTTGCCAAGTGGTGGACGTGAAAAATTAGTAGACAGAACTACAAAAAATCAGTAGAAATCAGTAGACACTTCTGGCATGTGTAATGTACACGCAATTTTCAATTACATGAATAAAAAGGCTTGCACTTATGAATGTAAACTTGTGATATAATGCATTTATAGCACACATAATAACTGCATCTGGCAAAATCATATATATCAGTATATAATCAATTCTACGAATACTTAGAGGTAGGTTATGTTGATAAACAGTGACATTCAAAACTTACCAGTATTAAAAAATACGTCTGAGAACAGGGAAGAGCAAAAATCAAAAGAGAAAGACTTATAAATAAGAAAATTATGAAAAGCAATTATACAGCTCGTAAAACAAATATCTGAACTTCATTGTCATTAACCAAATTTGGGAACCTCACGGCCACCGGTGCTATACTGGAAATTTATTTGTTCAATACCACTTTTGAATTCAAAAACTCCAATCTTTTGATTGCTGTCTGTCTCCTTTTTTCCTTTTATTTTCATTGGAGGATTAATAACAACCGTGAGCAACATGTTGGCTTATAAGAAGTCACCCCTCCCAAATTTAGGGTCACTGGTTCCAGGAAAGGGAGACAGCCCGTGCCGTAAGACAAACACAACATCCATGCCACACCGGGATTCGAACCCGGACACCTTTCGGACGAATGATCAGAGGCCATCGCTTAGACCACAACGCCACCGGGCGGCGCTGTATCTTTAAGAAGAAAACGTTTATAAACCTGATTAGCACTTTCAAATAAGATGCCTTCGCTGCTGAAAGATCAGGATCCTTGTGCAGTTAAATTATGATTCTTATTGACTATTGCAGCTTGAACTTTTACCCTAAGTTAGATCTTTTCACCCGCTGCGAAATACTTCGGATCTTTAAATTGGATATTTTCCAAAGGTATACGGCTCATGTTCGTCTCATCAATGTAACTTTCCACAAAAGTGCGATGCGCTCTTGAAACCTTATCATATAAAATATTAATATTTGGCTTTTCTGCCTGCATTTCTGCATTCAAACTACGAAAGAGTTCCTATGCGAACTCAAAAAAATTGCAGAAAAAGTTTAATGACATGGTCATGTAGATTTTGAAGTATAGTCTGAGAAGAATTATTTCTTTCAATAACTGCCGCATTGGTAAAATACAACTTCAGGTCTGACATCTGTTCTAAAAGTATCGTCACTACAGGTTTCGATGATAGCCAATGAGATTGCCACGGATAGAGACCCTTGTGGGCTTTAATTTTGGCGAATTCCTGAGCTTCCTTAGTTCACCAATTCGTTTCGGACTACACCTGAAACAGTTTGAAACATCACGTGCCAAATCCTACATAGCATGGGGTAATTGTACTCAGGCATAGGAAGTACATAAATTAAAAGTGTGGCACACGCATCATATAATGATTAAATTAGGAACGTCTTCCTTTAATTTTTTTGCTAGGGAGTGCTTTCCCCTACCATAACATTTGCACCATCAGATGCGAATCCAATCATGCTTTCTTTATAAGAAATATGTACAGCATTGAATATTTTGTTATGTCTTCATATACAGTATTGGCACTGAAATCTACAGGGGAAACCCACCCAAGAAGATCAACAAGGGACTTTGAAATATTTGGCAACTAAACATAGAATATTTATGCAGCCTAAATCCGTTGTCTCATCTACATTTATGAGAATTTGCTTTCTCGAAGAAGAATGTTTAGTTCATCTTTAGCTGTTTGCCCGGTGATGTTTTTAATTAGTGCCGTTGTCTTACTTCGATAACAGGAAAGTTTTTTGCAATGGCCGAATCTGCCTTAAGTTGGTTGGTTGGTTGATTTTTATGGCGCAAGGGCCATGGTTGGCCAAAGAGCGCGAGAAACAAGACAAACAAATAGTATTAAAAGTGTGGTAAAAAGCTTAAAATCTGACTGATCATGTGAAACTGAAAAATGAGAACGATGGAAGGGCTAAAAAAGATAATGGAACAAACAGTATTAAAAACATGATACAATGATTAAAATCTAGCTGATGCAGTAAAACTGAGAAATGAGGATGATGATAAGGCTAAAATCTAGATACGTTTAAAATAGTCAATTTCTTTAAAAAATGAAAACACGGCAACAGAGTCACAGTGGTCATTGAGGAGCCGCTGCAGTGTAGCGGCGTCCTCGGTCAACAAATGAGAATGAAAGAAATGAAAACGTACATCACGAAAACGAACACAGGTACACAGAAGATGAGTGACAGTGAGTCGGCAGTTGCACGTCTCACACATCGGCGCAGTGTCGCCACACAGCAAAAAGCGGTGAGTGAAACGACAATGCCCAATGCGGAGACGCGCAAGCACCACTTCCTCCCTACGGTTCCGACGATATGAGGATTTCCAGACTTCAAGATTAGGTTTAATACGATGCAGTTTATTTTCCACCTGTTGGTCCCACAGACCTTGCCACGTTCGCTTAATATGGTCGCGTACCAGAAAGCGGAAATCCCGGTGAAACAGTGGCAAGGGTGTGACGACCAAAGAGGAAGCAGATCTAGCAGCCGCATCAGCACACTCGTTACCCGAGATTCCAACATGCCCAGGAATCCAGCAAAACTGAACTTGAAAACCGGCCCCGAGCAAACGACGAAGTAACTGTCTCACATTCACGAGAAAAGGATGGTCACGGCAATCTGAAGATGACAAAGACTGCAAGACGCTCCAGGAATCCGTATAGACCATAGCACGATGATGAGAACTCGACTGAACATGGAAAAGAGCGAGATACACAGCATGCATCTCCGATGAAAACACCGTGGCCTCAGCTGGGATCCGCGCTACTGAAACGTCATCTACACAGACAGCCGCGGATCCAACGACTCCATTCATTTTGGAGCCATCAGTAAAAATAGGAGTGTAATCAAAATTTAGGTCACGGTGCTCAGCGAAGAGCTGCTGGTACACTGACGCAGGGGTTGAGGATTTATCGAAAGATGTAAAGGTGGTATCAACCATGACACCAAGTGGGTGCCATGGCGGATCCCCAAAGCCCCTGGTTTCTCCAACAAGTTTGCAAGTCGAGCCATACATCACGGGCTACGGCCGCCATACGAAGACCGAAGGTTGAAATGCACGAGGGCCGGTTCCCGAATAAACGAGCATGCTGGGGATGAAAAACTGCATCGTATAAAGGATGGCCTGGAAGAGATCTAAGTTTCAGGTAGAATTGAATAGACAGCTGCAGACGGCGTAATTCAAGCGATGGTTCGTTCGCGTCAGCGTAAAGGCTGGGAATCGGAGATGTTCGAAATGCTCCCTAACAAAGACGCAGTGCTTGATGGTGAATAGTGTCCAAAGGCCGGAGAACGGAACGACGAGGAGAGCCATACACGATACAACCATAATCCAGTTTCGACCGGATTAAGGAATGGTAAATACGAATCAAAGACGTCCTGTCTGCGCCCCACGAGACTCTCGAAAGGATCTTAAGAATGGATAGAGCCCGCAGACAGGAAATCTTGAGCCGCCGAACGTGCGCACGAAACGTAAGCGCACGGTCGACGGTCAGACCAAGGAACTTGGTCTCCGGCAAAACTGGTATGGCTGCACGGTCTAAAAACAGCTCTGGGTCAGGATGGAGGGCACGCCTCCGGCAGAAATGGACACACGCTGTCTTGTCGGGAGAAAGAACGAAACCATTGCTATTCGCCGTTTTAAAGATCTGATTAATTGCAGACTGCAACTGCCTTTCAATAAAATGCATGCTTGATGACGAGCAGAAAATGTGCAAGTCATCAACATAGACAGTAGCCGAAACCGCAGGAGGAAGATTTGTGAGGAGACAATTAGTGCGAAGGATGAACAATGTGACAGATAAAATGCAACCTTGAGGAACACCTTGTTCTTGATGGAATGTTGCCGATAGCGTCGTACCCAGGCGCACCTGGAACACCCGATTGCGAAGAAAATTTAAAATAAATATCGGAAGATTTCCTCGCAATCCGCATGCGTGGAGGTCACGGATAATACCATGCCGCCACGCTCGATCATAAGCTTTTTCAATATAAAAAAACAGAAACCAGGTGCTGCCTACGCAAGAACGCCTCGCGCACAGATGTCTCAAGGTGCAGGAAATGATCGTGAGGTGAACGATGACGGCGAAAGCCGCTTTGTGATGGTGAAAGTACTTGATGAAATTCTAAAAAATGAACTAACCGGGAATTAACCATGCGTTCAAGAACTTTACACAGACAGCTAGTGAGAGCAATTGGACGATAACTAGAGGGAGACTTGGGATCCTTGCCAGATTTGGGAAAAGGCAGAACAACTGCTTTTCGCCAAGACTCCGGGAAACTGTGCTCCGACCAAATGCGATTGTAAAGGATTAAGAGATTCTCGAGAGACGACAGCGAGAGATGACGGAGCATGTCATAATGGATGCCATCGGGACCGACCGATGTAGCGCCGGTCCGATGCAGACCCACCCTGAGTTCAACCATGCTGAAGGGGGAGTTATATCCCGTGTCGAGAAAAGGCGCAAAGGAGATTCTCTGGCGTTCCGCAGTGGATTTCATTCTTTGAAAAGAAGTAGGATACGCCAGGTCACTCGACACGGAGGCAAACGCCTCCCTAAACAATCAGCAATCTCCCCGACTCCAGCATATATGCAGCCGTTGCTCTCGAGAATGGAGATCTGGTGAGAGCTGTAGTTACCCCGGATCTTTCGAATCTTTTCCCACACACTTTTCGAACTGGCACGTGAAGTGAGAGATAACACATACTGGATCCAAGACTCCCTCTTGCTACGTCGACGCACCAACCGAGCATAGGAATTTGCTTGTTTGAATTTAACGAGATTAGCATCGGTCGGATAACGCCGAAACGTAGACCAGGCCTTATGTTGAGCTCTCCTAGCCGCTGCGCATTCAGGGGTCCACCAAGGCTTCGGACTTCTGGAGAGTGTCGTCGATGTTTTTGGGATAGAAAGATCAGCTGCCTGAAGAATGCAATTTGTGACTTCAAGAACCTCTGCGTCGATTGACTCTTGGGTCACCATTGCAGAAGATATCAAAGCTGACGGCGTGAAGACCTCCCATCTCGCACGCTCCATCCTCCAACGAGGAGGGCGGGAGGCAGAAGTTGTCATGTTGGCATGATGCGAGAGCAAAATCGGATAATGGTCGCTCCCGTGGAGGTCGTTACACACCGTCCACGACCAGTCAGCAATAATTGATGGTGATCCCAAGGTCAAATCGATCGCACTGAAGGATCGTGTCGGTTCATGGAAGTACGTGTCAGCACCGGTGTTAAAAAGGCACAAAGAGGCCGAGGACACAAGAGACTCTATGCGACGACCTCTCGTGCTGATACTGACACTACCCCACAAATGATGATGGGCATTGAAGTCACCCAGTAGAAGAAAGGGTGAAGGCAGCTGATCAACCAATCTCTCCAGTACCGAGACGCTCACGTTCTCGTCCGGCAGCAGATAGACACTGCAGACAGTAAGAGGTACAGGCATAGTAATACGAACCGCCACGGCCTGCACAGTTGTGGAAACCGCGACGGAAGATACCGGAACCCTGTGAGGGACGAGAATAGCGACTCACCCACAGGCTATATTTCCAGACGAGTTATCTGTCCGAAATGCACTGTAGCCTCGAACTGAGAGCAGGTCCGATGGTTTAAGCTTCGTCTCCTGTAGACAAAGGCACACCGGAGAGTAAAATGAAAGCAGATGTTTCACTTCATCAAAGTTCGTCCGAAAACCTCGACAGTTCCACTGAATGATTGACGCCATGGTTATAAGTGAAATGAAAATGAAAATGATCAAACGAAGTCCGGCTCCATTGCCTCTGCTGGGGTTCCCCCAGATCTGGAGGCGTGTGACCAGGGGCTAAGATGGGAGCATGTTTTGTTCCAAGTGTCTTACCGGGAGGCGCACGACGTTGAGTCGTTTCCTGAGATTTTGTAGGAGAAGAAATGCTTTTCTTATCCTGGGCTTTGGTCTTTTTGTTAGAAGAAGTGGCCTGAGTTCCCTTGTTGGTGGTGGGATGAGTCTGCTTCCGCGAAGTGGTGGGTGGCGCTTTCAGACCCCTAGCTCGAGACTGGAGTGCCTCCAGTCCGGCTGCGATGATGTCGTTAACATTGAATGGACATTTAAGGGGGATCTGAATGTCGGTCTGAGTGGCAATCGTAGATTTGGCAACCACCACTGAAGCGTATGATCGCCGATCAGATGTAACAGGAACCACTTTTCTTCTGGCCTCAGGATTGAAATATTTTCCACCGTTTTGATCCTTTGGATTTTCTTTTCCTCCTTCCACTTGGGACAATCTTTGGCTGATGCCGCGTGTGAACCATTACAGTTCACACAAAACTCGGCCTCGGCCACACATTCCTGCAAAAGATGTTCTGTGGCACCACAGCGTGCACACCTAGGATTGCTCCTGCACGACTGCTGAGAATGGCCATAAGACTGGCACCTAAAACATCTCAAAGGGTTAGTGATGTACGGGCGTACCTCGAGGTGGAGATACCCTGCCTTGATGGATGTAGGCAGGGAAGGGCAGTTGAAAGTCAAGATAATATTACAGGATGGGACAAACTGCCCATTCCTCCTGAAAGAAATGCGTCGCACACCCCTAACATGTTGGCTCCTCAGTTCTTCGAGAAGTTCATCCTCAGTGCAATCAATAAGATCCCGAGAGAAGACAACACCTCGAGATGAATTTAGGTACCCATGAGGTGTTATTTTAACCGGAGTCTCAAGCAGCGTGGTAGTGTTTATAAGTGTGGTACTGTAGGCCACAGTGGACATCTCTACAAGAAGATCTCCAGATTGGAGCTTCTTTACGCTCTTAGGAGAGCTTGCGATGGATTGAAGAGCTTTATTTATCCAAAATGGACTTTTGGCACTCAAAGGCTTTGAAGGGTCCAATGAGTGCACAAAATAGAAACGAGCATTTGAACAATCAGGGACATGTTTTTTTGCAGAAGGGGATGAGCCTTCCTCTATACTTCTTTTGCTTTTTGGTTCTTGGGAAATTTTGTTTTCATCCATAAAAGTTTTAATAATTCGTCCGCCGACTTCCCCACCCACAATCAAGCCCAACGAGGGAGAGCCGGAGGTCCGCAAGCCCAAGTAGACGCAGGACACGGCTCTAGGGATAGCAAGCGGATATAGCAAGTTGATAGGGCAGACATGCGCTCGGCATGCACCCAGACTTTCCCATGCCTGGGGAACACCCCTTTGGCATGCCCACCCTATCCCCAGACTCACCCTGTCGTACGAGACGACAAGCCGTTAGAGGTCTGGGCTCCACTCGGCCACAGACCTCATTGACTAGGAGTGGGTTAGTTCCCAGCCGCCCGTTTAGGGTGAAGCAGGGGGCAAAGAGGAGTGTTGGCAACTGGCGACAACAACACCCAGGCCTCCAGAAACCTCAGCCTCCAGCATCCCCTTTTCCACCTTACGGGTCACCACACACGGCAAACGTGCAGGTAGGTCTAGCTAACCAGCTCGGAAAAACAAAGAAAGAAACATGAAATGGAGAAGACAGGAAAGAAAACGAGAAACTAAAATCCTGAGCTAGCGCATAATCACAACCTCAGCAACCTACAACTGAGGCGGGTTCATGTAAAGTGAAAAAACATAAAAAATGTGAAATTCATCACATATAGTACATGTTGGCTCGGGCCGTGGGGACGCCATTGCCCATCAGCTAGATGAACAGCTGTCCCTTCGGTTATATAATCGTTCAAGACGAAATGAAATATTGATCCGTCACAAGGTCAGCTCGGGCCGTGGGGGCGCCGCTCCCCAAATAACTGGAAAACCAGTTATCCCCGTACGGGGTGAATCTGCCTTAAATGCAGTTTTCAAAAGATGTAGTAAGTGGTTCATAATACACTGCCGAACAATTGCTAAGGACAGATGACAATAGCAACGATAGCACCCATAAAATGGAAGTCAAGAAAATGTGGAAATTAGCATAAGTGCGGGATACAGTAAGACGTGTTGTGCGTATGCAAATTTTGGATTGCCGAACTTGTTCGTGACGTCATAGCGCTGATAAGAGATATAAAGGATTTGACGTGTATTGACCGTTGTTGTTCAAACGCAAAGTTGAAAGGGAAAGAATCAATTG
Source organism: Macrothele yani (assembly GCA_039090855.1). Taxonomy (NCBI): domain Eukaryota; kingdom Metazoa; phylum Arthropoda; class Arachnida; order Araneae; family Macrothelidae; genus Macrothele; species Macrothele yani. The sequence continues at coordinate 210,475,301 of CM077034.1, read as the reverse complement.
ACGAACTAGCAATTTTCAGTATGTCTTCCCGACATCACCTAGATGATTTTACGCGTGGCCGTATGATTGGCAAGATTGAAGAAGGGCGAAAAAAAACAGATGTTGCCAGGGAGTTCGACGTCAGCCACAGTGTTGTTTTAAGGCTTTGGAAATCATTTCAAACAAATGGAGAGTGTAGCAAACGTCATGGGGGAGGTCGTGTTCGCAGTACAACACCTGCAGACAATCGGTACATAGTGCTATCAACAAAAAGACGCCAGCGCAGCACAGCTAGTGAGGTAGCAAATCAGTTTATGGCTGCTACTGGCAAGCGGATCTCCCGAAAAACTGTTGCCAGACGTTTGCATGAAGGAGGACTATACGCCCGCCGTCCTGTTGTGTGCATCCCATTGTCCAGACGTCACCATACCGCCCATTTGCAATGGTGCCATCAACATCGCAATTGGACTGATAACGACTGGTCTGCTGTCCTCTTCTCAGATGAGAGTAGATACAGTCTATCGTCTGGTTGTCGACGACAACTGATCTGGCGTGATAGTGGTACTGCATATTGTGCAGCACACATACAGGAAAGGAACCGATATCCGACATGTAGTGACATGGTATGGGCTGGCATCATGATTAGTGGCCGTACGTCCCTCTATGTGCTTCCAACTGGGACTATGACTGGCCATCCTTACATTAATGATGTTCTTCTACCTCATGTTCGCATGTTCCGTGGTGCTGTCGGTGATAGATTCATTTTCATGGACGACAACGCAACATGTCATCCAACAGTCGCTGTCCAGGAGTGTCTTGAGAGCGATGATATTCAACACCTCGTTTGGCCAGCACGTTCTCCAGATCTGAATCCCATTGAAAATGTGTGGAATGCTTTAGGGAGGAGTCTTGCTGGTCGCCAATGCCCTCCAATAAACAAGGACACCCTCATCCGTGCACTGAAAGAGGGATGGGATAAATTACCCCAACAGCTGCTTGATAATATTGTGCAAAGCATGACACGACGTGTGGAATCTTGCATCGTCCTCCATGGTGGCCATATCCCGTATTGACAGCTTACGCAGGAACGCCTGTGAACGGTAATTGCATTTTTTTCACGTTTACGTATTCAGCACAAAATGGTCTGTTTGTCCCTTAAACACGTTCCAAAGCCTTCTGGATTTCAGAGCGCAATAAATTGTCTTTCTTGTAATGTCCTAGCATTCTGACATTATTTTATTTCACTTGGCATCCAACAACACTTACTTTTTTATGCGCTATATAGCCGTTTATGATCCGTCCTTAGCAATTGTCAAGCAGTGTATTTATTAGCAAATTATGTTCTGCAACGAAAGCTGCCAGAATGATTTTTGCTTCTTTAACAACATTTTTTATCTTGCACTTTCCACTCACGACACACATGTTCATCAGGTGAGGCTGTTTGGAATGGCCATTCACATTAGTTTGGTGCTTTCTTGTTTGTCTTGAAATGCCTTTCCAAAAGCATTAACAGAAAGATCAATACAGCGTGCTTCACTATAAGCAAAGTCATTTCCCTTCTACTAGGGCAAATAAAACAATTAAACAAATCTTCCCCCTTCTTTTCCCTATACTTTTGAGAATGCTCTACTTTTTTTCCTGATAGGCTCTAATAATTACACTGCTGGCCACTCAAAATGCAACACCGAGAAGGAAGCATCCGATTGGCCTGAAATTCGCAGCATGGGTCGCCAGCGAGGGGACATGCAAACGCTTAGCATTGCAGGGCATATGCAAATCATGTGCGGCCGGCACGCCACCGAGAAGCACTGTTAGAAGGATGCACAGAAGGCGGGGTGTAAGTAGTGGAAGTGTGTTGTGCAGCCTGACCTGTGCGTGATAAGCTTCTTGATGCCTCGTCGCAGAATACGACAGTTTCTCCATCACGTTTCGGAGTTCGACAGAAGACGAATAGTGACTTATCGCGACAGCGGTTTACCTTACCGAGACATCGGCGACCGTGTGGGACGATATCTAGCCACAGTGAGGAGAGCATGGATTCAGTGGGTGCAGGAGTGACGGACGGAACGACGTGAGTGATTGCAGCAGCCGCGACACACCACCGAATGAGAGGCCCGGCATGATGTGCGGGAGGCATTGACGGATAGTGCACCTGGTCCCCGTGGGATCCGTTCATATCTGGCGCACAATCCGTCAATCCTCTTTACCCGGTGGTTCTCCTATTCCGTCCAGAGCCATTACGCCCTGTGACAGTGCCGTCACGTGTCCACTGCTCCTAACACAGTCGGACGGTGTGGTCAGAACGCTCCACGTGTTGGGCTATAGAGCTCGCGAACCAACCGGCTGTTTTTAGACCGATGGTCAGGCCTCTCTCAAAGACGGCAAGTTGCGTAAATCGACTTCTCTGGCGTGTGCCCGGCATTCTTGTCACTCTGTACTCTTGCTGGCGTCGGCCGGTGCTTTTCGCTTTCCTGGGGCATCGACTACACGCCGGTTTATATGACTACCGGTTCGTTTTTGAAGCTCCCCCACAAGTTGTGCGGTCATGCCCAAGCGCACCGAACGTGAATCATTTGCATACCAGCACGCACTCTACCTATTTGCAAAAATTCGCGGTTGTAGCAAGTTGTCTTCTAGGTGCGCAAATTTCTTTGTCCGTCAGTGTAATTTAAAAAAATATAAAGTGAAAGCAAATCCAGCAACAGCTACAGGAATGATTATAACTATGAAGTACGTTCATATTAAAACAGATATTCCACATTTGTTGTGTGCATTAATTCGGTTCGGAAAGCCCGCCTGGTCTCAGAATTTCGGGTTTACTGCGCGGGACGGTCTGTTTTGGGAATTCATCAAGAGTTTTTGTCATTTATTGCAAATAAAGCGTGTTCCTTTAGAACAGGTGTCAGAAACCCGTGACCATGGATCGGGAGAAGTTGTCCGTACAAAAAATTATAAAATGCAAAATAAATAAATAAATAAAAAATACATTTTCGGAATGAAGAAATGAATAGACAAGTACCTTGGGTACATAAACTATAATTATAATTCAAAATTTGTCTTAATATTTGAAAGGCATAAAAAATGTGTGTTTTAATTTTATTTTTAGTGTGACCAGCAAGTCCTACTCCATTTTGCCATGTTTTCAGCTTTTCAGAAACGGTTGATAACAATAATTTCTAGTTCAACATGTGAGCAGTAAGGAATAGAAATGCCTTAGTTGTAGAGGGAATGCCACGCAAAGAGTGGGGATCTTTCTCGTTGTAGAGGGAATGCCACGCAAAGAGTGGGGACCTTTCTCGTTGTAGAGGGAATGCCACGCAAAGAGTGGGGACCTTTCTCGTTGTAGAGGGAATGCCACGCAAAGAGTGGTGACCTTCCCCAGATGCAGTTATAACTTGAGTACGTACTTCTGATACAAATGCAAATGCTTTTCTTATTCTAAACTGAAGTGTAATCATGGTAACTCTCGATCCCCAAGTATATTCCTGTAGCAACAAATAGCACCAGAAGCTTGTGCTTGTTTTCGTTTTTGTGAAGTTAATAACTTATTTATAGAAACATTTTACCGAGAAACACTAGTTTTAGATGCTAAAATCAACGAAGTAAAACGCTATTTGATTTCGAGCTAAGTGGAATAAACGGTCCCATTTCATAATATCATATTGTGACGTAGATTGTCGATATCAGGTGATATAAACTAATGCATCCGGTAGCCGATGGGGTATTTTGTTTCGCTCAGCGAACTTTGGCACTTATTTATTTAACAAGCCAGTTTTCGTTCGCTTAGATAAAAAACAATTCTAAGAAATAGCAAAATGCTAATATTTCAATTACAGGCACAACCTTCAACATCTTCTGAATCTTTTGCTTAACAGATAAAAAGTAAGCCAGGGTCGGACTTTCTGTGTCGTCCCAGTGCCTTGTAGACACCTAATCTACATGCTATTAAAAATACATAGTAATAAAAAGATACATAGTAATAAAAATAGTACAGTTACAAGAAGCTTATATTTTATATGTGTACAGAAGCTTCGCTTTGTAATTTTGCAATATCATATGCACGAATTTCTCGTTAATACGTAAACCACCATAGCATCAATGTTGTTGAAAGTTATGGATTGTTTTCAGTTGTTTCTACAATGTTGGTAGAAAGAGAATATTTTACATGGCGTTGACGAGTTGCGAACGCATATAGTATATGGAAAGCTTCCGGGATATCAATCTAAGTGGTTCCATCCAGTTACTGAGCAATCGTTCATCAAATAAATTTATATTTATTTTCACGACAATATTTAGCTTTGGATAACTGCTTTTGCTCGAGATTCCACATCTAAGTCTCGCGATGAACCAAGAAATTACTTGTCTCCTTTACGGGCGATAGACCACTTTGTCATGTCATTTTACCAAATCACCATTTTTTTCTTTGCATGATATACTAACATCTTTGCATAAGGTGTATAATTTGTTAGTAGACTCAAAATCAGGACGAAATTAAACGATTTATGGGTGTTTGAAATTTTAAAGGCAAAGTTGTCAGAAACAGAACAACCGTAAATTTCTCCAAAAATGGAAGTACAATCGGTGTCAGTGAGCACACTAGTTTCGGATATGGAAATTTGTAAGGCTAATAATTCCTAATGCAAAGAAAGTAGCCTCTGTGTTCTGCAGTTCTCTTAAAAGAGGAATTTGAAATCTGACTTAAGACAGTGACAGTGCGCATCTGCACTCTCTTGTAGTCCAGTATGGTGTTTTTACTCAGAAATGAGTGGGTCACCGTGAAAATGAGCTCCTTTCTCTCCTTTTCTCTGTGCTTTTGTTGTGGGCTTGTGCCCTGCTACTGTGCACTACACTCTATAGAATTTCAAAGTTTTACATACATTTATGTTTCTTTGTAACCCATTCCTCTGGTGTCCAAAATGACATGCTACCCTAAGTATATCGATCCATTTACTTATTCATATCATAAAAGGGAAACTATGCAAATTACAAAAATGACTCCCGGTATTTCTTTTTGATTGGAGGTTTAACGACCACCGTGAGCAACTCAATGGGCTATAAGCAGTCGCCCGTCCCTAATTTAGGGTCACTGGTTCCAGGGAAGGGAGAGAGCCAGTGCCGTAAGACAAACACAACATCCATGCCTGACCGGGATTCGAACCCGGACCCCTTACGGACGAATGATCAGAGGCCAACGCTTTAGACCACTGCGCCACCGGGCGGCATCCCGGTATTTCCAACTACCTGGTGTGCTTCGTGTTCTGAGTTTCAGTACTGTGTTACATTTAAGTTGCTCTATTTTTACTTGTTGCCTCTCAGATTTACCTGCAGTAAGGCTATTACCATTTTATAATTGTTTTGGTATTAGTAAGGGACCATTTCAACAAATTGTTGCATATAACGCTTTTTCTATGTGTTAATACAAATGGTTTTAAATTACAGTATCTCTTTCAATTCCGGTGAAAGTTCTTGGTGTCAGCTCAAAACTGTGCATCACGGAAACCAGTAAGTGTCCCAACTCACTGGTTTACGTGATGCACAACTGTGTGTTACAAGTTGCTTCAGTCTACAGCATCAATTTGATGTTAGCTGCGGCTTTTGGAAATAGTGTATTATACCTTTAAATGAAAAATACCGTGCCGCGCACAACAGCAGATCATTAGTCCACAATAATACCAGGGAGAGAAAACAGGAAATGGAGTATGGGAGATCCACCCATATCTAAGTAAAAACACTACATCTTGTTAAGACGGCAACATGTTAATATCTTAAAATAAAAGAGAAATGCATGTACCAAATTTTGAACGAATCACGTCATCATATTACAACATACTAGAAATGCTTTCTCTCAAATTAAATAAGTAAGATTTAGATTTGTATTCCGCCCCTTGAAAATTCTTGTGTTTCCTAGATTACTGTTACAACGCAATTTGTAGACGGGCACTTTAGTTGTTCGTACCTCGGCGGATGTCACCGTAGGAAGCTCTCTTCTCAGCCTCATGATCTCCGCCGGGGATACAAGGCTTCATCTCCCGGTGGATTTCAGTGTTGCTAGTATTAGGACATTACCCCACAATCTTCATAACAAACCGCACTCGGTAAGGATGATTTCCAGTGTGTACTCTAAAACCATATCACAACTTCAGTACTGTCGTTTGTTCGAACGGTTTCGAGAGGGAAATGTTGACCTGTCAGAGGGTCCCAAAGCCGGAATACCCGTAACAGTGGATATGAAAAGGCTGAAGACCTTAATTGAGATAAACACACTTGTAACCACGCGGGAGTCCATCGAATATCTGGGGACCACCCACACGAGCGTTATTACGCTCATGCGACATTTTGGGTAGGTGCAAAAGAAGCGAGTTTGGGCATCCCTTCAAATAACAGCTGAGCAGAAAGGAAATCGCATAAGTGCATGCGTTTCACTACTTGCACGTTGCCAAATTGAACGATTCTAGGACCGCATTGTTACAGGTGACGAGAAATTGGTCCTGTATGACAATAAAAGTTTCCGAAAACAGTCGTTGAACCCAAACCAGAAGCACATACCGACACGGAAACCTTACATCACTTACAACCCTGTAAGGTCCTTATGTCTGTTTAGTGAGATATATGGGGTGTCGGGATTTGGGGCTGCTGCAGAACAGCACCAGTATCACCGCCGATGTTTACAGCTTTTAGCTCAACAATCTACATTTATCGCTCACTTCGAAACGAGAAGCCCTGCTGAACCACAAGGACGTTCTTCTACATCAGGATGGAGTGACACCTTACACAACACTAGGTGAACTGTCAGAAGATCAGGTTTCTGGGATGCGAGCTGCTGCCTAACACAGTCTATTAACTGGACATTGCCGAAAGCGACTGCCACCCTTTCCGATTGCCTCACCATTTCCTGGACGGATTACAATAGACTAATTGAAACAGACTAATCTCGTAATAATAAACTACAATAGACTAATCTCGTACATTTATAATCTAAAAATCATCCATCAAAATCAACATGTTTTTCAACTGGAAAGTCAACAGAATCAGCCTTATTATACCTATAACAAACAGTCTAACATAATTCTGAACTCAACTTATATACCATAGCATTATTTTTTAGACCTATCCAAAGCTTTCGATACCATAAATCAAAATATCTTGCTACACAAATTACACACGATAGGAATTAGGAACAATGAACAGTCTCTTTTTAAAAGTTATTTATCAAATAGGCAAAAATATAAACAAAGTAACCAACATCAATATATTCTTCAACTCATATCAACTGGTGTTCTACAGCATTCAATTTTGGGACCTGTACTTTTCAGTATATACATTAAAGATATCTTTATTTCAATAAGTGGTATAGACCTACTCCTCTATACAGACGACATAACCATCCTCACCTCATTTAATTTAACGACCGACATTACTATGAATATTAATACTCAACTTAATAACATCTCAGATTGGCTAAATTCCAATGAATTAATGATAAATACTACAAAACAAAATCTTTAATTTTCTAAAAACAAAATATTTCACAACCTCCTTCTATCACACTGACTATTAATGGTACAAGCATAGAAGAGGTTAACTCCGTACTTTATTTGGGGATTACCTTACATAGGGACCTTAGATGGAACCAACATGTGGACTCACTTCTTCTCAAACTGTCGATAACGTTGGAGTTATCAGCTTGGTATTTAAAAAACCTTACCTATAAAACGCTAATTCATTTATATTACACCATGTTTCAGACTCAAATTAATTATGCTACCTTATCGTGGGTACAGATAACTAAATATAATTTTAAAAAACTTCAAATACTTCAAAACAAATATATAAGATTAGATGACCTAAAATTTAACAGAAATACACAACTTACACTATATAATATCACAAGAGTTTTCCCAAACAAATATAACATTCTTACGAATAACCAATTATTTTATTTCAATATCGGGAAAATTATGTTCAAACGCATTAAGAATAATTTCCACGCTGACATGATACAAATTATACCCCAGTTACACACACATGACACACGTACTAAATCACATATTCGGCCTATTCATCCGAAAACGTAGACCATGAAGCAAAGTTTAAATTACATTGGATTACACTACTGGAACTCATTACCTACGGAATTGACTTCTTTAAATAATTTTAACCTTTTTAAAAAAAACTAAAAAAACTTTATAATGAATTGCAGTTCCTCAAATTAATGATTACAGTGGATGGGAATTATGACTAATATTATGACTTGTACATTGTGATGTAAATTGCTTTTTCAATGGTATAATCTGTAAATGTTTATTATCTGCTCATATATCATTACCATTTCTTTTGTTTTGTTTTGTTACTGTGATACTCTTGTTTGTAATTACAACTACTGACCTCAGTGTAAAACTAGCCTAGGGAGCATGGGCCTGGCTGGCCGTTTTCCCCTGCTTTCTTGCTGTCCATTGTTTCAACTATTTCTGAAACACTGTTTCTTTGTTTTTTGTTTATTTGCTCAGCAAAATAAATGAATTGAATTGAAATTTCTACGTGTTCTTGATTTAATAAATTCCCACCCCCTAAACCGTCACTTGGACAGCAATGATGTTAGAGTAGCATTTTCTTTTAAACAAGATATTTTGCTTTTTCCTGAGGCTGTGAGACGGAACGTTTCAGAAAACATAAAATTTTACTCTTATTTATGTTCCGAATTTTCTAATCTAATGTTTTTAGACTATTTTTTTTTGCGGAAAACAATGCTTCTTAAAACGTGAAGACGAAAGATAACATATGAGTTTCTGAGTAAAATAGTCTCACGAAATACTTAAGAGATGCATAAAGTTGCGGGCACAAAGTACACTTCTTTATTTCTTACTACGGTTTTCATTAATTAATCACGGTTTTATTCATTTGTTTACAAACAATTGATTTTTTAGAAACCTCATTTTTAAACTTCCGTCATTATTGCATGAACCGTATCGACGATGCACTAACCCATTTCTGCGACTCTTCGTCTGACAAACGTGACAAATAGTTATCTTGTAACCTTTACCGAGACCTTTCGTGTTCTGTCCAATGAGTAAATGCTGGAGCAGATTACTTCAGATATTGAAATCATGCTTCCATATAAAGTATATTGACTTAAAAACAGTAGATGATCTCAAAAGGCAATATCTTGTCTTTTAAGTTGGCTTGGACAGAGCTTTTCTTGAATTTCGTTTTTACCCTCTCTGTACATCAAGGTTACTAATTTAATAAGAATCCCTTTCACTTCTGTACTAATTTCTTATTGTAAAGCGAAATTTGAATTGTCCTTTATTCGCTATGGTGAAGTTGCAAACATCATCAGCTTTAAATTCACCTGTTGTTTATTTTTCGAGGAGTCATGTAGTACAAATTGTTTACACGCTCTAATTGCTTTTAAATTTCCTATTCGAAAATATCCATATCTATCACATAGCTCCACATTAGTAAAATACTTGCCAACTTTCTATGTTTTTGGGAGTGTATGGTTAGGCGAATTGTGGGCTGTATTTTTTTCATACGTGCAAGAATACACCTCCTAAACATTCGATAGATATCTTGTTTATTTATACAGAAAGGTTCCTTTCCAATGCTTAAACAAATCCAATGATGAAGTGCATAAAAAAAACTAACAACGTGTTTGAAAGTAAGTACATCTTCCTTTTCAAACAACGTCGAGATTTTCCAGGTGGGGAACAAATTTACATTAGTTGCCAAAAAAAAACAGACCAAACGATTTTTTTGAAAGGAATTGCTTTTCTTAATACATAATAGTTTTTAGGGCACAAAAAAACCCCGTAGTCATCGAGGAAGTTTATGTCCTCATTTATATCGAAAAATTGAAGTTTAATATAGATGCATACAGTTGTTTGCTTATGCAATGGTAATTGAGTAATGTTTGAGTCATTTCGAAGCATATGTAATAACATCAGAATTTCCATTTTCGCAGATGCCTCAACATACAAACATCTGATTTCACGTGAAAAAAGAAAGTAAATAAGTAAAAGTTATGACGAGTTTTTAGTTAAACTTTTTTTTCTGTAGTATCCACGCAGCAACTGGCTTTTATGCGGGACGTGCAGCACCGTCTCCAGTGTCAATTAAGGAATAGGGCAGAGCAAACCATTTCGCATATATTGCTTGCCTCGACACATGACATGATGTGTAACATCATGTAACGTCATGCTTTGAGGCGGGGAAAGTAGTGCTGGTGTGGAGTACAATGTAAGGGATCTTTATTTCATTCCTTTAAAGTTTAACCGCATAGATTCCTGTTTTCGGTTTATTTGTTTTGCGGATTGTGCTAGACAGCATGGCAATGAATTTCGGTCAAGCACTTGCTGTCCTGTACGTCAGAGAAACGCGTCTCCTGCATGCTTTTTTTAAATATTTCACGAACTAGTTCTGAGGGATTGAAAAGATTTGGAAAATATCTATTCAGAATGAAATTTAAAGCCACACTTTCAAGTTAATACCAAAATTTGACACATTTTGATATACACAATGCACAATAAGCAAAGCTATACCAAGTTTTAGACAGGAGAAAGTAAAACCCCAATAAAGCTCTCTCACTATTTTTTTCATTTTCACAAAGATAAAATGAAAAACAAGACAACATGAACTACAAAAATTAATTTTAAAAATTAACTTCTCCTGCCACAGTACGACTCGAACAAATTTCAATGTAAAAAAAGTAGATACTGAATTTACGGCATTTTCCCTGTCTGAGCAATGCGATTCTTTTTGCAGGACTCAAAAAAAAATAAACCTTGTAAAACACAACGGTTTAATTGTTTTGCTATGGTTATTTGAATAAAGTTAAACCATAGTATTATTTATTAAAACAAAGTTAATTTACCCGTTTAATACATCCTAGATTCCATTAAATTTCTACACGAAGGAAGAAACTGATGTTTGTTGGCGTTGCGCTTTGAAGCGCATAAAACTTCCTTCGGTTAATATAGAGTAAATAAGGAACACTCAAAGCCGTTTTTAAATTTGCATTGAGTGCTAAATGGTTAAAAAGTTTAACTTTTTAATAATTTAAATAATTTTATTTTCACGATATTTACTGAAACCTGATGTTTAATTCTTTTAAGCATCACATGTTTCCCGCAAAAATGTTTTTGCTTTTTTCAAGCTTCCATTTTAAAGGAATGTCACAGGAGACTTTAAGAAAGCATTTTCATGTAAAGGAATTAGATAATTTCTTTGATTTAAGCTTACGCCTTCCTCGCTTTGAGGTACTTATGTAAATATGCATTTGCAAACAGCAATATTATCTTTCTTAGCCGAATATTTTTGTAAAAAAATACCATTTCAACAAGACTGTAACTGTTTCGTAAAATGTGTGCTATCGCCCTCAAAATATTGCATGTAGTGTTTTACCAGATCGTCCTAAATGTAGCCAAGTCATGGTTTTATTTTTATTTTATTTTTCGTTTACTTACACCTGTAGTTTTGTCACGTAATCTAAGACAGATGTGAAAACTTATATAAAAATACCCTATTGCAAAACGTATAATTATTTAAAATAATTTCTTAAGGTGAAGAGTGCAAAATATCTCTGATAAAAATTCATATCTCTGGACCGATTTCATATGTTTTTCTTAACAGGAAAATGACAGCTCGAATGTAAATGTGTTACCTTAGAAACCTTTTCTCGCTTACAGACCTATAATGCTAAAAACAGCAATTGTCACACTAAAGAATTTAGCTATGGCGCGGCAGGTTTAACGGCTTTACATGGAATGTATAAATGTTTCAATAAAAGCAAAAAGTTCATTGTCTCTTTAGGATCTTTACTTTGATTATGATGCAAACATTCCTTATCATTTTCATGATATATAAGCTGGAGTCCTGGGTTAAAGTTATTAAATATTCATCTAAGGTAATCAAAAGAATAATGAACAAAGTTTCTAATCGTTAAAAATGATTTTTTGAAAAAAAAAAGAACTGTTTAACATCGCACAATATATGGCAGATTTTACGTTGCAGTAACAAAAAGCTTAAAGTTCACAAGCTATATTGATTTGATACGAAAGAATACTAAATAGTTAATTCAACTGCTGAGGGAAGTTAATTCTTCATGTACCGCACATCAGAAGAATTCGTCAAGTTATTGAAATGTACTGGATACTAAAGATACTGCTGTACCCAAAATGCAACACCAAGAAGGACACGAGATAGCAAAGCCAGATTTACTGGACACATAACAAAAGATACAAAGAGGAAGCGATTTAGCTTTCAGGCCTCTGCGACTTGCAGAAACACGCAGACATCAATAGTTCGTGTGGCCCCCATGGCTGGCACTAACGGTCGCTACACACCGCAGCATCGAACGAAAGAAGGCTTTCGATTTGGGCTTAGGGTATATCGGTCCAGGCTGCTTCCGCACGTTGCCACAGTTCATCAGGCGTAGCCGCAGGTAGTAGCACCATTGGGCCGCTCGGTTGGCCGATCAGCGACCAGACGTGTTTGATGGGCGACGTATCCAGGAGAACAGGCGCGCCACGGCAGCAGAGACACCTAGTGGGCCGTGAAGAATTGTTGCACGAAGCGTGCTGCGTTCAGGCGCGCATTTTTCTGCTGAAACTGTCCTGGCCGCTGGCAGATCACTGCAGTTGGGGAAGACTACAGGCTCCAAAACGTCGGAGATGTAGTGGTGGCTGTTCAGTATTCCAGCGATGCGTACCAGAGGGGTGCGGGTGTCGTATCCAATTGCGCTTTAAATCATAACGCCAGGCGACGGACCGGGATGGCGATGCATAGTACAGTCGTCATTGTGTCTCTCGCCGCGGTGCCGTCAAACGCGGATCCGACTTACGTGGTGTTACAGACAGTAGCGGGATTCGTCGGAGAAGACAATGTCGTGCCCATTCCGTAGTCTAGGTGCGGCGTTCAACGGGCCTCTGCCTTTGCATTAGCCGGTGGTGTAACGTCAATTGTAATCGGAGCAATTGGCGCCGTGCGACAAGTCCCCGCTCCTAAAGGCGATGTCGAACGGTTCGTGCTGACACAGGTTGTTGCGCAACACGCCCTAATTCCTGCGCTAACGTTCGTGATGTGGCGGTGCGAGCCGTCAATGCCCGCTGCACAAAATACAGTCCTCAAGTGCCGTGGTGTGCCGCCAGAACTGTTAATCGCTCTCGTTGGTCTGTCCGTCCATCCTGCACCCACCGCATCCATACTCACTTCACTGTTGATGGATGTCGTTCCACACGGGCGCCGATTTCCTCGGTACCAAAAACGGCTGTCGCTATAAGCCACTATTCGTCCTCTGTCGAACTCCTAAACGTGCTGGAATGACTGCCGTATTCTGGGGCAAGGACATAAAGAGAGCTTCCCACGCACAGGTCTGGTAGCACAACACACTTCCTCTACTTACATCCCGCCTTCTGTGCATCCTTCTTATAGTGCTTCTCGGTGGCGTGCCGGGCGCACATGATTTGCATATGACCTGCAATGATAATTGTCCGCATGTCCTGTCGCTGGCGACTTTTATGCGAATTTCGAACCAATGGAATGCTTCTATCTTGGTGTTGCGTTTTGGGTGTCCAGCAGTGCATTTACATATTTAAGCTCTGTGCAATTTTTTATCTTTAAACTTTTGTTTTTTAACCACATGAAAGCTTCTTTCTGCACTAAAGATATTATTTTTTGCGCGTTTTTACTTTCCTCTTCAAAGTTGGCATTCTTTTTTTTTTCATGAGTTTGCCTCAGCATTGTTGGAGTGTTTCCTAAATCATACAGTTGCTTAGCGTTTATAATATTTTTTTTATTCTTTTCCTTCTAGGTGTTTTTTGCATTGCTTTTCCCATTCTCCTGTTCGCCAAATTTATAGAAGGAAGAGGATGATATTCTGTTAGAAAGAAAAAAAAATCAAGGGTGACGATAGAGTGCGCACGCATTATATGGCTGTCTTCTCTGTGGCAGGTGACGGTCGCATTTATTATATTTAAGCAAAGGTTTCCGCGGTTTTAAGGAGAAACGAGACAGGAACAATCAGGAAACCAGTACACATTGTTGACGAAATATTGGCCGTTAGCATCAATGACCTTTCGCAATTTTCCAGGCAACAAAGTAAATTCCTTTTGACTCGAAGGACTTATGTTTTGAGCTGAAGAAAGCAGTGAAGAAATTTTCCACCTCTGAAACTGTGGTGTACCAATGCTGGGCTAGGGCATATTGCGTAGAGCGAAAGAGATGAAAGTCTAAGGGTGCAATATCCAGGTAGTAAGACGGGTGCGGTAAAACTTCCCAGTGTAACTGTTCAAGGGTTGATTTCGTGGTGGCACCGACACGTGTTCTGACAATATCGTGTCACATGTTGACTGGGTGGCGATCTTTACCTATCCATGTGGGTTTTTGCTCCGATTGCTAAGTTCAATTTCATCAACAAATCGCTAGATCATTTCGCCCAGATTGTTTCGTCCGGTTTTCAAAGTTCGAAGTGCAACTCCCTTTGCATGACCAACCCACACCACACCGCAACATCACCTTTTTCCCGTGGATATCCTGTTTTGCAGTGGATGTTGGTGGTTGGCCTGGATCGAACCATGATCACTTGCGTATGGGGTTGTCGTAATATACCCATTTTTCATCACCTGTAAGAACCTTCCACCTGGTCTTCCCTTGAAGCCTCCTCAGGAACGACGTGCTGATGCGTAACCTTTGACCAATATTATGCTCCGTTAAAGCATGCGGAACACGCTTAATGCCGCCCCGGTGGCGCAGTGGTCTAAGGCGCTGGCCTCTGAACATTCGTCCGTAAGGGGTCCAGCAGGTTCGAATCCCGGTCAGGCATGGATGTTGTGTTTATCTTTAGGCACTGGCTCTCTCCCTTCCCTTTAACCAGTGACTCCTAAATTGGAGACGGGCGACTGCTTATAGCCCGTGAGTTGCTAACGGTGGTCGTTAAACCTCCCATCAAAAAAAAAAAAAAAAAAAAAAAAAGAACACGCTTACCAATCTTCTGAATCTTCCCCAAAACATGTAGACGCCGTACCAATACGTCGATTGAGCCACCTTCAAAGCGTTTCCACAGTTGTGTGGCCGATTGTGTGGCATTATGTTGGGAGCACCAATTCCAGTTCCTTGTACGAGTTCCTGCGGTCTACCTGCACGTGTCTTGTCCTTCAAGCTTAGAGCACCTTTCTTAAACCTGTTAAACTACTCTCGACACGTACGCCCGCATATAACTGTTTCGCCGCTACGCCTAACATAACAAACCGTATGCTTCACTCGCAGTTTTTCCTAAATTAGACGCGAATAACGAAAGTGCCGCAAATAAGAAATTTATCGAACGCTATGCTAGACTTCATGTGCGAATTAACAGCACAGGTTGCTGGCCGGTTAGTTGCACCTACAGCGCCAACTAGCGGGGGCGGCGGAAACGTTTGCGTACCCCTGATATCTCAGGCTGTATTTTCATGTTTTTTGTAGACTTCAATCTTTATTTTCTGAAAAATCTGCTTTAATCATCTTTCCTCTGTTTCCAAGTAGAGAGTGTTTAATGCTAGTGAGCAAACACCTAAGAGTAGAAATATTATGACCACCTACCTAACGTTTGTCATCAGCGTACACCCAAATAACTTTCACCCGGTGAGGCATAAATGCTACAGTATTTCTAAAGATGCCTTTTGGCAAATGGCCTTTGTCAAATCGTTAAATTCCGCTGCCTTTCCCATCTCAAGAACAACAATAACACCGCTTATACATGCCACATTTCAGTACAGGTCTTATACTTTATCTACCCAACAAGTAATTGGACACCTGTGATAGCAAAGGAAAACGAGAAGTTCATTCACTTTTAATAGTTGGTGGAGCCTCCAAGATCAGCGATTATAGCTGCGACCGTCCCGGGGCATACTTTTAACCAGGCGTTGTACAACGGCTAGCGGTATTTTCTTCCACTCGACTTGGAGAAGACAGGTCAGTTCCTTCACCGATTTCGGACGGTGGGGACACCCGTTGAGTCGAGGCTCCAACTTGTCCCAGAGGTGCTCGATAAGGTTAAGGTCCGGGCCCTGCGCAGGCCAGTCCATTCGAAAATTAACCCCATTGTCCTTATGCCAAGCCATGGTGGACCTCGCAACATGATAGGTGGCATTGTCCTCCTGAAAGTAACATGGGTCCACCCCGTAAAGCAGCCACAACGTAGGAAGCGCATGGTGATCCAAAATGGTCCAGAAGGTCTCGGCGTTGAGTCTACTACCAGGAATTGCGAACAAAGTTCCCATGCCATACCCGGAAAAACACCCCCATAGCATAATTCCCACGCATACCGAACTTTTCAGTTGGCACAATACATTCCAGCAGGAGGCGCTCCCCAGGCAGACGCTTGATCCAGACCCTACCATCCAAACGGTAGGGGATGAACCTTGAATTCCATCACTCCAGAAAGCCTGTTTCCGCAGTTCAACGGTCTACTGTAGACGTTCTTTGCATCACGTTAGCCGAGCAGCGCTATTGGACTTGGTGATCAAAGGCTTGTGGGCAGCAGCGTGTCCATGATGACCGAGCAGACGTGCTTCCTTACGGACTGGTATTCATCAAAAAGAACACTCCCGAATGCCTGTTGAAACTCCTCGCGGATGTGGCCCATCGATTTGGTGCGGTTCTTTTGAATTTCTCTGGCCAGCGCCGTCGGTCTCTAACTCCCAGTTTTGTGGGTCTGCCGGGTCGGAGCACATTCCGACAGTCACCTCTCATCTTCCACTTGCCAATCACGTAGACCACTGTCGATTTTGAATTACTTCAACTCGCTGGATATGTCACGTATGGATCGGCCATTTCTGTGATACCCAACGATTACACCTTTCTGGAAATCAGAGAGCTCCGAACTGCGTGGTATTTTGCATGCGACTGGTTGCGTTGTTGTTTCCCACACGATATTTAACGGCGGCAGGAGTGACGTGTATCAGGACAGCAGATATCGTCGATTGCAGGTGTGTCCATTTGTTGTTGGTAGATGGTGTGGTATAATATTTCACGACCTTCACAAGCGCCATCGTATAACTGCAGTTGCTTCGATATGCACGATGACACACTTGTCATAGTATTTTGACCCTTCGCGTATCTTTAATTGTTGTGATAGATTTGACGGTGCACACATTTCTGGTGTTGTGAATCAACCATTAAACGATAGGGAGCAATTGTATGATTTTTGCTCTCCATGCGAAAAACAATGCAAAATCTATATGTTATGCATATACTTAACTTACAGATCTTTGAGAACAGCAAAAAAGTATATACAAATATCAGAAAGTCTTATGTTTTTGAACACAGATCTCTGAAAAAGCATTAATGTACGTACAGAGCTCCAGAGAATACTTAAATATAACTTCTTGTTGATTTAGTGAAACCATTACCATTCTTTTTAACCAGCATATGTTCATTAAGTAAACCGCACTGGAATAACAAGCATGCGGTGACTAATGCACTTGAATATAAACGCTCTTTCGATCACAATAGTCGATTTTAACACATTACCATAACATGCATTATTTTGATATAAAAGCAGATATCCCCACCATACCCTTTTTTCAGAAAACTTTTTGCGGACAACTTTGTAATTTTGTTTGCTGGGATTCCCATCACATTTTGTTCAAGAGATACATCTGTCATATTTCACACAATTTGTTCTAAAGGTATTTTACCATTTAAGATTTGTAAGTGTATGTAAAAATAAGACTTGTTCAACCTGAAACCACGTGTTACTAAAATGATTTGCGTAAGTGAAGTGACTAATAACATATTTATATTTAGCAGAAAATGCTATTAAAAGTAATTAACACTTTTAATTGTCACTCACTAAATTCAAGAAAAAATGTAATATAAATACTTTATGCCTCCTAAAATTCTATTTAACTCCTAGTACATTTCTAAATACCAAAAAGGAAAGAATTTTCCCTTATGAAATAAAGAGCGCACAAACTAATTATATATATGGCAGTAGAGGTGGAGAACTATCGATAGTTTTCGATAGTCACAAAATAACAATCGATAACTATCTATAGTACCATCGATAGTGTAGTGATAAAGTTGATCAGGAGAAAAATTCCTTTTCCAGGATGAAAAATTATTTCTGATAAGAATTTTTCTTATCTTTCACCATATGGTCAAAAGGCTAAAACAAAACTAACAACATCTTCACCTCAAGAGATTCGAATCCGAATATTTATTTTCGTGTAACTGAGGCTATGCTTGAAAAAGAAAAATCTGGCTACTTGAATCTGTTACACACCAAGCTGTATTTATGAACTTCGAAGAACGGTCAAAAAGCGTTTACGATTATATTGAATGGCCTAATAA